>UESW01003907.1:524681-594434 GCA_900491605.1 Calamus simplicifolius | reverse complement strand
AATAATTTTATTTAAAATAATTATGATGCAGTTATTACGTCGCTAAATTAAAAAATAATTTTTCTAATTTTCTGATTTATTGCATCGCTAATGCGTCGCTATTTAACATATTTAATTCTTTTAAAAATATTGCGACGCACTGAGTTGCTTCGCAATATTTTTTTCTAATATTTATAATTTATAAAATTTAATTTCATTTAAATTATTTACGATGCAATTTGTGCATCGCTAAATTAAAAATAATTTTTTTAATTTTCTGGTTTATTGCATCGCTATGCGTCGCTATTTATATATTTAATTTTTTTAAAAAACATTGCGACGCTCTGAGTTGCGTCGCAATATTTTTTTCTAATATTTATAATTTATGAAATTTAATTTCATTTAAATTATTTGCGATGCAATTAGTGCGTCGCTAAATTAAAATAATTTTTTTAATTTTCTGGTTATTACATCGCTAATGCATCGCTATTTAATATATTTAATTTTTTAAAAAACATTGCGACGCACTGAGTTGCGTCGCACTATTTTTTTCTAATATTTATATTTTATAAAATTTAATTTCATTTAAATTATTTGCGACGCAATTGGTGCGTCGCTAAATTAAAAATAATTTTTCTAATTTTTTGGTTTAGTGCGTCGCTAATGCATCGCTATTAATATATTTAATTCTTTTAAAAACATTGCGACGCACTGAGTTGCATCGCAATATTTTTTTTCGATATTTATATTTTATAAAAAATTAATTTAAAAATATTGCGACGCTTTATTTGCGTCGCTAAATAAAAAAAATTAATTTTTTTTTATTTTCTGATTTATTGAGTCGCTAATGCGTCGCTAATTGCATCGTAATATTTTGTTGTCACAGAGGCGTCGCAAAGTGGTCGCAATTTAGCGATGCATAATTGCATCGCTAAATTTGCATCGCTATTTCAGTATTTTCTTTTAGTGATTCAAGCTTCATTCTTAGATCACTTGGCATGTAGATTTTTTATAATTATAATTATAATATTGCAACTTACTGATCATTTTATAGCTAGATAAATATTATTTCATGTTAAAATACATATCTACCAGTCTCCCTGTACCATTCACATTAGCAATCCATTTGGCATCAATTATAGCCTGGCTTCAATCTTCATAAGCAAATCTTAGGCGTACAATGCTTTTATTATATTTCATAGTAACGATAATAATAGTGATAATCAATGGTGATAATACTAATAACTAGTGAAAAAAATTATTGAAAGTGATGATGCCCAATCACTTCGAGCTGACGTCCTTGAGCGCCAACTGTACACCACCAAAGAAGTTTCAAGGGTTTTTCTTTGTCTTCAAAGCCTGCAAAAAGTTCCAAGGCCGGGTATTACGGCAGGGACCGTCCGACGCTCAAGTTAGTGATCAGAACCATAGTAGTAGTTGAGAAAGGTGGATTGTAGAACCGAATGAGTCCTTGGGCTCTCCCTCCCCTCATTATTTTTTATTAACCTCTTTAGTTTGTCTGGCTTGCTCGCTGAGATCGGGATCTCATGATGGGTTAATGCTTTTACGAACAGAATGTCAGAGCTGGTTGGATTGGATCCGCATCTTTCGATTCCAGATGATTGACACTTTATAGTAGATAATCACCTTTTAAGGCTTATTTAGCCAGGGTCATTAAATTCTGCTAATAACTTTTTGGGCCTTAGGGGCTTTTCTGACCCGAGGAGATTGGCACTTTACAACAGATAATCACCTTTTGAGGCTTATTTAGCCAAGGTCATTAAATTCTGCTAATAACTTTTTGGGCCTTAGTGGCTTTTCTGACCCGGGGTGATTGGCACTTTACAGCAGATAATCACCTTTTGAGGCTTATTTAGCCAGGGTCATTAAATTCTACTAATGACTTTTTGGGCCTTAGTGGCTTTTTTTGACCCGAGGTGATTGGCACTTTATAGCAGATAATCATCTTTTGAGGATTATTTAGTCAGGGTCATTAAATTCTGCTAATGACTTTTTGGGCCTTAGTGGCTTTTCTGACCCGAGGTGATTGATACTTTAAAGCAGATAATCACCTTTTGAGGCTTATTTAGTTAGGGTCATTAATGTCGTCTGATGGGTCATGATCTTTCCGTGATTATGCTGGAACTGACAGTTCCTGTCTTATTAAACCTACAGGGATCGAGGATGGCGGATGAACTCGGACCTAACTGGAAAGTTGGGATGAGCCATGAGGATAAGACAAAAAGGGCATCAATACCTCTTTGGTAGCCAGGGCTCCCTAGGTGTTGGCCCAGATGGCAACCCAAGAGGGGGGTGAATTGAGTTGTTTAAAAATTGTACAATTAAATCAATTTCTCAAGATGAATGTGCACAAGTAAAGTGTAGAGAGTATGATGCTATGAATGCTGAGCACAATATAAAAATTAGAGTGAAAGAGAGAAGAAATAGCACGACAAACACAAAGGATTTATAGTGGTTCAGTGTTAGCTACACCTACATCCACTCCTAAGCAACTCTCGGGCATGCACTATAATCACCCTGATTACAGCAGAGTTGTTTTACAACATCACAACTCAAACTTGTTGTTTTACAATAGGATCACAACGAACCTAGCCGGTTTTTACAGGTTCACCAGTACACAACCTAACACAAGCTAATCTTAGCTTGTCCGAGGTCAACTCTCACCTGATTCAATCCCCTAATTGAATCAGAAAACAAATGTATCAAATAATTGATTACAAAATATAAAAGCTCATCAAATGAGCAGATAAACAATATAAATAAAAATGGGAATAGAAAAGCCTGATTAGAAGATGTTTGATATTGAGCTTTTCTTTTTTTCTTCTTTTCCTCTTCTCTTCTGAATGATCTTTCTCAAGATTGAACTTAGGCTCTGGAAGAAATGTTGGTGCAGAGAAGGATGAAGAACTAGGGCTCTTGCTTTTCTTCTTCTAATTGATGGAAATCCTTTGGATTTAACTTTTGTATGCTTTTGAATTTCTCTTCTATCTCTTTCGCACAGTTAGGCTTTGAATCAGAGTTTTCTCTCTTTGATATTTTTCTATTTTCTTTTTTCTTCCTCTGCTTTTGAACAGTCGGAATGCTCCTTTTATAATCTCTCTTAATCCATATTTTGATGCAAAGTAGCCATTGAAAGTACTTGTGGATGAGTTTAACACGAAAAGGAAAAGAGCCGTTGAAGAGTATCAGAAGAAATATGACCGTTGGAGCCGTTTCTGATGAATCTGAAAGTTGCCTATGACAGATTAGAGTCGGCTCTAATATGGCCTGGTGTCGGCTCTAAGTCGGGTTGCCCAAAATAGAAAGAAAATATTCATCATGGAGTCAGCTCTAGAATTTTATGGGGTCGACACAACTCGAGCTGGAGTCGGCTCTAATTTCCTTAGGGTCTACTCTAATAGTGTCCCGAAAAATATAGTCTCTGTTCTCAGGTTAGAGTCGGCTCTAATTTTGCTGGAGTCGGCTCTAGAATCTAAAGTAGAAAATAGTTCACTGTAACTTAGGTTAGAGTCGGCTCTAATTTTCTAGAGTCGGCTCTAAACCGTGCCGAATGTGCCAAATAGTTCCAATACACTCCGGAGTCTGCTCTAATACTTCTGGAGTCAGCTCTAAAATCTAAACTTTAACACATGCCACTAAAAATTGATCCAAACTCATTTTTGTACGAATTATGAATACTTAATCGTTCTAAATTCCTGAAACATTTGTCAATCTTATTAATATCATAGGGAATATACTCATGGCTTTTGTTAATCATCAAAATCAATAAATGAGTTAACACTAGGAGCCGCCTTGAACCGTCTGGGAACCATTTCTATGGCTGGGGCTGCCTAGGAATTGCCTTGGGGCCGTCTAGGGACCGCTTCTTTGGCTGGGACCATCTAGGAATCGCCTTGGGGCCATCTAGGGATTGCTTCTGTAGCTGGGGCCGCCTAGAACCGCCTTGGGGCCATCTAGGGATCGCTTCTATAGTTGGCCTAGGAACCGCCTTGGGGCCGTCTAGGGACTGCTTCTGTGGCTGGGGCTGCCAAGAAACCGCCTTAGGGCCGTCTAGGGACCGCTTCTATGGCTGAGGCTGCCAAGAAACCGCCTTGGAGCCATCTAGGAACCACTTCTATGGCTGGAGCCGATCGCCTTGGGGCCATCTAGGGACCGCTTCTGTAGCTGAGGCCACCTAAGAACTGCCTTGGGGTCATCTAGGGACTGCTTCTGTAGCTAGGACCGTCTAGGAACCGTCTTGGGGCCATTTAGGGACCGCTTCTGTAGCTGGGGCCATCTAGGAATCGTCTTGGGGCCGTCTAGGGATCGTTTCTATGGCTGGAACCGCCTAGGAACCGCCTTGGGGCCGTCTAGGGACCGCTTCTATAGCTGGAGCCACCTAGGAATCGTTTTGGAGCCGTCTAGGAACTGCTTCTATGGCTGGGGCCGCCTAGGAACCGCCTTAGGGGCGTCTAGGGACCGCTTCTGTGGCTGGAGCTGCCTAGGAACCACCTTGGGACCATTTAGGGACTGCTTCTGTAGCTGGGGCCGCCTAGGAACCGCCTTAGGACCGTTTAGGGACCACTCTTGTGTGTTAATTACCATGTAGCTTTTACTAGCCACAGCAAAAAGTAATGGAAGTGGTAGTGATAGAGGTACGGTGATTTTGATTTTAAGAAAATGAAGATATTTTTTTAGTTTTTAATTTTTTAGGAATTGATAAAGGATTTTAACAAAAGTAAAAATAAAAACAAGATTAAAATGCCCCATTTTTGTCTCAATTCTTGTATTTTTGGAAATAAAAGTTGAATATTACAAATTGATAGGGATGCCAAAGGTTTAAATAACAAGGGGTGAGTTTCATTTACCAACATTTTGCTCCATGTTAATTAGAAAGAATATGTTATAGGCATTAATTTGTATATCTTACTCTTTTTTTTTTTTGGATATTGCCATCATGCAAACATTAATAACATGATTAATGGATTCATCCTTTGCGCTTAAGTGATAAATTACTTTAAATAAAATAAATAAGAGAGATATTTCGTAACATATTATCTTGGACTTTAAAAATGTTCATATCAAACTTTTATCAATAGCTTTTCATTTTGAACTATTAAATGAGAATAGTATGATGGCATTGATTAGTCTCATCCAATTTTTTAATTAATATTATTGGCTCTTTGACTCAAGAATAGACCTTGATAGCTCTTGTTAATCAATGGCTAATTTTTCCTCAACTTCATTCTCTCTACTTAAATGAAATGATGGGGGAACCCGAGGTTTAATTGGTTTTTAAAAAATTTATATAACAAAGATAAATAGGAAGCAACGAAAAATTGTATAAGTTCTTGATATAGGATTTAGGTTTTATAAAGTTGAAGTTAGTTTTAAGAAAAAAAGGCATAAATATATATATATATATATATATATATATATATATATATATATATATTATATTTTTTTTTTTTTTTTTCTGAAGTTGGGAATTTTAGATGTAATGTTGGATATAGCTAAGAGTTATAGGAAACATTGAAAAGATGCAGAGTTCATGATAGTCACATTTTTAAACCTCGTTTGCATTTTAAAACTATTAAAGGGATATAGTTGATGTTCTTAGTTATCTTAAATTCTAGGATTTAAGTTCTGTACATCTTTTTAGGCAATCACTTTCTTCTTTGATGAAGGATAAGGAAGTTATTGGAGGAGAAAATTATAAGGATTGTTAAGAGAGCACAACTAGATTGGAATAGTCATAAGTTTGTATACTAGTGGTTGTATGAGGTGGTTAGGTTCTCTCTTGTGTGCATGAAGTAGTTAAGTTACATGCATGCAATGTCAACTATTTTTTGGCGAGTCAATTCTAGTTTATTTCTGTTTAATTAGAGCTTGGTGCTCGTGATGGTTGCTTAAGATTAAGAGATGATAGGCAAGTTATTACTTTCTAAATTTTCACTGTGAACAGGTTTTTTTTTTTTTTTGCTTTTTCTGTTTTTTGCTAGCCATACATTATTAGCTTTCTCTTGTACAAAGAACTTCAAATCTATCATCAGCAAAAGAAATTTTACAATTAAAATCTTAAAATGAAAAAGAAGCAATGTTAGCCAAAAAGTCAATAGTTTGATTTTTTTATGAGTGTATAAGAATTGAGGGATCTTCTAAATAAATGTTCTCAAATGGCTGAAGATGGAGTGGTTGCAAATAAGATCCTTTTTCATGTTTAATTAAGAGATGGTGGTATGAAAATTATCTTCTAAGATAATTTGATCAATTTAAAAATATATAATACTTTGATTATACCCAACTAAGCTGCCATAATTTTAATAATAGGATCTAAGTCGGCAATAAAGATAGTTGCAGTAAAGAGTGTGCACTTTATTGGTTTCTAAAAATAAATCTAGCTTTAGCTGATTGAGAGTGGACTGATCTATCAAAATTAACTTTAATAAATCCTAATGGTAAAGGTTGCTAAGAAATTAGAGAGAAAGAAAATCCCTCATAGGGATGGAGAGGAAGTAGAGTTAGTCTATAAATGTATATTATGGATGGCTACTAAATAATCTTTAGAAAGTGTTATCATCTTGTGAATAAGTAATCTCAAATGAATCAACCTTTGTTGGAATATTTCCTTGTTATGCTTTTTCTAGGGAAGACATAAGATGTACGTTAGAAAGGATTGGCTAAAGCCATCATCTATAAACATGGGTTTGGATTAAAGAAAGGTTAGTAGTTGATGGATAGAAGTAATCTTTCTTAAGTCTCCATTTAAAAATGAGGCCAATTAATGGCTATATTAGCCAAATAAACATATGAAAGAAATAAACATACAAAGAGAAAGGTACACATGTCACTTGGAATATATTTAAGGAGTTATTAGCATAGTTTGAGCCCACTAGTGATTGGACATTGTCTAAAATCAAACAAACAGGTGCTTTAAGAGATCATTAGCATGTGTTTGAAAGATTGGCAAATTTGTGTTGGGAGTTATCCTAAAAAATATTTGATTGGTATATATATGGATTTTCATATCAAATTGACCCGATTCTACACTAAATGTTATGAAAAAAATATGACTAGCATCATTTTTAAGGTGACATGTGATGTTGTTATAATTGTTAGATGGTTGAAGCTAAATCGGATATTTTTTAGAAGCTGAATAAAAGGAAGAAGGCATCTTATAGTTGTACATAAAATAAGTTCAAGAAAAACATTTAATTATGATAAATAACAATATAATTTGTTATTATGTTAAATTATTAATTTGATTACTCACTTTTAAGTTTATTAGTACTCAACTTTTCACTAAATCCTCATGTAGTATCCAATAATGAATGCCTAAACACCAATGTATAGATCAGAATTCTTTGTCACTTCGGATGGATGGGACGTAAAGATTTTTGTTACTTTTAAGAAGCCAAATTTATTCCTCCTTAGAAGGCATGAATAGAATTAGAATATATATATATATATATAAAAAACACTGCATGACATTAACTAGATTTCAAGAGAATAGTGACATGTTGAAAAAAAGATAAACATACTATGAGTATACATTAACAATAACATTATTATACATCCTAAGCTAAGGGCATGAGTTGAGCCTCTATTTTCTTTATAAAATATTAAAAAAATAATAAATATGATAATCATTAAGTAATATAAGTATGATCTTAATATTATTATTATTTTATTATTATATTATTATATAATATATATATATATATATATATATATATAATAATATATGTATAATACCATATATATGTATATCTACTATAATAGTATATTATATGTATTATCTATGAGAATAATAGATATATGCACAATTATATATATATATTATATGTGATTATTATAATATCCATATAATTATTAGTTTATATATGTATTAGGATAGCATTAGGTGTAATACTACTTGAGAATAAATCAATATGTATAATAATATATGTGATTATTATAAATCCAATAATTTTAGTTTATATAATTAGATTAGGAAGCTAGGTGTAATAATCTAATAATCATTTAATAGTGAAATTACTTTTTTCTATTATGGTCATCACAATAATATGATAACGGTAATAAACATTGTTATATTATGAACATCGTTATGTAACAATCAACATTAATAAGATCAAGTGCGTGCATCTTCTCCACAAAATTTATTCAAGAGACTGTCCTTCTCGAGTGCGAGCCCTCGTCGTGTTTAAACCACAGAATCTCCCGATCGAACAATAACGGGCAGCAACCAGCGTTTGTGGTGTAGCTTAATTAGCTTAGATTGCCAGCTATGTAGACATGGCTAGTTTGTTTATATTCCATTCCAAAAGTCCCTTCCAAGCCATTCACTAGTCAAGGTGAGGCCAAAGGATTCCATCTCTTTCACAGCAAAGCCTCCATCTCGAGTCACCATCCCTGGACCCCTAATCGGAATTGCGATCTTTTAGCTCTCTTTTCTTATCTTTTCTATGCTCGTAATGTACCATGGCTGATTTAGCCTACTCTACTTCCTCCTAGAGTTCCTCTTCCATGAAGCTTTGGGACCTTCCAACTTGGCATTATTTGTATTATTTGTAATACCTTAAAATGCATGAAAAAAAAAGAAAAAGATTATAACTCAAATTCATCAGCTTTCGATTAACTTATACTTGAGCTTTAAAATTATAATTAGTAAAATTATATAATTTTAGTAAGACAACAGAGTAATTAGATTTGTAAATGAGCTTGTGCATTACGGAGCAATCCAATTATATAAAAGTTAGTAAGCAAAAAAAAAATAAAAAAATTATTCATGCAATGATGATAGTTTTAGTATAACGTATAATCATTCTTATAGCATCAATGATTCAATTTGAAGTAGAATTTGATAAGTTTGTAGCATGTAATAAGTCAAAAAGATTGTAATATTAAAAAAAATTATAATTAAGTTTATTTATATTTAAATTTTTTAAATTTAAAATTTTAATTTGATAGCAAATTTATTGGACTAGCTGTATAGATTTGAAGCTAGTGTTAAACCTCTGTACACAGCCATTTGGACTGCCAACTATGGCAAGAACAGTCAACGTCTCTCTCTCTCTCTCTCTCTCTCTCTCTCTCTCTCTTCACTCAACCTTTAACGCCAACTTTATCTGGTAAACGCTATCATTTATCTTCTCTTGAAATCTCTCTACCCCTCGACGGCACCCCCCAAACGTGAAGCGAACTAAAAAGCACGTCGAAAGCGGCGGCGTATTGTGACGGCCATTTCTCTTTGCGGGAAAAGGTCAAGGTTTTCCTTTTTTTTTATTCCATTCCATTGGGATTGAGGGAGCGACGAGAACACGTGGAAAGTGAGGACTGGATGTTGTGTCCTTGGATAGGATTACGGTGGGGTCCTCCGCGTTATCCTTGTTTCCTTGCCACCTTGGCCTGGTGGCGTGGCACGTCGCTCGCCAAGGTATTCTCCTCGAGGGGGACCCAGGCGTCCCAGCCGCATGTTCCAGCGGCGGGGGGACACTGAGCCGGACGCATTGGATGACTGTATAGAGGTTAATAGGCAAATTAGCCATTGTCGTTTAGCTCAAGTCAGATAATAATTAAAAAATCTAATGTCATGAGTTCTTTGACCATTGAAATAAAATTTCCTCTTTTTTTTTTTTCAGAGATTCTTGGAGGGTTTTTGTGGGCGAATCTAGTCCTTATGCTACAATGTGAATCCAAAACATACGAACGATTGGATCTAATAGATACGAACGTAACACCCTAAGAGGCCCCTTAAATTAAAAACGCCAAGCCGGCCAGAACGAGGCCGAGTGGTCCATGCGGTGCCGTATCTACAACCACCACTTCAGTGAGACGAGTTATAAGCTTGGATGCGACGCAATTCACATTCCAACCCCTTAAATTAAGATGGATTGACTTGGATTTATCTCTGTATATCCCAAAGGAAGAAAAGAGGGCTCCTCGTAGCACTTGCCATGGCCCTCTCCTCCTCCAGCTCTTGCCTCCCTTCCGCCATGGAAAGAGCTGGCCAGTGGTAATATATCTCACCTCTCCTTTTATTCATTTCCTAAGACACCTCGGTGGAGTTCTCTGATCCATACTTCTACTAATATTGCAGGGTTTTTTCTCAAGATATTCCAACCGATGTTATCGTCGATGTCGGCGATGTTAGCTTCCCGCTTCACAAGGTATAATCAATTAAGCTCATGCAAAGATTCTTCATGCTTTAATTGTTTTCACCTAACTGATGTTATTGGAATCAGTTCTTGCTGGTGGCTAAGAGTGGGTACATGAGAAGAAAGATCACGGATTCAGACCAGGCCGACCTCGGCCGGATCAGTCTCTCGGAGGTGCCGGGGGGAGCGGAGGCATTCGAGAAGGCTGCCAGGTTTTGTTACGGTGTGAACTTTGAGATCTCGGTGAACAACGTGGCGGCGCTCCGATGTGCTGCAGAGTACTTGGAGATGACTGATGAGTGCTGTGAAGGCAACCTCGCAGGGCGGACGGAGGAGTTCTTGGGTCAGGCTGCGCTCAAGACGCTCCATGGCGCTGTGATTGTGCTGCGATCTTGCGAGGAGCTGCTCCCATGGCTGAGGAGCTCCAGATCGTGAAGCGATGCGTCGATGCCATCAGTTTGAAGGTTTGTCTTCCTCCTCCTCCTCCTCCTCTGTTTTAATCAAGTGATCTGATGTTGTCGTCGAGTATTGTCTCAGTTTTTGCGCAAATCTTCTCAGAAGTCACCTGTTTTCTCCAACCTGTTCGTTCTCTGATGTTAAATTTATTTCCAGAAAGTGTTTTGTAGGCAAATTATTTTGAACGTTTATGAATCTAATTGTAGATGCGGTTACCACAAAAAGATTTGCGCAAAAAGATCAGCACTCGAAGTTGTTTTTTCTTTGTTTTGGAATTTACAGTAGAATTCTCTCTCTAACAATTCTCTCGTGTTTGATTGAATGTTCTTTGATGCTTCTAATCTTTAATTGTATCATTTTCCTTTTTTTTGGGTAAAATATCGTTTCTTTACCTCAAGTGCAGAACTCAAGATTAGATTTTTTTTTTTTTTTTCAATTTTGTTTCCAAAAAGATATTACCTATGCCACCCCTGCTCTAATTAATTTCTTCCAGAAGCCTAAGTCTTTTTTTTTTTTCCCTTTATTGCTAAACGTTGGTCCTTTATTTATCTTTTTAAGCTGCGCAATTTTTATCTCCAAAATAGGCCCCAATTCCCTTCTGCTTACCGCCTCAATTTTTTTCCCCAGGTTTGCATCGAGGCGAGCTTTACGACGAGGTTCCCGCCGGAGTGGTGGTCTACGGAACTCGCCGCCCTCAGTCCCTCTTCTTCCAAAAGATCCTCCTTGCCATGCGATCCCGCGGCGTCTCCTCCAAATCCCTCGCAGCTGCCATCATCGCCTACGCCGAGCACAACCTTCCTGACCTTCTTTCCCTCCCCGGCACCGCCACCCCAGGCCCCCTCTCCGACCCCGCCACCGCCGCTGACCTCCGCCCCCGCCACCGCGCCCTCCTAGAGTCCCTCGCCGCCCTCCTACCCGCCGCCGCCCCTGACGCCGCCCTCCCCGTTGGCTTCCTCTGCTGCCTTCTCCGCGCCGCCATATTCCTCGAGGCCTCCGCGGCCTCCCGGCGGGAGCTCGAGCGCCGGATCGCCGCCGCGCTCGACCAGGCCATTGTTGCCGACCTCCTCGTCGTCGCTCTGGACTACTCCGGCAAGCGGATCACCGATCTGGACAGCGTCCGCCGGATCGTGGCCGGATTCGTGGAAAGGGAGATGCGCAGCGGCCGCAAAAGCCTCTATGGCGGGGGCGCTGTCTGCTGCTCCGCCGCGGTCCAGAAGGTCGCCCGCACTGTGGACGCGTTCGTCGGCGAGATCGCCACCGACGAGGGCCTCACTGTGAACAAGTTCACAGGCATCGCCAGCGCGCTCCCCAGCTCGGCACGGATGTTCGACGACGACCTCTACCGCGCCGTCGACATCTACCTCAAGGTCCGTATATGCGCACTCTAGCGACGCACACGTTCCATCTCTCGGCGGACGCCACACTGGCCGCACTAAAATTTATGCGCAAGTTCGTTTGGAAACGCCGCTGTTTCCGGATAACGGGCACTCACTGCGTACAAACCGGTCACCTACCGGCCGTTATTTTTTTATTTTTTTGCTCATCTATATTATTATTTTTGCTGCATTTAATTAGCTTTAGCTTTAGTGTTCCTCATTTTTTAAATTATTACATCCGCATTTCAGTAGATCAAAATAATTAAGATCAAAGTAATAATCAAGCTTAAAAATAATAATAATTATATTTGATGCCGTCAAATCACTTTTGATGAGCGCTAGGCATGCTAGATCTTCGGGGGCCTCCAAGGATGTGGAAAGGTCGCCTTCTTCCTTCGAAAACCTGCAAGAAGTCCTCGGGCCGATGGTTCCAGCGAGGACCCTCCAACGCTCAAGTCAGTGAGCTTGTAGAACAGGAATGTGTTGTGTATCTTTTCTTTTTGAGAGAAGAAGAGAGGATCCCCCGCCCTGAGCTCGGGGTCCTCTTTTTATACCTGTTAGGGGGTTCCTTTTTTCTCGTTCTGTTGGAACCGTCGAATCTTCCTTGTTAGGATAAGCTTCCGCGAATGGCAGGTGGGTGAGCCGTTGCTGAATGGACGCCGTGTATATCGGCAAATGCGGGGCGTGCTAGTATTTGCCCGTGATTTCGGTGAGCAAGATACGCGGTAATGGATGTCTCGAATCTCGGGGTTCGATACTTGAGGTGGGCTTTAGTGTACTTAGGAAAATAAGGCACCAAGTTAAAGTCGGAGTCAAAGCCGGAGGCCGGAGCCAGATACCGAAGCCGGAGCCGAGCTGGAGGCCGGGGCCGGAGCCAAAGGCCGGAGCCGAAGGCCGGAGCCGGATACCGAAGCCGACGCTGGAGGCTGGAGTCAAGGCCGGAGCTGGAGGCCGGAGTCGGATGCCGGAGCCGACGCTGGAGGCCGGAGCCACAGGCCGGTGCCGGAGCTGAAGGCAGAGCTGGAGGCCGGAGCTGACGCTGAGGCCAGAGCTGGAGCTGAAGGCCGGAGCCAGAGGCCGGTGCCGGATGCCGGAGCCGACGCTGGAGGTCAGAGCCAGAGGCCGAAGCTGGAATTGAAGGCCGGAGCCAGAGGCGGTGCCGGAGCCGACGTTGGAGGCCGGAGCCACAGGCCGGTGCCGGAGCTGAAGCCAGAGGCCGAGCCAGAGGCCGGTGCCGGATGCCGGGGCGAGAGTTCCAACATCCCAAAAATGAGTTATCACATCACTTGATTCCGGGAATTGTGCAAGGCATTATTATGCCACCCAGAGGAGGTGATTAGCCACATCAGATGCCCCCCACCCCTGAGATGGGTGGGCGTACAGTTGCCAGCGAAAGGGGTGTTAATATCCACCAGGCGGCTGATCTCGTACCATTATTTCGTCCGTTCAGGCTGTTGGGATTGGGGAAGATTTTCCTCGGGCGAGAAGTTGTAAAAAGGTGAGCGTCATCATTGCGGTAATGTCACCGCCACCTCTTTATTGGCGGTGTTTTTTGCGTTTCTCGCGCTGAGGGGCTGCCGAAGCGGTTTCCAGTGGAAAGCGGACACATGGTTAGCGGACACATGGCCAGATCGGACAACCGCGGGATGATTTGAAATGGGGTTATAAAAGAAAAGATCATTCTTATCCTCCAATCTTCACCTTTTCTCACGTTGCAACCTCCTACCTTGAATCCGCAAGCGTCCGTTTATCTCCTGTTTCCGTTCCCCCCGTGCTCCTCCTCCTTCAATCCCGTTCGAGCTTTTCAGGTTAGTTCCCATGGCTTCTTCACCTTTTTGCTCTATTTTGATTCTGGGGATCGTTCCCATGTTCCTTCCCAACCTTCTGCTTCCTCACCGACTCAGTGGACCACTTCATCTTCCGACCATGCTTCCTTAGAACGGCGGCGAACGACGGACATCCCGTAGTTGGGAACCGTCTGGCCGTTGGACAGCCCCCACCCCGGCGCCGTCCGACCGTCGCTGGTCCCTCTAGCGCTGTCAAGGAGTCCCCCGAATGGACCGCCTCCACTATGTCTGCTCAAGACATAGTGAACCTCGGAGCCAAGTACAATTTTCCTCCTAATATACGTCTGTCCTACCCCGCTCCTAATGACAGGGTAACCTCTTCCCGTCCCGGAAGGGTTGCCTTGTACGGAGCTTTCTTTAAGGCGGGACTTCGATTACCCATTCACCCTTTTATCCTCAACCTTCTAAATAGATATTCTTTAACACCCTCCCAGTTAGTCCCTAACTCCATCCGAACCATCGTCGGCTTTATGACTCTTTGTCACCTGCAAGGTATAGAAGTTAGCATCTCCTTATTTCGTAGTTTCTATACCCTCTGCAAGCAAGCGGGTTGGTGGTCCTTTACCCCTAGACCCACTAGGATCCTCAAATTGTATCTTCCCACCTCTATCAAAGGGTGGAAAGATAAGTTCTTTTTGCCAATGTCGAGGGGGTGAGTGGAAACTGGGGAACACCAAATACCGACGCCAATAGGATTCTTCATCCTCCGAGGGATCGAATGGCATTTGGGCAGCTTCTGACTGCGATATCCCTCGGTGCAATCAGCTCCTGACCGAAGAAAACCTCGTCTCGCCGGCCTTATTCCATCCAGTGGTGAGCACTTGATTACTCACCTCTTTCCTCTCTTCTTCTTTCTTTTTTTTTTTAACTCCCTTCCTTCTTATTTTTTGATATAGGAATGGCACCGTCACTTCTGAGATCAGGCAAGCTGTTACGAGGAAGCGGAAAGCAAAGGGGAATGGGGCCCCTACCGAGAGGAGGGCCATCGCCAAGATTACCAGGAGGGCCGATGCTGGAAGGGCCGATGCTGGAAGGGCCGAGGTCGTGGAGCCCTCGCGCGGGCGCGAGGCGGCAAGAGCCCAAGCCGACGAGGCCGTAAGGAATGAAGCGGTAAGGGCCGAGGCCAGCGAGGAATTAGGGCGGAGCGAGGCGGGAGGAAAGGATTTGCCCTCACCAGCACCGGCTCCCCTCCCATTATTCTGCTCGATCCCTCTCCGGAGCGAGTTGTTAAAGCACCGTCACCCCCGCCCGAAGCCGTCGAAGCGGAGCCAGCCCATTCAACTACAAAGCCGACTCCAGAAGCCGCCTTACCTCCCAAAGGGGCGACAACCGAGGCGCCCCCACCAGCAGAGTGCCGAAGGGAGCAGAATCGGAGGCGGAGTCCTCACACGCGGCTCCCAAGTCAGCGGAGGGGAGTGGCGTCGATCCTTCCTTCCAGTCGATTTTGGCGCACTACAGTCACTGGGCCAAGCGAACATTGGACCAGGCATCCGTGCCTGAGCTGCAGGATTTCTCCGACATCAAGGGAGGGCCACATTCTTCCGAGAGGCGTCTGTGGCACATCTCTGGGTAAGCTTTGTTCTATTCTCAATTTTTTCTTCTCTTTTTTTTTTTAGACTGTTTTCTTCGTCTAACCTAGACATTCTGCCCAGGCGTTAAATTCCATGATTGCCATGAGGGACCTTTGGGCCCAGGCCGATGCCGCTCTCGATCAATCGTTGGAGGAGATGCAAGCACTCGGGCTAGGGCAGAGAGGGCGGAGATGGCTCTGGAGGATACCCGAGCAGAGACGGCTCGGGCGCTAAGGGGCGAAGTCGAAGCCATCCGGCTAAGAGCCGAGAAGGCAGAAGAGGCGCTAGAAATTGCCCAGCGTCAGGTGGCCAACGAGCTGGATAATGCTTAGGTGGCCAAAGAAAAACAAAGGATGGCCGAGGAAAAATTGGAGATGGCGGAGTCGGAAGTGTACATGTTGAAGAACCGATTACACTCCGCCACCATTGAAATAGGTGTGGCCGAGGAGAGGGCTGAGAATGCAGAGGAGATTGCCCGCCAGTCTGATGCCAAGATTGCAGACCTGAAGGTAGCGGTGACCGAAGCCGAAAGAAGACCGCCGAGGCCGAGAAGAAAATCGCGGAGGCCGAGAAGAAGGTCCTGGAGGCCGAGCAGAAAGCCTCCGAGGCGGAGAAGAGAGCCACTGAGGCCGTAGAAGACTTCAGGAAGTCTAGTGCCTTTAGCAGAGAATTGGCCGAATCGACGGCATTTGCATACGAAGGCGGCTTCCAGGACTGCAAGGAGAAGATCCAAAAGCTCTACGGCCTCGAGGGGATCGAGGGGTTGGAGCCAACGAATTCCCGAGGATGACAACTTAGCTCCGAGTGATCCCTAGTCTCTTTCACTTTCATTGTATTGCATCAAGTCCGATTTAAATCGGCAATTTTGTAAATTTTGGCTATTAATGAATCCTTGATCCGTAATGCTTATGTCTTGGATCATAGTCGAGTCTTCTGGTGTATGAGTTGACGCGAACTAAAAACCTATGGCCGAAGAACTACAACATGATTTTTTGTCCAGGGACATGGTTAGAAAATCAATTAGAGACTGATATGCGATCAGTCTTAGTTGCTGACACGAAGGTCGAACAATCGCTAGTGTAGGACCACACTCGTGCCGATGCGGAGTCGCTAAATGCCAACAGGTTGAGTAGAGTGCCGACGCGGAGCCAGGCTTAGAGTGCCGACACAGAGCCGGGCTTTGAGTGCCGAGTGGAGCCGGGCTTAAGGTGCGACGAGCCGGGCTTGAGTGCCGACGCGGAGCTGGGCTTTGTGTGCCGACGCGGAGCCGGCTTTAAGTGCCGATGCGAGCCGGGCTTAAGGTGTCGACGCAGACCGGGCTTTAAGTACCGACGCGCCGGGCTTAAGGTGCCGACGCGGAGCCGGGCTTAAGTGCCGACACGGAGCCGGGCTTAAGGTGCCGATGTGGAGCCGCTTTAGTGCCGACGCGAGCCGCTTTAAGTGCCGACGCGGAGCCGGGCTTAAGGTGCCACGCGGAGCCGGGCTTTAGTGCCGACGTGGAGCCGGCTTAAGGTGCCGACACGGAGCCAGGCTTAAGTGCCGATGCGAAGCCGGACTTTAGTGAGAAGTAAGATCATTCGAAAACATAGCAATGAGAATACTTTGAATAGCACTTTAGCAAGCAGGTTCAAATTAAGGGAGTTAGCAAATTACTGATAGTACCGACGTAGGTTGTCTGCGTTCCAAGTGCGGGGAGAGGTTTCCCGTCTAGCCCCTCAACTTTGTATGCCCCGTGATGAAGCACCTCCGTGACACGATAGGGTCCTTCCCATTTTGGTGCTAGCTTGCCTCCTTCCGTCGGCTTCGATATTTCAGCTCGTCGTAGGACTAGGTCTCCGGGGCGGAATGTCTTAGACCGTACCCGGCATTGTAGTATTGGCCGCCCGCTGACGGAAGGCCGCCATGCGGAGTCGCACTTGGTCTCGCAATTCTTCCACTAGGTCGAGGTCAGCCCGCAGCTGACTTGGGTTGTCCTCTTCGTGTATAACTATGTCCGGGGGCTGGGGACACCTATCTCCATAGGAATGACGGCCTCGGACCCGAAAACCAGGCTGAAAGGAGTTTCCCGGTGGGGGCTCGTGGCGTTGTGTGGTAGGCCCACAATACACTGGGAGCTCTTCCACCCAACGTCCTTTACAGTCATCTAGCCGGGCCCTGAGTCCTTGGAGAATAATGCGATTGGTCACTTCGGCTGCGCCATTGGTCTGGGGGTGCCCCACAGAGGTGAATCGTTGACGAATGCCCAGCCCAGTACAGAATTCCCGGAAGGTCGCGTTGTCAAACTGTCGGCCGTTATCAGTGACGAGGGTGTGCGGCAGCCCAAACCGGCACACTACAGACTTCCAAAAGAAGGATCTCACCTTGCCCTCGGTGATCTTGGCGAGTGCTTCAGCTTCGATCCACTTGGTGAAATGGTCAACGGCTACCAATAGGAATTTGCGCTGACCGAGGCTAGAGGAAATGGTCCCAGGATGTCCATACCCCACTGGGCAAAGGGCCAAGGTGCAGTCAGGGGGGTCAGCTGGGACGTCGGTTGGCGTTGGATATTGGCATGGCGTTGGCAACTGTCACACCTCTTGACAAGCTCGGACGCATCCTCCTTCATTGTCAGCCAGTAATATCCCTGCCGCAAGGCTTTGTACGCCAGAGCTCTGCCCCCCAGATGACTTCCGCATATGCCTTCATGTATCTCCCGCAGGATATAATCCGCTTCTGTGGGGCCAATGCACCTGAGGACTGGATATGAGAATGACCTTCGATAGAGTTTTCCTTCCATTATAAAAAACTTTGGGGTCCGTCTTTTGAGCTGCCTGGCCTCGGCCGGGTCTTCAGGGAGGGTACCGTTGGTAAGGTACTGGATATAAGCATCCATCCAGGAAGGCTCTTGCTCAACTGGTAGGGCTTCTCCTGTTGCTTCGATACTTGGGGCTTCCAGGTGCTCTATATAAGCTCTTCCCAACATCCCGTCGGCTGAGGTGGCAAGATGGGACAAGGCGTCTGCTCTAGCATTTTCCCCTCGAGGAATGTAGCTAACATTGAAATAGGTTAAGAGAGAAGCTTGCAACTGCACCATGCTCAAGTAGCGGGACATGATAGGATCCCGCGCTTCATACTCCCCTATGATTTGGCCAGTGACCAGCTGGGAGTCAGTGAATGCTCTAAGGCGCTTCACCCGAGCTCTGGGCTAATCTTATTCCAGACAGTAGGGCTTCATACTCCGCTTGATTATTGGTGGCTGGAAAGAGAAAGCGGAGTGCGCACTCGGTTACAACTCCGTCCGAGTTGGCCAGGATGAGGCCCGCTCCGCTCCCTTGAGAATTTGATGCCCCGTCCACATGAAGGATCCATTCATCCTCTCCGGCTCCAAGAGTTGAGGGTTTGCAGGGGCCTCTTCGGGTTGCTCCTCGCCCCAGGTGCATTCGACCAAGAAATCTGCCAGGACCTGGATTTCATGGCTGACCGGGGACGGAAAGATAGATCAAATTCCCCAGCTTGAGCGCCCACTTCGCCAATGGCCCGAAGTGTCGGGCGAGCGAGAATCGCCTTGAGGTTGGTCCGTGACCACTACGATCGGATGAGCTTGAAAATATGGTCGGAGGCGCTGGGCAGACACGATCAACGCGAAGATAATCTTCTCAATCTTTGAGTACCTGGTCTCCGCATCGTGGAGCACCTTGCTAGTGTAATACACGGCTTTTGTGTGCCGTTGGTGTCCATGCAGACCAGCACGGAACTGACGGCTTCGGAAGAAGCCGCGAGGTATAGAAGGAGTTCTTCTCCACCCGTTGGCTTGGACAGCAGTGGCGGGTGGATAGGAATTCTTTTAGCCCTCGAAGGCCTTCTGACACTCTTTCGTCCATTCGAATCCATTGGCCCTGCGGAGCGCCTTGAAGAAAGGCAGACACCTCTCAGCGGACTTGGACAGAAAACGGCTCAAGGCCGCCACCCTTCCGTCAGGCGCTGCACTTCCTTCTTGTTGGTGGGAGACCTCATGTCCAAGATGGCTTGAACTTTATCAGGGTTCGCCTCGATTCTCGTCGTGTTACCATGAAACCCAAGAACTTTCCGGCTGTCACCCCAAAGGCGCATTTGCGTGGGTTCAGCCTCATCTGGTATCGGCGAAGGTTGTCGAAGGTCTCCGTTAGGTCGGCGATATGGCTGGTGGCATGGACACTTTTTGTCAGCATGTCGTCCACATACACCTCCATGTTGCATCCTATCTGGTCTTCGAAGACTTTGTTCATTAGCCTTTGGTAAGTGGCCCCCGCGTTCTTTAGCCCGAATGACATTACCTTGTAGCAGTACAACCCCTTCTCAGTTATGAAGGAGGTAGCTTCCTCATCCACCGGGTTCATCCTGATTTGGTTGTACCCGAGAAGGCGTCCATAAAACTAAGGGTCTCATGGCCGGATGTAGCGTCCACCAGTTGATCGATCCGAGGCAACGGGAAGCTGTCCTTGGGGCATGCTTTGTTGAGGTCGGTGAAGTCTACGCACATCCTCCAGCTCCCATTAGTCTTACGGACCATCACAACGTTGGCCAACCATTCGGGGTAGTGAACTTCCCGAATGTGGCCTGCAGCCACCAGCTTACGGACTTCCTCATCGATAGCTTTCTGTCTGTCCGGAGCAAAGCTCCTTTTCTTCTGTCGGACCGGCCGGCACTCTGGCTTGAGGTTGAGCCGATGGGTGATCATCTCCTCAGGGATGCCTGGCATGTCTGATGACGACCATGCAAAGATGTCGGCGTTGGCACGCAGGAAGGTGAGGAGCCGATCGCGCGCCTCTTCGAAGCAGCGCTCCAACCTGGACGGTCCTCGTCGGGTCCTCCCCCAAGGGGAAGGTTAGGAGGTGCTCGGCTGGCTCTCCTCTCCTTCCCAATTCTCGGGGGTCAAGTGGCTCAGAGGCTACTGCGACGCCGCCTCCAGTGGACTGGGAGATAAGTGGCAGCAAAGCGGTGGCGGGCTTTGCTCTCCCTTCATTTCTTCGACCCCTTCGTCGGTGGGAAACCTCACCAACAATCTCTTGGTGGAGATGACGGCATCCAGCAAATTCAAGCCCGGCCTTCCCAGGATAGCGTTGTAAGCCAACGGGACCCGGACCACCAGAAATTTATGACCACCGTACTTTGATGCGGAGGAGTCCCAGCCGTGACAGGGAGGGCGATCTCCCTTCGACGCTCACAGAATCTCCAGTAAAGCCCATCAAAGGTGGCAACGGGTCGAAGGGAGGAGTTTGACAGGTTCATCCGAACAAAAGCCTCGTAGCTCAAAACATCCACAGAACTTCCACTATCCACTAAAATTCTTTTTACAGGATGTTTGGCTATGGTCATGGACACGACGACGCCGTCGTCATGCTTATTAACCACCCCATCTAAGTCCTTCCTAAAGAAAGGAATTACAGAATCTACCCCCTCTCGCCGTCTTTTCGAGCTGCTGCCTGCCCCCCAGGAAATCATGGCGATTGTCTTTTCCGTAGGGGCATTGTCGATGCCGGTCTGAAGCGCAGGAGGCGCCGATGAACCCGGAGCAGGAAGGTTTCCTCTTCGAACGAACTTGCCCAGGTGACCTTGCTGGACAAGCTCTTCAATGGCCTTCTTCAAATGGCGGCAGTCCTCAGTGTCATGACCGTAGTCTCGGTGATACCGGCAGTAAAGTTCTTTGCTGCGGGAGGTCCCTGACTTCATGGGAGGTGGACGTCGAAAGTAGGGCTCCTCCTCGATTTCTAGTAGAATGTAAGATATCGGAGCCAGGAGGGGGGTGAACTGCTCCTTGGGAACAAGCGTCTGAGGCCGTGGTCTGAGCGATGGGGAGGCTCAGGCTTCCGGGACCGTGATCCAGCAGGCTCCGTGGATGCCGGTTTTTTGCTGGAACTCTTATCAGCCTCCCTCCTAGAAGAGTCCGCTTTGTCGGCGCGAATGTATTTCTGCCCGGCTTAGAAGCTCGGCGTAGGAGCCAGGAGGCTTCTTATCCAAGGAGTAGGCGAATCTAGAAGGACGAAGTCCTCGCTTTAGTGCCAAAGTGGCTACAGAATCATCCAAATTATACACCTCCAGCGCTGCCTTCCTTGAACCGAGCAACGAAGTCCTTCAAGGTTTTGCCACTCCTTTGTTGGACAGCGAATAAGCTATCAGCCACTCGTGGGATCTTCCGGCACGCATCGAAGTGGGCCAGGAAAGATCGCTCGAGCTGTCGGAAGGAATTGATGCTGCGCGGTGGCAGGCGAGAATACCACGCACGTGCCGCCTTATGAAGTGTGGCAGGAAAGGCGACACACAGAGGGAGTCCGTCGCTCCCTGGACTTGCATGAGAACCTTGTAGCTCTCCAGGTGGTCCAAAGGGTCTATCGTGCCGTCATATGGGTCCAACTGGGGGAGACGGAACCGGGGCGGAACCGGCTCCTCCATGATGCGGCGGGAGAGCGGGGACGGTGATCGTAGTCCGTCCCGTGAGGGTTGGCGATCCGGCGACTAAGCTCCTCCAACCGTTGATGATACTCATCGAGCCGCTGCTCGGCCGACGAGTGGTCCTCCTATTGTGTCATCTTTAGAGGAGTCAGAAGATGAAGCTGGGGAAGACCGCCGATGCAGGGAGTACACCCGTCTTGGCTTCTTCTCCCGGCCGCGATGAGAACGATCAGAATAGTGGGAGAGAGACCGCCGTCGCTTTGAAGCCTCTCGACG
Source organism: Calamus simplicifolius (assembly GCA_900491605.1). NCBI lineage: Eukaryota > Viridiplantae > Streptophyta > Magnoliopsida > Arecales > Arecaceae > Calamus > Calamus simplicifolius. Next base: position 572,364 of record UESW01003907.1, on the reverse strand, counting down.
ACGAGGTTCAGGGGGCGAGTGGTGGGAGGCCTCAGGTGGAGTCCCGCCTCGATGAGATTGATTTGCTCCATGCCCCCCTTCGTGAGGCGGAGGGGGCTGAGGCGCGGCGGCAAAGCAGTGTTCCTGCAATCCCCGCACCACCGTCATCAGGTCCTGTACATGATGAGCTAGAACATCAAGCCGATCAGACTGTTCATCTGTGCAGGGGGCGGAGCACGGAGGTTGGCCTCCGATTGCTCAGCCTGCGAAAGGCGTTCCGTGGCATGGTTGGTGGAGGCTTCCTGAGCTCGCGTTGTCACCATCGTCTTCCTTGCAAAAGCAGCGGGGTCACAGGGAGAATTTTTGCCTCCTGCGTGCGCGGCCCCTACTGGCGCCAATCTGATGCTGCCAAGTCACTTGTGATGAGCGTTGGGCGTGCTGAGATCTTCGGGGCCTCCAAGGAGGTGGAAAGGTCACCTTCTTCTTCGAAAACATGCAAGAAGTCCCCGGACCGGTGGTTCTAGCGAGGACCCTCCGATGCTCAAGTCAGTGAGCTTGTAGAACAGGAATGTGTTGTGTGTCTTTTCTTTTTGAGAGAAGAAGAGAGGATCCCCCGCCCTGAGCTCGGGGTCCTCTTTTTATACCTGTCTAGGGGGTTCTTTTTTCTCATTCCGTTGGAACTGTCGAATCTTTCTTGTTAGGATGAGCTTCCGCAAATGGCAGGTGGGTGAGCCATTGCTGAATGGACGCCGTGTATATCGGCAACTGCGGGGCGTGCTAGTATTTGCCCGTGATTTCGGTGAGCGAGATACGCGGTAATGGATGTCTCGAATCTCGGGTTCGATACCTGAGGTGGGCTTTAGTGTACTTAGGAAAATAAGGCACCAAGTTAAAGTCGGAGCCGAAGCCGGAGGCCGGAGCCAGATACCGAAGCTGGAGATCGGAGCCGGAGGCCGGGGCCGGAGCTAGAAGCCGGAGCCGGATGCCGGAGCCGACGCTGGAGGCCGGAGCTGGATACCAGAGCCGACGCTGGAGGCCGGAGCCAAAGGCCGGAGCTGGAGGCCGGAGCCGGATGCCGGAGCCGACGCTGGAGGCTGGAGCCACAGGCCGGTGCCGGAGCCAGAGGTTGGAGCTGAAGGCCGAAGCTGGAGGCCGAAGCTGGATGCCGGAGCCGACGCTGGATGTCGGAGCTAGAGGCCGGAGCTAAAGCTGAAGGCCGGAGCCAGAGGCGGTGCCGGATGCCGGAGCCGACGCTGGAGGCCGGAGCTGAAGGTCGGAGCCAAAGGCCGGTGCCGGATGCCGAAGCCGACGCTAGAGGCCTGAGCCACAGGCGGGTTCCGGAGCCAGAGGCTGGAGCTGAAGCCAGAGGCCGGAGCCAGAGGCCGGTGCCGGATGCCGGGGCGAGAGTTCCAACATCCCAAAAATGAGTTATCACATCATTTGATTCCGAAAATTACGCAAGACGTATGATGCCACCCAGAGGAGGTTATCAGCCACATCAATACTATTATTCCTATTAAACTAATCAATTGAGATATGTTTTTATAATATTTTTTGAAAATCAGGTTTGAATTGGTTCCTTCAATACATCGCACATGCAGTTCTTTTTATCTTTTCTATTTTTAGTCTTTTAAAAAGAAAATTATGCATCAGTTTAAAAACAAACAAAAGCATCATAGCAAAGCTCCAATTGAGCTGAACTTGGTGGCTAAGGCTTAACTTCTATAAACTCTGCTCCTTTAACTTAAAATCAAGTCAAAAATTTTAATTTGGTTTCTAAAAAAATTAATTGTGATATTTAGTAAAGCCGAGTCATTTGTTTTGCATCCATTTCAACAACCTTTAGTTCACTATTTGGTTTTATTTTATTAGATAATGAGAGCAACATTTTTCGATGTGTTGTGGAGGTTTAGATGTCAAAACAAGACAATTTAATCAAATAAACGATGATAAGCAATAAGATTAATTTGTTAGCTTTGTAATGGAACAGAAGTACAATAGAAATTTTGGGCTTAATATTAGCCATTATTTTTGAACATGGCCGTTATTTTTCGAACGATCCGGGACCTCTCCTTGAGATAACGCCGCTACTGCGTGCGTGACAGGCTCACGCTGGTCTGGGTGAGATCGAAAGGGAGAAGGTTTGCAGCGTGATGGACCCACTCAAATTGTCCTACGAGGCCCGAGTCCACGCCTCTCAGAACAAGCGCCTCCCCTTGCAAGTAGTCCTCCATGCGCTCTACCACGACCAGCTCCAACTCCGGAGCCGGGCCGCGCCCCATGACACGGTGATGCGGCCGAATTCGGCGGCGGCCGCCCGGGCCGGGGCGATAGCGGATGTGTCGCTGATGCGGGAGAACGAGGCGCTGCGGTCGGAGCTCGCCCGGATGAAGCTATCCCTGTCGGAGCTGCAGCGCCCTCAGGGCAGTGGTGGGCTCAAAGGAGGAGGAGCCAAGAGGTCCACGTTTCTCTCCTCCGTTACCAAGACCTTGGGGAAGCTCAACCCGTTTAGGCATGGGCATGGCTCCAAGGACACTTCCAGCATTAACGACCGGGTTGAGGTGGATTTGACCAAGCCTAGGAGAAGAAGGTTCTCAATATCTTAGGTCGAAAGGTGGTTTTTGACTTGGGTGATTAGGTGTTAGAGATGCTTTTAAGTTGGATTGTATATGGGTATATAATTGATTTGGTATCTGTGTGTGAACGTGTTTTTATTGACTAAATTCTCCAGCATATACTATTTGCATGATGATTGAATGTAATTTTTTTGGATTAATTTACTAGCTATAACTTGTTCCTGCTTGCATTGTGCCGCATCAGACTTAAAAAGTATTTGATAAAATTGTTATAGATATAGTGCAAATGGTGAGAAAGAAATCCCATGGAATAAGCAATTTATAAAACGAAATGATCTTCAGTTCCAGATAGCTTGACATGGGGATTTTCCTGTGAGGAGTATGTTTGTAATGTTGCAACTTATTGATCATTTTATAGCCAAATAAAAGACCATTTCATGCTGAAACACATACCTAGTGGTCTCCCTTCTCCACTTACATTTCAATTGGTATCTCTTCCAGGTTCCAAACTTTCATAAGAACTAAAATTATGTTTTCAGAGGTTTCAACATACTATGAAAAACCATGGTTGCAAGATAAAATTTTGAAGAAGCTATAGGAATCTTGAATTGTGCTAATTATTGCACGAACTTATTAAGATGAAAGATTAATCATCATTAGTGATGGGTGCGAAGCAAAATCATAAAAATGTTATAAATAGCAAATCTACTCTTCATGAATCTTTTTCACATAAATCAATCATCCATGACTTAGTTTGCCAACAAATAATCTCTTTTTTTTTTTTTTTTGTCTACATAAGTCAAAAAAATCACCAACAATTTAAAACAATCTCTAATTCGATAATCTTCTATGATTTGAGACTATAAGTAGTTATTTATTGTCTATCCTTAGGTAGGAGTCAACTCAGGCAAACTAACAATTGCTCGTAAAATTGGGGCTTAATATAATCAGGGATTTGAAAGGAGATCAACGCCTTTTGAAGTGAACTTTGTTCCTTTGTCTGAAATGGCAAGGTGATGTGACATCAAAATTTACAAATCTGTATACCTCCATAGAAACTGCAATTCAATTGCAGACTTCATCTTAAAGCCGTTATACTTGTAAATGATAAAGATTTTTAGACAATTTTCCTTCGCCGTTTTTGTAAACCCGCTTTGGCGTTTCGACGGGGCTTTCCACAAGGGCACCATCTCTCTCTTTCTCCTCCCCCTTCCGCTCCTCTCTCTCTCTCTCCACCCCAATGGCGGCCTCCGCCATGGTCGTGGATAGCAACGTTGTCCCCTTGCCGTCCGGCCCGCCGCCGAGCTTACCGGCCGTAAGCCCCGATGTCTTCCTCTCCGTCGACGACGAGGATGATCTCTACGGTTGCTACAAGTCTCTCCAGCACCACATCGAGTTTATCGACATCCAGGAGGAGTACATCAAAGACGAGCTAAAGAACCTCAAGCGCGAGCTCCTCCGCGCCCAGGAGGAGGTCAAGCGGATCCAGTCCGTTCCCCTCGTCATTGGCCAGTTCATGGAGATGGTCGATCAGAAAAACGGCATCGTCGGGTCCACCACCGGATCCAACTACTATGTTCGAATTTTGAGCACCAGCAACCGCGAGCTCCTCAAGCCCTCCGCCTCCGTCGCCCTCCACCGCCACTCCAACGCTCTCGTCGACGTGTTACCTCCGGAGGCCGACTCTAGCATCTCCCTCCTCAGTCAGTCCGAGAAGCCCGACGTTACCTACAACGTGAGTGTCGAAACCTTAAAGAAATGGATTCTTTGATCAAAAGTTTCAATCTTTGTGCATGCATCTGTGCGTGGTTATCAATTAGGGTTTGGGAAGATCTCACTGGGGGAGGTTGGTTTGGGAAGATCACAGTGGGGAAGATGGGGACTCGAGGGTGAAAATTAGGGTTTGGGTTGGAATCCTGTGTTTCTTGGCGTGGAAGTTTCTCAGATTGGTAGATTATTGTGTCTGTTTCATAGAATATAGAATTTGGAAGCTTTGGTTTCGCTACTTATGCATTTAGCTTTCAAGGGTTTCATTAAGGTTTCGATGGTTTCATTACTTATGCATTTAGCTTTCAAAGGTTTCATTACATATGCATTTAGGTTTTGAACCTTTAAGTTTTGGGTTTTCTTGAAGGTGGATTTAGGGATTAAAGAAACTTGGGCTCTCGTTTCTTGATTTTCTGTGCGAGTTCCTGAATAGTTTGTATTGAATATTAATGTGGATATGGGATCAACAGTGGCCTAAAGTTGTTCCATGTAGTAGTTTGGTTGACGCATCTAGGAATTAGTTTGGATTTGGGAATTTTTTAGCTTCAATAATGTGTTTAATTCATTTGAATATCTTATATTTAGAATTTGGGTTTCCTTGGAGGTGAAGTTTGGTTTTTCAGGAAAAAGGGTGCATTTATTTTTGTTTTATTTATTTATTTTACTTCTGCTTTTTGTGAAGCTGGCATATTCAGATGTAATGTTGAATATAGCTAAAAGTTTCTATATTAGAGGGACAGAGAGTTAGTGATTTTAGTTATCCTGGATTCCAGAATTTAAATCCTGCACTTTTTTTTAGGCTGTCACTTTTTCCTTGGTGAAGGATAGGGAAGATATTGGAGAAGAAAATCATTGAGGTTGTTGATAGAGCATGCCTAGATTGGAAAAAGAAGCCGAATAATAAGTTTATAGACTAGTGGCTGCATAAAGTGGCGAGGTTCTCTTACATGTGCATGAAGTGGCCAAGTTGCATCCATGGAATGTTAACTATTTTCACATGAGTTAATTCTGAAATGTTGCTTTCTAATAGGAGTTTGGTACTCATAGTGGTTACTTATGATTTGGAGATCTAGGGTAAGTTGTTGCTTTATAAGAGTCTACTACTCACCAGTTGCTTTTAAGTGTAGAAGTTGAGAATATTCATGGTGTAAGTTATGTAGAGAGTCCTTTTTATTTAGTTGCCTTGGGATTTATTAATATATGATCGAGATTGCTATTGATCTTCCTTGCGCTTTGTCTTGACCAAAATTGTGACAATTATCTCTTAAAGATCTGCCTCCCTCCCTCTTTCTCTCTCTACCTTATCAGTTGGTATTAGAGTGTGATGGACTCCAACAAAACGAGAATCAAGAGGCCAGAAGGAGATGTGCATGAAATGCATGAGGACTTTTATTGCTTGGATGCTGTGGCCAGAGCTGAAGCCTATTTCACTTTAGAGTAAATCTAATAGAGGGCACCTTAAAGGAGCTTATGGGGGTAATTACTGGTCTCCAAATTCGGTTCGAATGCCCTCCATCTGTTGCAACTGCTTTGGGGTTGTCTGTGCAACCTATGAATTCAGCAGACATTCAACTATCTACAGGCCACCATTTTTCTCCTCACTACATCAACATGGATTTTCCATGCTACTCAGGGACTGTCCCTACTACATCAACATGGATTTTCCATGCTACTCAGGGACTGTCCCTATGAAACGGCTGAATAAAGTCGCTCAATTTTCGAGTACCAGGGTACAACAGAAGACTGGAAAGTGACCATGGCATCTCTCCATCTCAAAGACGAGGCCAATCAATGGCTGCAGTGGCTGAATGAACTTATGATGAGGAAGGTACATATGTCACTGGGGATATATTTGAGGAGTTGCTGGCATGGTTTGAGCCCACTAAATGACTAAGCATTGTCTGAAATCAAACAAACAGGTGGCTTTAAGAGACCATTAGCACATATTGAAAGCTTGGCAAATCAGTTGTGGGTTATCCAAAAAGCTTTGATTGGCATGTTCTTGGGAGTATTGAAGGTAGAAATAGCTGGAGAGGTTTGTATGTTCAAACCTAAGAGCTTGAGGGAGACAATTGAATTGGCATGCATGAAGGATGAATGTCTGTGTCATCAAAGGATGTCTTGTATGTGTGGATTTTTATTTTCATATCAAGTTGACCTGATTCTACGCTAAATGTTATGGAGAAATACAACTGGCATCATCTTTAAAGGTGATTTGCTGAAATTGTCAAATAGTTGAAGCTAAATCTATAGGTATTTTTTTTATGGATGTCAAACAGTGAACTATTGATGGGATGGGGTGGAAGGTTGGATTATAAAGTCTTATTATGAAGTTGAAATCATTCAGTGGATTCAGTGTCATGCACATCTTGTAAATTGTTGGTAAAAGTTAAAGTGCTAGGAAAATCAACCTTTTGTTTTAGTTCACCATTATCGCTTTCATCCTTTAGATGAAAGCTAGTACCATTCCATGAAAAAACTGGTATAGCCCTATCACACGGAATGTAAAACTTTTATTAAAACAATATATCAATGTTCATTCTGCAATTCTTCAATACCTTCCATGATAACGTTCACAAATAGGTCCGAAGTCATTCTGGATAACAATCCCTTAAAGATCCAATGATAGTTAGATGACTAAAATTTCAGATTTAGGGATGATTAGGATTTAGTATAGGGCCCAAAAAGTTCTGGTTTTTTGATTCGTTTTGGCAGAAACTGGATGAAAGTGATATTGCCTCTTATATTTATACCTAAAATATGTTTAAGAAAAGTGTTCAATTATGATAAATAACAAAACAATTGCTATTACTGTAAATTGCTAATTTAATTACTCTAGGTTCTTATTAAGTCATATTAGACATGTTGTACTTAATAAATGTTCTTGAAATAAGGTTGCAAACTTAGTATATGTCCATAGTCATATTAAATAATGGATAGCATTACAAGTGCCTGTCCAATCATCAGGACTCTTTTCTTGATTTATATACTTCAAGCTACCAGATGTCAGAACCTTTCCATTTTTCATTTGAAATGGGCTCCTGTTTTTCTGTACCCATAGACATGTGCTGTTATAGTTCTGTATGCCAATAAAACCCGAAATATTTCTGAAAGATTATTTTGTTTCTCTCAATACTTTAGGCATGATTTTGCTTAGTTGCCCTTGGTGACATTCTAATCTCTGCTAACAGTCATGCTGCTAGCAATAAACTTGTTGGCGTTTGTCCTTAAGGCAATGCGTCAATGCATAGCATTTTCAAAAAATATACATCAAATTTTTTAAAATTGACGCATTGTCCTTGAAGGGGAAAAACCAGAAGCTAAACTCAACATGTCATTACCAATTGTACAAGAGTAACATGTGCAGAAGGGCAGCTTTATTAGCCCAGATAATTAAAGATATCACTTTCATGAGCTGCTTAAATGTTCTGGAGAGCACTATTATCAATGTAGAATTGTATAGAGAACTCTTCTAATTTTTGCTCAAATCCATTGTCTCCTTGTCTTCTGAATGAAACACTTGGATTGTTGATGGGTCTGGTAACTTTGTTTGGGAGACAGCATGAAAGCATTGCATTTCTCTGAGGTATCCCATTGGAAACTTATATAAAATTTCTGATATTTTAAGAAACCTTATCCCCTCATTATGATAAGCTTGGAATGATGAAGTGGAAAATTTGCTCATTTGGAGGGGATTTCTTGGAAAAAAAAAAAAGATCATTATTGCATCTACTATTAGTTAATCATGTCAGATTGTCAAGCCTGAAGTTTTGATATTAGCAATATATGCAAATTGAAGTTGGGTCCATAGTTTTTAGATGGTGAGATATTGCCCATCTTGGTGGATGCTAAGTTAGAAGGTGGGAAAATCTCAAATGACTTGTATATAGTGTGTAATTTTGCTTGTGGCATTTGGTATAGGTTTGGAATGTCTTGTATGATTCTGCATCTTTTCCAGCCCTTTTGGTACTAAGACATCTGCTTGTTGGGTACCTTTGAAAAAATCATCTTATATGATAACTTAAAAATCAGAGTTTGGGATTACCTAGCTGCTGCTATGTTGAATTAAGTCACTAGTCAAATGACTTGAATGTAGAATGCATTTTTTCTTGTAAACTTTTGGTATTGATTTTGAAGCAATAGTTCAGTTACTGTAGTGCACCTGGAATTGCTGATTGGTAGTGTTGAAGAATGCTCATTGAAGAAGAAACACAAATTGATCAAATAGACTACAAGCATTATATGGTGTTGTTGGTTAAAAATTAGCAATCATGTTATTGAAAGCAGATCAAGACTGATGAAAAGAACTAAATTCCTGTGTTTCTCCGCCCTCTTGGGACTCCTTCATTATTACTTGATAGTGGGCCTCACAGAACTGTCTGCCTAGAACTTGGGAAGGTGTCATTCTCTCTTCACTTCTTGTATCATCTTCTTTGTTTGCTCCTAGTCTTTTTGTTGTCACTCTTTGGTGCTTATGTGACCTTGGAATGGTGAATATTGTCATATGTTTTTTTTCATTCCTTTTCTTTAAATTATTTTTTAATCGCTTTAACTAAAGAGTTGAAAGATCTATCAATGATTTGGTGGCCTAATTTTAAATCTAGGAAATGAAATTTGATTATTTTGCCCCTTCATTCGGTAATCTATTGACCATCTTGTAATTTATTCAGTGATTTTTGAACCAATGGCATTCTTCATTGTGTTGACGTCAGCTAACAGTTGCAGGTTAACTGTAAAAGTTGTTATATATTGCTAACTTACACTTCTACCTTGTCAGGATATTGGGGGTTGTGATATTCAGAAGCAGGAAATCCGTGAAGCTGTTGAGTTGCCTCTGACACATCATGAGTTATACAAACAGATTGGTATAGATCCTCCAAGAGGTGTGCTTCTCTATGGTCCTCCTGGTACTGGTAAAACCATGCTTGCGAAGGCTGTGGCTAATCATACAACTGCAGCTTTTATTAGAGTTGTTGGGTCAGAATTTGTTCAAAAGTATTTGGGGGAGGTACAGTTTCTTATATAAATCAGAATGCACCACTCACATCCATTGCATATCCTTTCCTTTTCCCATGTTCATCTAGATGAAAAACATTTTCATAGAAATTGGTTTTAATCATATTTATATTTAAAAAAGCATATCTGTTCTGTTTCACTAAGAGGTAGTATAAATGCAATTTTCAAATGCATCAAGATAATTAGGAGTTGATGCTTAAGTTGTGTTTGGTTTTCGAGTACATTCTTCCTTTTCATTTTTATTTTTATTTTTCTGAAAATAATTTTTATTTTCTTTTTTTTTTTAATTTCTAAAACATGCATTAAGTAAGTAAAAACAAAAAATATTTCTATTTTTTATTTCATTAAAAATAATATCTTTTAAAAAGGTAAATTTAAGTTCTCTAGTCTTTGTTTTCTACTTTTTTCCTTCTTTTGATGGAAAGTAGTGAAAATATCTTTCAACTAATTTCAGTTTTCTATAGTTTTGGTGTGATTTTCAGAAAACTATTTTTTTTATTCACTAAACATGTTTTCATAAGTATTTTCTGTTTTCTATGAAAATGAAAACATAAAATGGGATTGTTCTCAAAAACTAAATACACCCTTAATTTTCATGGGGATTTTTTTTACCGATAGGCGGTAGCCATTTTTTCTGCATATACCTTACATGGACAAAGTTTTAAGGGGGTATGCAGTAACAATTTTCTACCACTTTTGCATCTTAGATGCACGTAAGTTTTCTTAAGAAGATTGCTGATTGTGCTTAATTTCATGAAGAAGAATATAAATTTGATCAGAAATAGTTATGGTTAAACCTTCATTCCTCTTATATATCTCATATTTCATGCATTTTTTTCAGGGTCCACGAATGGTTAGGGATGTTTTCCGACTTGCTAAGGAGAATGCCCCTGCAATCATATTTATTGATGAGGTGGATGCTATTGCTACGGCACGTTTCGATGCACAAACTGGAGCTGACAGGGAAGTGCAGCGTATCCTTATGGAGCTCTTGAATCAGGTGTAACTCAGATACTAGAGGCACTGCTTGGCTTCTTGCCAAAAGAATTGTCCTTTCTCTCTTTTTGATGAATTAATTCCTTTTTAGGGTGGGAACCTTGAAGCGGTCAAGGAATTTAGGGAATAAGTGTAGTTCATGATATGCCTAGTCTTTATCATGGCTTAGAAAAAAACCTGCATTGTGTAACCTTTTTTTTTTATTTACTGATTAACGATATGAATTCTTGTCACCAACATGTATGAGTTTGCTTATTTATATCTTGCCCATTTTCTTCTTCATTCCTTACTGATGTGAGGTATTTTCTGTGAATGGTTTTGCAGATGGATGGGTTTGATCAAACAGTAAATGTAAAGGTTATAATGGCAACTAATCGAGCTGACACCTTGGATCCTGCCCTTCTGCGCCCGGGTAGACTTGATCGGAAAATTGAATTTCCTTTGCCTGATAGACGGCAAAAGAGGCTAGTTTTTCAGGTAAGTTGTGCAAAAAGTGATCCAAAATATCTGAAATTCATGCAATTTAAGCTTTTGTTGATGTTAAAATTAATATAAAAAGCGATTTATATGTATTAGAGGTTCTCCAATTGCGACAATGGACCAGGGAATATGGACGACAATGAAAAGCGTACTCTGCTCCTGTTTCTCAAACAGGCTACTATTGCTCAAAAATATAGTTCAATAAAAACATTAGTTCTTACCAAAAGAAATTAGAAAATTCTGTTTACGGAAAAATCATTGGGAAAATCAATAAATTGTAGAAAGCGACAAATTTGAGAAGATGATTTCTCATATGAGAATTTGCACTATATATTACTAATATCACTTATTATATTTTAAATGGTTTTGTCAATTCCGTAGTAATGGTTAATTAGACAAAATGATATCATTCACTGCTTTTATTTTCTACATTTTTTTTCCCAACTGAATGTGCTTTGTGCTTTGTCTTTGTCCAGGTCTGCACTGCTAAAATGAATCTCAGTGATGAGGTTGACTTGGAAGACTATGTTTCTCGGCCAGATAAAATTAGTGCCGCAGAGGTCAGTTGCTTTAAATTTCTTCATTGAAGAATTTCTTTTCCATTTATTTTGCCCCTTTTTTGTGTCAAATTTCATGATTCAGAGGAAGCTGAGAGAAGCAACTTGCAATTGACAAATGATTGATTGTGTAGAAGTCTCAACAATCCTATAATTAGGTGGTTATTTTTTCTTTGACCACATGAGCTGTGTGTATTCAAATAACTGATATGCTGTCAATGTTCGGCTTAGTTTCGGACGAGCTTGTGGTGTTCAGTTTTGGCAGCTCCTTTCCAAGTTTTGGAATTTTGGTCATGAAAATCAGGGAAAATTTTGAAAAAAAAAAAAGAAATGAAGAAAAGTTATCACCCAACATTTGAGACTGTTTTGTGATACATAAGTTCTTTATTTATGTAGTTTCAACAATTTTAAGCTCAAGCTACTTCTGCATATAAGTAGAACTCATAAAATATATTAATATTTTATACCACAAATGCATATTATTTTACCCGAAATATAATTGTTGAGATTTTCATATTAGTCTTTATAAATTGCTGTAACCAGGATCTTTTTGGGGGCCTTGGCCTATCAAGAATTATATTCATTGTCTATCCCATGTTTTTACTCAACAAAAAAGGATAACCACCAAAAACTGGCATTATGTAGCCTATGTAATTAAAAACAAAAAAATAAAGAAATAACCTCAATATGATTGTAAAGAACAAAATAAAATTCTATAAAAAAGGCATTCATTGCTAGTTTCAATTGGTTTAAACTGAAAATGGCAGAAACCACCGAAACTTTATCAAAATTACTCAGTTTTGGCTGAAACTGATTAAAGCCAGAAGCTGTGAGTTAGTTTTGGTCTAATTCTGTCTGAAAACCTTACTCATTGCAATGGTTATGAAGCGTGCTAACATTTCCTTCCTAGTTATTTGTGTTCTTGCCTGTTTAGCATCATTGACTTTCTTATAACCATTTCAAACATTTCCCAAATACGCTACATAATAAATACTTGCGCTAATGAATTGACCACCTTGTAACAATTTCAATCATTTACCTATGCATAAAACACATTTTGAGTTGTGTTTATCATGGAGTGTGGCCTACAGTATGCCCCTGCGACACAGGTCTCTTCCTATCTCTTTGAACTGCTCTAGAATTTGATTTTCCACCTGCAAAAGCTTTTCTAACAGCGTTTTTTCCCCCATTTTTCTTTCTTTTTTTCTTGGGGCGTAGGGGGTGCTACAATAACGTAGCGTGGTTTGACCATTAGCGCTTTTCTTTGGTTTTGAACTCTCCTACCCTTGTTGAATTGCATCATTTATGACTAGAACTGTACCATTTGAATTGCAGCTTGACCAAAGTGATCATCTTTCATGAATTATTTTGCAGATTGCTGCCATATGCCAGGAGGCAGGTATGCATGCTGTTCGCAAGAACCGTTATGTGATTCTTCCCAAGGACTTTGAGAAAGGTTACCGGGCCAATGTAAAGAAGCCAGACACAGATTTTGATTTCTACAAATGAGGAGCCTAATTGCGAAAGGATATTGGGTTCCTGAGCCTTAATGGTGCTGATACTGTTTAACACTGGAGCAAGGAGTTTTATGATCTAGGTGTCACGAAACAAATTTCCACTTAAAAAGCTTTTCTATATATTCCTTGTCCTGGCTTAAGACAAACGATCGCGTGGGATATAGCTATCAGTGCAAAAGAAAGCTTATAATTCTTCAAAGTGGCTCAGTCTTGAGATGGCGATGAGAATTTTCAAAACCCATAATGCTTAAGTGGTTGATTAGTCACTGCAGGTTGCCTTTGTGGAGAATGATTCCACATTAGTGTAGTTGATGTTCTATCGCTGTCAGAGCGCTGTAACTGATTATTTTTCATTTCATGTTCACTGCTGGCTTGAGTGAAGGATACACGATATATGGGATTCATTTTTTGAACCTTCCAACAAAATGCGTTACATGCTATCCCATGTTTTTGCGTTGAAAAAATCCGTTGTTCTATATGCCTCTTGGTGCATGATTCCACCTTCATGGACTTAATGGATTGTCACATGGAAGGGTATTAGTTGCATTGGTTTAGGTCTTTGGCCAGGTAAAATTCATCTCATCCTGATCAATTTCACTTTGGTGTGCTTTGGCATTGGCAGCATGGGAAGAGCGCAAGTTGGCGGCTCACAACAAATTCATAGCATATTAACGCAATGATCTTAACTTGTCCGCAGTAAAGAAAATGATCTCAACGCAATCTTCCAAACATCCCTACCTAATCTTAGGTCTAAATTTCAAAGAATACACATATAAAATATACCTGAATGTAATACTTCGTAGTTGTTGGCCCAGATGGCAACCCAAGAGGGGGGTGAATTGGGTTCTAAAATTTTTTTAATCTTTTCAAAACTATTGAGATTAAGTGCAGAATAGATTTCAATCACAAATGAAGAGATAAAGAGAGAGACAATTAAGGCATGGCAAACACAATGATTTTATAGTGGTTCGGTGTATCCAACACCTACGTCCACTCCAAGCTTCACTTGGATCCACACTATAATCAACTAGATTATAGCTGAGTAGTTTTACAAGATCACAACTCAAAACTTATTGTTTTCCGAGTGCACAACGAACCCAGCTGGTTTTTCTCGGGCTCACCAGCACAAAACCCAAACTCAAGCTAATCTAGCTTGCCCGAGGTATATACGCTCCATATTACCTCCACTAATTCAATCCTCTTGATTGAACTATAAAAACAAGAAAGAATAATGTTTATATTGACAAACAGCTCCTCAAATGAGCAAATATTCAAAGTAAATAAACAAGTTTAGAAAAGCCTGTTTGAAGTAGATTGTATTTGAGCTTTTCTTCTTTTCTTTTTTTCCTCTTCTGGAGATGTTGAATCAGCCCTTAGCTTTGATTCTTCACAGATGTTGCAGATGAGAAGTTGAAAATCACACCAAAACAGAGCTTTTTCTTCTTTTGGGAAATCCTTCGATTTTTTTTTGTTGAACGCCTGGGATTTCTTTTTGAGCTTTTTGGAGTGGAAGGATTTGAACTTATACTTTTCTCTTTGATTTCAGGCTCAAGGCTTCTCGGATTTTTGATTTGTATTAGCTCCGATTTTTTTCTCTCTTTTTTCAAAACGAGCTTTTTATAGATTTCTTTTAATCCATTTTGGTGAGAAAACTAGCCGTTGGAATGTACCTGGAAAGTTTTTTCAAACAAAATATATCCGTTAGAAGTTAGGTGAAAAGGAAATATTACCGTTTGAGCTGATCTGGCATTTTAAAAATCCGTTTCTGACAGATTGGAGTTGGCTCAACTTTTCAGGTGTCGGCTCCAAGTCGTGTATCCAAAAATAAAAATTTTGAGTTCGTCGAGGAGTCGGCTCCGAAAAAGTTAAGTGTCGGTTTGCTATGGTCAGGTGTCGGCTCCAAAAGACTGTAAGTGTCGGCTCCAAGGTAGTCAAAAATCATACGTTCTGTCCCCGTGTCGAAGTCGGCTCCAGACACTGTAAGTGTCGACTCCAAAACTCTGGGTGTTGGCTCCGAAACTCTGGGTGTCGGCTCCGGACCGTATCAAAAATCAGAAAGATATTTAACTGGCCATGGGGTCGGCTCCAGGCTTTCTAGGTGTCGACTCCAGATTCTGAATTTTGAAACTTACCTTTGGCACTTGATTCAAAATACGTTTCTAAATATCTTTTGATTAAATAAATATTTTTAAGCCCTGAAATACTTATTAATTTCATCAGTAACATAATATATATTTAATTTCTTTATTAATCATCAAAATTAATAAATAGATCAACATCAGTGCAGCTCTTAAAGCGGTACTTGAATGCAGGACTTTTCAGTGCAGCTTTTAAGATGCAAATCAAGTCCACGGCAACAAAGAATTCACATGCATTAGTAGTATGATTATATGCATATCCGAGCGTATCTGACAAAAAAAGATCTCTCAAATGTGAACTATAAGAGTAGGTTATAATCTCAGCATGCCCAAAGGCACGAGATTAAGTAGACAAGAAAAGATAGGCAGTGGTTGAGGGTTTCAGAAAAGATACATACATATCCTTTGTTAATTAAAGATTAAACCAATCTTTATACAATAGCTTTTTTGGTTGAAACGCTGCATGCTTTCTTTTTCTCCTGGTCCACCAACACTCCTCTTGATGGCAAAGCGATTGCCGTGTATCTTTTTGAAGAGAATAGTTCAATATTTATTCTATTCAATTGTTGCAAAGAGTTTAGTGGGAGCCCGTCTCTTTCCAAAGATATGGCATATTAATCTCTGAACAAAAAAGACTTTTTAACTCTTCTTTTCTTCCCACCATTCTGATCCCGTCGGGAGGGACACGGCATGGGCCATGTGTTGAAAAATATTTTTTATCTTACAAAAAATTTCTTTCTAAAATTACTAAAAATATATTATAAAAATTTAAATATATAAATAAAGTAAAATTAAAAGATTAGATGGATCAAACTAGGACCGAGGCGTGTTAGACACTGCCCTAAGGATCGTATTTTCATCCCTTCATGCAGGTTGTTGGCGATCTATTCCCAAGGTACAACGACCCGACTCGACCCGATCCTCCTACTATGAGCACGATCGGAGGTGTAAACCCAACGATTACCTTCAGATGCTCAAAAGATCAATAAAATATATAAAAAAAATGAGATAAAACAAATCATATAGGTTACTCCAAATTATTCTAGATTGATTCCTTTTCTCAATATGAATCCCTGAGCCTATTTATAGGTTCGGCCCATAAAAGCTCCAACGGCTCGGCCCATAATGGCCTTAAAGGCCTAATGGCCGTTAGCCCTAAATTACATTAAAAACGGCTTACAAATTAAATTATTTGGGCCGTTTCTGAAACGTTGGTCTTCCAACATTCACGCAACGTTCCAACGGAACATTGCCGGTGAACATCTCGTCCAGCGCAATCAATAAGGCCCGTGAACATCCGCGAGCAACGCTCGCGGGCGTTCTCCCTTTCTTTTTTTTTTTAACTTTTTCTAACAATCTCCCACAAAAGTTTAAAATAAAAAAAATAAAATAAAATAAATATAACAAAATTTTAGGAAATTTTATACTGCGCAATAGGTGAGGTGTCCTATGGACTTGAACCTCACTTAGTGTTGATTGTATACATCTAAAGGAACCATAGTGGATTAGACCTTGAACTAGGTCCTTTGACTCAGACTTCTACTAATCATACACACAATATGGATCAATTGGGTTTAAGCGGTCAGCGCATATTAAAGGCCATGCGCTTAGTACCTTAATTTTTCATGAGAATTCTTTAAGGTTAGCCCAAACCTTTAGTTAATATGACGATTCTCATATAGGTGAATCCTCCAAGGGTATTTGTGACAATACCCTGCAGATAACCTACTCGGATCCATTAAGAGTATGACTCAACCTTACACAAATTTACTTTATCACTTTACAAGAGCACTCATAATAGGGATGGGATTAGAAATTTTCAAAATTTGTGCTCTAACACGATCACTCAATCAGCTTCGTTTCTACCACATTGAACCTCATTCATGGGATCTCCAATCACAGAGTTGGGTATCCACTGCTGGCGACCAAATAATGGGCTTTAGCACATCCCCTCGATGAATCTAGGACTCCATTCCTAGATAACTCCTTGGTTAATTAGTCTGCCAAAATCTTCTCAGCAAATTCAAAGAGATAATATTATTTTTGGACTAGATCTCAAATAAGAGAATCAGGCAAAGATATATTAGAATTGAATATCCAAATATAAGGTAAACAATAAGTTGGATATTCCAACAATCATGAGATTATTTAGTAAATTATAAAAACTTTTATTAAATCTCATGGCAATATATATCAAGAGACTCAAAATAGAGCATTTAAATGACATACCTTATCACCGCATCCAAGTTCATCCATTCTTTGCCATTTGGTAACTTAAAAGATTCACAATAGTAGGTAAGCAATAAGTATTTGCCCAATGCTGTCACTTTTATCTAGCAACGAACAACACAACAAGGTGATATTAAAATGGTTTTACCACTATACCAGAAAACACTTAATCTGGAACAGAAAAACTTTTGCATTTATGTAAGAATGCAAATATATGCTAGTAGCTGCACTTGAAAGTTAAATAATAAGATGATATAAAATATCTATATACAAGCACGCATATATTATGTGCACAAGTGCAAGCATGTGTGTTTTTCAACAAGGCTTTGTTTTCATGCTGAATGGTTAACCACCTGATTGATGACTTCACCCCTTGTCCATCTATCCAGTGAACAAAGTAATTCACTTTCTGATTAGCACTTCAGCTTTATATTTGTTAGCTTTGTTAGTTACTACACCAACTTGAGGAGAGAATAAGTATACATATTACATATGTACTTGGGCACTAAGATGTGACAAGCCCCACCTGATTTGCACACGTCTATGTACCTATATGCATACATGTATAAATGCGTATGTATTTATATACATATAATTAAACATGTGAATGTTCGGTGAATAGAAAGAAGCCTCTGACATGTTGAACAAACCATATGCACACACACCAAGATTCAAGCTTCAACTTCTAACAAGTGAGAAGATAAATGAAGTTCAACAATGTCTAACATTTAGAATAAGACAACAATGTCATATGTTATTATTTTTGTTATGTCTTATTTATCAGTTTAGTATATTTTATGCTCACAATATATCGCTCGAGGCATATCAAAATGTATTAAAATCTGATACTACAAATGAAGCAGATAAACCAAATAATGATTGTTTGTACTAAAACAATTGCATAGCAAATTGCA
This sequence comes from Calamus simplicifolius, assembly GCA_900491605.1. Taxonomy (NCBI): domain Eukaryota; kingdom Viridiplantae; phylum Streptophyta; class Magnoliopsida; order Arecales; family Arecaceae; genus Calamus; species Calamus simplicifolius. The sequence goes on along the minus strand of UESW01003907.1, from coordinate 554,195 downwards.
GAGATAGCTGGACAGTCGCTTTTATTATAGGCTAGGTACATGACCATGATTGCCCAATCTATTTAATAACCAAGATTTGTTACACCAAATTTTGTCCATGTATGTGCATGAGCACTTAACAGTCTGATGGTGAAGATAAACAGAGTATTCATTTTACCATATATTTAACAAAAATTAGTAAGGAAGAAGAAAAATGCGTGTATCAACTAACTCTTTTAAAGCAACGTAGAACAACAATCCCTTCCAACAGTAAAAAGATCAACTTATGAAATATAATTTAAAGCATTACAGCAATGTTAATATTTTGCCCAAGGAAAATAATAAGTATTCAAACCATAATCTTTTCTCCTTAAATCTTGGGCCCAATGGATGATCATAATTTAGCATAGCAACATTTGCACCATTAATGCACATGCATTTCAGAGTGGCATGAAAAATTTATATGTTGAGCAAATGCAAAACAGAATAAGAAGATGGAATTGAAAATCTAGCAATATCTAGACAAGAAGAAGATGATCCTTAGCTGTTGGAAAATATTTTTTATCTTACAAAAAATCCATTTCTAAAATTACTAGAAATATGTTATAGAAATTTAAATATACAAATAAAGTAAAACCAAAAGATTAGATGGATCAAACCAGGACCGAGGCATGTTAGACACTGCCATAAGGATCAGATTTTCGCCCCTTCGTGCAGGTTGTTGGCGATCTGTTCCCAAGGTACAACGACCCGGCTCGACCCGATCCTCCTACTACGAGCACGATCGTGTGGAGGTGCAAACCCAACGATTACCTTCAGATGCCCAAAAGATCAATAAAATATATAAAAAAAATGAGATAAAACAAATCATATAGGCTACTCAAAATTATTCTAGATTGATTCATTTCCTCAATCTGAATCCCTGAGCCTATTTATAGGTTCGGCCCATAAAAGCTCCAACGGCTCGGCCCATAATGGCCTTAAAGGCCTAATGGCCGTTAGCCCTAAATTATATTAAAAACGGCTTACAAATTAAATTATTTAGGTCGTTTCTGAAACGTTGGTCTTCCAACGTTCATGCAACGTTCCAACTGCCACAAAGAGCCGGTGAACGTCTCGTCCAGCGCAATCAATAAGGCCCGTGAACATCCGCGAGCAATGCTGGCGGGTGTTCTCCCTTTCTTTTTTTTATAAACTTTTTCTAACACCATGAAATTAGGTTCTCGGTCAACAGGTTCGAGACTTTTTTTTGTCATCCGTGCCCATATGGTGAGTTACTGAGAACGGAAGGTTTTGATACTATTAACTCCTCCGTTTCGAGCTTTATGCGGCTTGGGTGAGCATTTCTTATGCCGTTAGGACTCTTCAGGCTAAAAGGATTTTAATAGAAGGTGATTACATGTCGGTTATTTCTTGGATGCAAAAGAGAATTATCATTCTGTCCCTGCTAATTCAATGCTTACGGACATTTGGTTTATCCTGCGTGAGGCTGATTGTGCTCAGATCCGCCATATTTATCGAGAAGCCAATTCGGCGGCGGACTGGGTAGCTTCTTTTGTGGCCCAGCATGATGATTCATGGATTTGGAGGTTGGATGATTCCTGCTCTTCTATATTACAATAAATTTTGTATTCAGATTTATTTGGGCTAACTTGCACTAGGCTAGTGTGATCCCGCTTGTACCAAAAAAAAAAAAAAAAAATCCTAGGTGCCGATAACCAGAAGGCTGAGGTGTTTCCATCTAACACGGACTCATTTGGTTGGGTTACTGTATTCACTGATTGAGTTGGCTGATCAAGCCCAGCGAGCTACATAATATATTAGATCTATTAAAGAATGGCTCAAGTTCAAATCCTCCATATTTTTGAAATATCAATTGAAATACTGGATGCACTTTTATAAGTATTATTCATAAAGCTTAAACAAGATATATGCATAAAGAAAACATAGCTGTATAGAATTTTCACATGAGGTTCTAACAAGAAGATTTGAAAGATTACTTTTGGAATAAAGCTATTATTTTTGCTATATGATCGAAAAAGTCTCATCTAAAACTCGCCATTCTGGTCAGTGGGAATGACACCCTGGTGACATTCTGAAGCAAATTTTGTATTCCGATATTTCGGGGTTGACTCATCCAGAGTGGTGTGATCGTCCGCTTGTAACAAAAAAAAAAAAAAAAAAAGATTATTTCAAAGATTGCAATCAAACTAGAATTAAAATGAATTAAGATATTGTTGTTCTAGGAAGCATTGACTATTCTGACCTTTCTTATTTTTAGCTGAGCAAAAGACTCAAGACTAAAACTGATGATCAGTTTGAAGTAATTAACCGAGATATATAGCGTTAGTACTATCATCATGTAGCTATTAAAAACATGTCTCTCAATTTCAACAAAAACTTGCCAAATGGTAACACAAATAATTAGTCTTATATTAGAATTTCTATTATGAAGTTGAGAGATTTTTTTTTTTTTTTTTTGTCATTATAGTCATTTTACTATTCATAATTCTTGCAAATTGTTGATGGGACATTGCACTGTCACGTTGCTTTAACGTGTATCCGAAAGGAAAAATAAAGATATTGGAAACTTCATAATTTGAAGGTGTCCAAAGATCAGTTTATTTTCGTTCATCTTTCATGCTTTCAGTTGCAATGGCTCAATTTTCTGGGACCCATGATGTCTCCATGACATGCACAACCAACCCACCATGTCTAATTCTTAACTTTTGTTAGAGCCACACTAGTAGTCATTTAGCACGACCAAACTATTCAAATTTTGTTTTCATTATTTGAAAAATAATATAAGTACGAATCATCATGTTCAAGCAAAAGGTGCTGCTGCCTTTACCCAACAATCTTCCTACAATGAGTGTGAATCTAGTTTTTTTCTTAAAAAAAAAAAAAAGATTAGTGGCAAACATGATGGATAAGCAATTTATTAGAGGCTAAAATCCAAAATTTGGTTTGAAAGAAACCAAGAGTTGAACAAGTTTCTAAGCCAAACTTACTTATCAACCTTGTATATCCGAATATTAAAAACTTAAGAAAAACTAAATGCTTTATTTATAGAATATAAATGTCTTATTATGGCCCCACATTATTACAGGCAACAATTTCACCATGGCTGAGATATCATATGATTGTATTTAGTATTGGACTATTGTTAATACAACATCTCTAAAATCTGAGCTCTTTCGTGTCATTTGATTAATTGATATATTTCAAGATGCTTTCTGAATCAGAACTAATGAAACAATCTTAATTTTTTTAACTTTTTTTAAACCATTGTAATATCTTTAATTAAATTATAATATCATCTTATTTTTTTTGATATATTAGAGCACACCGTTATCTTAACATGTCTCCATCCTTTTCTACTAATCGAGATAAATTGAGATCTTGACTCTTCCCATTATTAATTATTTTATATTTTCCTCAAGTCCATTTTTTTTAAAAAAAAATTGAGGTTAATGGTGCGTCTAAGTATTGAAAACCTTCCCACACGTGCGCAAGATACACAAAAGATAGCTTCCATTAAAAAAAAAAAAAATCAGTTGTCCCTGTAATATGCCGTCAAAGTCCAAAGGTTATATCGCATTAACGTAACGCCCGTCCAATTAACATCCGACGGCTGGTCACTGGTCAAATTTGGCTACCAACCGAGAAAAATCCTCTCTCCAACATCGCACCTATCATTTAGAAAGAAAAAAATAATAATAGTAGTAGAGAAGGTCACCAACCAAAATTAAAAAACGAATCAAAGGATCCCAGTCGTTCAACCAATGTTCCTTTTAGGCTGTAATTATAACGATCCGGGTTTCGGATCGCAGCACATACGAATCTATTTTGTTACAAAAAGTAAGTTGGTATGATGACTTAAGTTGATGTGAATCTTATTCATCTTAGATCAGTAGACTCAGAGTCCGAATCGTTACAGTAATTCTATCCCTAGAATTACCAAAACGCTTAGAAATAGATGGTTTCATTAAATCATCCAGCCTTCCTCCTCCTCTCTAAATGAGGAAATATTTTATCATATAATTCGTAAGTCATTATCTAATGAAGTTCTATGCGACACCCCTTCATCACCGTCCATCTTAAAATGAAAATGGGGCGAAGGATATATACTTCATCCTGTTATCTACGATTCTCTGCCCTTATCTTCAAATCAAATGAATTTATAATTATTTTTATTTAATCCCTCCAAACTTAGAGATGGTTCATTTCATTGGCCATTGCAAGCGTCGGCCTCTCATCCCAACTGCCACACCAAAACCCTAGGCCCCCTAAAATCTCTATATAAATTCTATGCGTACTCCCGCAATAAATAACCACTTTTTGACCCCTTGAAATGTGGCTAATGACCGCTGAGCCGCCGACCCGCTGCTTCCCTCTGCTCCTCTGTGCTCCCTCTTTGTCTCTCTAAGATTTTTTTTTTCAAATAATCGTTTTCTTCGGAGGAATATCCTGGATCGGATCGGTGAGGGAGCGAGGGAACCGATGAATCGGATATCGAGGGAATTGCTGTCGGAATGGAGGAATATTCCGGCGAGATCGGGGCGCGACCGGCGGTGGAGCTTGACCGGAGTAGAGAAGGATGAGAGCTTATCGGGGCGCGACCGGCGGTGGAGCTTGACTGGAGTGGAGAAGGATGAGAGCTTGGAATTGGATCTGTTCTTGAAGAGCCGCGGCAGCGCTCTGATCGGATCGGCTAACAGATCTGACGGCCAGGACGGTGCGGATCCTTTTTTTTCCCTTTTTTCCTTTTATTATTATAACTATTATTTTCGTTTTTGGCCTTATCTGGATTTGGATTGTTTTCCACGATGGCGTGTTACCGGAGTGGCCCCCTAAATAATGAGAAATGTATTTGAGAGAGTCGTCAAATCTTAAAGTTTTTTTTTTTTCATCAATAATTCGGTCTATTATTTGAGAAATGATTTACATTTTACTTGTAATTACGTGGATATCGTGAAAATTTCGTGATCTAAGTTTGTGCTATTTGTTATAATTTTTGTACGTTCTTGTAAAAATGGCATTTACTTCAGTTAATAATTGCTTATTATTATTATTATTATGGAAACATCTACTTCCATTTGGAGGAATTTTGACGTAAAACTAGAATCAAGAGTTTTGATAATATTTCTGTGGGATCCGGCCAGATTGAATTACTGATCACTTGTGAGAATTCGATTGTTTCGTTTTGTTAACTTTATTGATTGGTCTTTGCAGAACCAAGTAAATTAGAGAGAGTATTAATTGGATCAGCCAAGTTTGGGAAGAGCGGAATGGATGATTTACTAAATGCTGACAATGGAAAGCATGACTACGATTGGTAAATACTATGACTGAAATCTTCATATATATATATATGGTCGTGGACATCCCTTTTTTTTAAAATAGAAAAGCTTAGTTAAATGCAATAACTTTAAAGACAGAATATTGAAGTCTAAGTTAAATTGTTTTCAATTTCTCGACTTATATTTGATTCATAAATGGTCATTATAGTCTCTGATGTAACTTGATGCTCTTCTGAATTCATCAGGCTTCCACTATGTATCCAATCAACTAAATTGTGTCATATATCTTCCATCAGTTCCTACAATCACGTACTTTTTATCTTGGAAATTGTAGGCTTTATCTATTTGTGTACAACTATTGTAGGGAATAGATAGATTTCAAATTTATCTTGATTGTATCATCCTAAGAACATTCTGTCAAGATTCCTCAGATTGGCGTTCAATGGTGAAGAGTTGTTGCATGGATTAAATTATTTTGATAGCAATTTACCATCTTCAAATGACTGTAGCTCTATGAAAAGGATAAACGTCAACCTATCGTTGAGTGCAGACCATCTGCTTATGTGTAAAATATTTCTGTAGTTCTATATGCTTGTTAGGATGATTTATATTTCAAACAAGCCTCAAATGGTTAGAAGTGAGGGAACACTAATCAAAGCAGACTCAAAACTTTTTGTTTCACTAAGAAGGGAAATTTTTTTTGCCCTCTTAAAATAGATTAGGATTTTCATTTGAAAACTACAGATTCTTTTGTAAGACACTTCACAGAGTTGAGCAGACTAGACGATTGCTACTTTGCCTGTAATGGTCCTTCAAAGCTTCATGCAGGTGACAATTTAGTTCAGGATAGACAGGAAATTCAGATGGCACTAAATGGAGCAATGGATTGTGAATATATGGTGTGACTGCACTTTTCCTTTCCACAAGTATAATGATGTCTTTATACCTTTTGGAATGTTCACATAATAAAAGACAGTCAAGCCTTTGAATTTTATATTCTATAAACAGATAAATAGCAAAACGCTCATACATTAGTAGCAAACTATAATTAAAACTCCTTGTTGACTAATTTGTTTCAAGTAGCTTTAAGTCTAGAATCTAGTTCATCTGAGCATGTACTAAATTCTATGGTTCTTTATTTTTGAATTCTCATTCTTTTTTCAGCAAATGCAGATCAATACCCCATTTGGAAAATCTTTGGTAGGGTTTCAGAAGCCATTAACATGTTAAATGCAGCTGTCCATTTTAGTTTGCGAGTCAATAACTGAACTGTGATTACATAGGTGGTAGAGAAATCTCTTACCCTTTTTGCCCTTTTCAGCCCCTAAGGGGGCCCCTCTCTGGTAAGGGAGGAAAGTTAATTCAAACTTTAGTGACAAATCCGGTCCGATGATGTAAAATATTTCTTGTCCATCCAAATCCTTGCAAAAGGAAAATGAAAAAAATAGTGGTTCACTAAGTACAAGGATTATGAAATTTATGACCATATAGAGTTTCAAGTACATCAACGGTAGCAACCTGTCAAGGAAAGAATGTATGGCATGAAAAAATAAAAATACCATGTTTGCTGCCTGGACTCTATCATGTTTCCTTCAGATTCTCTTAGTTTACAATGACAAGCAGAATTTCTACTTCCCTCATCTTGTAAAATGTCGAAAGCTAATTACTTGTTGATTTGACTTGTGCATGGACAGGCTTCTAACTCCTCCTGGAACTCCACATGGCCCTTCTTCTGACGCTAGTGAGCTGCCACTTTCCTCAGTAGCACCTAAGCGCAGTTCCAGTGTTAGATCAGTTTCAACCACAAGAGCTACAAGGGTATCAATCATCTTATCACTTCCAATATCTGTTTTAAGAATATTGTATCACAATTTATCAGTTATCTTTATTATTCTATTTCAATAATTAGGTTGTTCAAGATGACATATCCATTCTAGGGGGTTCTCTCTGAATTCTTCCACACATACATGCAAACTACAAGAGCAATCTAAATCTAATTTGCAAAAGGTTTTCATTTAATCAGTTTTACTCCAAGCATGCATTGCTAATACCCCAAAAGAAGCAAAAACAACAGGTCTCATTATACAGTAGTAGCCTTTTCACCTTCTTGATATGTGATCTTCTTGGCCTTTTCCATTGTTCAAGGGCTTGAAAAGTTACCTTGAGCTCAGCACAGCCTGCTTTGTTTGGCTCTTCAGCAAAGGTTAAATTCATCATGCTAGGAGCACCCATGATATACTTCTACTTAGAGTACTCAGTTGCAATCATATTTTAATGGTTGTCCTCTGTAATGTCATTTAGTTCATCTCATGTAAAGCATGGATGCCACTCTATCTCACGTAGCGTTGTTTCTATGCCTGGGAACTGGTGAATCATGAACTCACTGCTCACCTGCTTACCTCTTTGTTAAATCAATCTATTCTGGCACGGTTATAGGAAATGATAATGTTGCAAATTTATATGAAATTTTGGACTGAGCCATTATCCCATGGAGAGCGTAAATTCGTATCTGTTAATGCATCTGTTCTTTGTAACCTTTCTAAAATGTTACCGTTTCAGTTTGTGTCATTGCTTGCACCCACGTGTTGATTCATAAATAAATAAAACATCTTAATTTCTCATTCTTGTTGCAGCTTCATGCTTCTCAGTCAGAGAATGGTCATTCAACAAGGCCAGCCAGAAGTAGTTCGGTGACCCGGTCTTCTATCTCTTCCAGCAATTTCTCTAATACTAACAGAACATCAATCCTTAGCACTAGCTCAGCCTCATTCACCTCAAGACCATCAACCCCAGGGAGCCGGCCAGCTAGCCTCTCTACTACAAGACCATCAACTCCAACTTCACGTACCATACCAACACGTTCACCCACTCCAATCAAGACTCGGCCAACCCCTAGCTCTGCAGGACTTAAATCTGGTCCTTCACACAGTTCCAGGCCATCCACTCCAACCTCCCGAACCCGAATTCCTTCCAATTCTATCTCGAGTTCAAATTCTTCAGCAGCCCGCCTGAATTCAAGATCGTCAACCCCCACTCGTCAGCCTGTTGGGCCAACACCTGCCCTGACCACAGGGCGCTCTCCGTCTGTTGGGCGGCTCTCAGCCAGTAATGGGCGAAATTCAGCACCTTCATCACGTCCCAGCTCCCCTAGTCCGCGGCCCCGAGCCCCAGTGCGCCCAGTTGATCTCCCAGATTTTCCACATGATGCGCCTCCTAACCTGAGGACGAAATTGCCTGAACGATCAGCTTCTGCTGGCAGGATGCGTCCAGGAGCGGCACTGACAGTTCGGTCAAATTCGAACTCTGAGGCGGTAGCTTCTGTGAGCTCAAATCGGAGGCTGTCTGCACCTATTGTATCCCGGGGTAGGTTCCCAGACAATCCACCAAAGGTTTTATCACGCAGCAATGGACACCAGACCGCACCACCTGAAATCCGAAAATCTGTGGTATCAGAGGCTGGAACTCGAAAGCCTATAAAGCCAGCTGCAGCCACTGAGAGCACTGGTTTTGGAAGGACAATCTCAAAGAAGTCTCTTGATATGGCTCTCAGGCACATGGTATGTTGTGTTCCTTCTCCCTGTTTACATTTTGTTGGTATCGACATCCCATTAACTCATGCATGCAGATGGCTCATACCATCATCAAGCATTCAGACTTTCCCAATAAAAGTATTCTATTTTCAGTGTTCTGAGTGAAGGCTGGATACTGTAGCTTGTTAAATATGAAGACTCTGGCTGCAGACTGTATGCTGCATTACAATTTCTGAAACCCTCTTTTCTTTGTTAAAATAGGACATTCGGCAAAGCATGGGGGGCATTCGAGCTGCATCCCTCTTTCCTCATAGCATTCGCTCTGCTGCTCCAAAAGGCAGACCGGCTCGTGTGTCAGAACCCATATTTCCTGTGACCAATGATGCAGACTTGAATGGCAATTGTAATGGAACAATCTCTGGAGAGTGCAACAGATCTGTGTCATGTAATGGAGACAGTACATCTAAGTCTTCAGACAGGGAAAGCCTCGTGACAAGGGAGAGTATGGGTGAGCTAGATCTCTATGGTAGCTACCACTGTGATGCCATGTTGCTGAAAGAGGATTCAAAGAACACAAATTGGTTGCATAGTGTTGAGGATAGGTCTGACCAAAGCCCTATTTTATTTGAGCCTCTCCCAGAACCTTTTGATCCTCTATGAGATTCCCATATTGTTGTCTGTGTAAGTGTAATTGTCTAATATTTGATTCTTTATTCTTGGTTCTGATCTTCATGTTTCTATAAAGATGCTATCTGGATTGGATGGTTTTTTTTTTTTTTTTACTTTTGAACCATGGGAAACTGTAAGTTTGATAAATTGTTGAATTGATAAAGTCCTTTCTACTAGCTATAGGTCCATGGAACATATGACTCTGGCCTCACAGTTAAACCCTCAAGTGCTCGAATCTACAGAGTTTAGGATCGAAGTTCAGTTTCTGAATGGGATTGATATTAAGATGTTTGAGTTAGATGTATTGTTTTCTTTGTAAACTTTGTTTATCAATTGGTTTGATGTAGAAAATTGATGGACCTGTTGATCTGTTGCATATTCGAAGATTAGCGCATCGTCTGCCATGGCATTGTATTCCTCTCTTGTTTGGGGATGGGATGTATCTTTATGATGCATAATTAGGAAGGCTTTGCTAAAGGTCATGAAAGAAGAAAGAAATAAGGATTTATGAAGCCAATGCTAAAGATCTTGTGCTGTGGGACTACTGTAGATGGACATTATAATCAAGAACTTGCTCCTTCTAATGGATTTCACCTGGTTGCGTTCCAAATTTGCCTTGAGATATCCAGAATTTGTTGGTATAGTATTATGCATGACAATCAACCAGTATTTGCTTGGTTGTTCCTGTGTGCAGGCTTTACTGAAAAGGCTAAATATTTTCTCAAAACGGTCTATAAAGGTGGGAAGCAAAATGTGGCACTTAATTTGGAAGAAATTGTTTTGTTCCGACTGGTAAAGGAGTCTAACAAGCCCTACCATGGGAAACATCTGCTGCATGGCTTGGTCTGGCACTTGATCTGGCCCATTTCTTGTTCGCTCTGGGCCATCAAAGGAGAGAGCGTCCAACACATAGACCCAACTCCTGTTCACAAACACCAAGAGCATGAAGGTTGGATATTGGCATCATAACTGATATGTTTCTTAAATTGTACATTCACAGCCTCATAATTATTTTCATTTAGTAGTCACACCTAACTTCGTGACCCACTCGAATTGTCTGTGTTTTATGTCTTTTGCTCCAATATGTAACTTGTCAACACATATGAAAATAGAAGACATAATGCATGAGGTTTCCACCATGCGAGACCTGAAAAGAGTCGAAGCCTTACCTTTATATACAGTGAAATTGTTCATGCTGAGCCATACATGCTAAATAATCTCTTTTTTAATAAATGTAATTCCTCATACACTTCTTAAGACTTCATGCCATCTTGGACAATAATATCAAGATAGGTGTTACATGTAGAAATGTACTGCGTAAACATTAATGCCCACACTCAAATTCTCCATTATAATTTTGGGTTCAAAAGGTTGTCTAGATAGAGGATACCTGCCACTAGCACTGGGTCAAACTAAGGTAAGTAGAAGAGATCTGGCTCACTCCATTTTTCTACTAAACTATCGTATATCTAAACTATTCAGAACAAATAAACATACAAAATAAATCTACAAACATTTAATTTTTCATGAAAAAAAGAAAAAAAATTTCAGAAATCTAAAAATGAACTATATAAAAGTGTTTATTATGTACAAAACAATAACTTTACCACGGAGCATTTTTTACATCCAAAGAGATCCTAAATAACAAAAGATCTGAGGAATATATATAATTGTATCATAGAAATTAAATTTTAAAAAAATATCTCTCAATGGAAAATATAGGCATCCTCTAAAAATCTCTTTTTTAAAAAAGAAAAATAATACTATGCAACTATATCATGAAGTGTAAACAAATGTCCTCTTTGAAATAAGTTAAAGGAGTAGTGCAATTTATAATTTTATTATCAAACATAGCAATTGTCTAGCAAGAAATTTTGGGATCAATAATTTTTTTAATATGCACTTTATAGGCATCTTAATTTTTTTTTTACAAATAATCTTCTATCAAAATTTATCCCATCACTTAAACTAAGATAAATAGAGTATTTAGCATTTTGATCAGAAATAAGGTAAGATAAATATTTTATCCAACCCTCTGATATTATCAATAGGAAGAAAGAGTCTTTCTTTTTTTCTAATAGAGAAGTGCTTTCCAGAAAAATTCTCAAACTCAACATTGAAGGCATCTATTTGAAAGAAGAGTTCTATTGGAAGCAAAAATTCTAAATCTAATGGCTTAAAAGAGGATCACAGAACTTCTTCTTTCTTCCATAAGATCGCATCTGCTCATCAAAAAAAGGAATGATATTTATTCCTCCTTCATAATAGATCGAAGATAATTTATCTAGAAGCTATAGTCAAGCCTTTCATTTTTTTTTCGAGCAACTTTTTGGTATGCAAATTAGCTCTTTTGCTCAGATTTATTGAGTGACATCTTTATCTTCTCTTTGGATCTCTACTTTTTTTTTCTCTCTACAAAGGATATGGTTTTCAACTTAGCAAAAGGAAAGCTTCGAGATTGAACAGATTTCTAATAAACTTCTTCCAGGTATTGGCTCATCCTTCAAAATGACTTAGTTCTAACTTTTCAAAGGTTCTTTTTTTTTTTACTCGCTTGACCTCTTTCACCTCAACTATGCCTTCATTGCTATGATCCCTTAAAAGATGAATCACTCTCAATTTGGGATTTTTGCCTTATCAACCTTCTAAATAACATCCATAAAATTATCATCGAATCTTGACCTCCATGCTAGCAAAGTTTCATTGGATAAATCCTAATCGACTTTTATAAAGAGGATGGATCCAAAAAAAATTTCTTGCTGCCCATGAGATCCTGGTTCATTCCAAAAGGTCAAAAGCTTAAGGTTATGTTTGTAAAATTAACTTCGAAAAAGATTTTGACAACATTAATTGGAGCTTCCTTCTAACTGCTCGTGGCTTCATTCTCTATGAATTGCTTAGATGCACTCCCTCCTTTCCTCTTCCTCCATTGTCCCGCTGATGAATAGTACTCTTAGCCATTAGATTAGTTGTAAAAAAAGGCCTTAGGCAAGGAAATCTTCTCTCTCTAGCCTTGTTCATTTTGGCGACTTTTGTGCACACAAGGATTCTTAAGAGGGCTTTGAAAATTAGTTTGATAGAAGGAATTGAAGCCCACCCCTGCTTTAAATGTCTCTTTAAGTCTTCATTTTGCTAATGATATTATTTTCTGTGCAGCAAAGGACTCTTCTGTAAATGCTCCAAAGGCTATTCTTTTGAATTTTAAAAATGTTAGTTGGAACTTCTTTTAGCTTCTCCTCTAAATTGTTAGAGGTTTCCTTTCTCCTTTACCTATCTTGGATTGCTTCAACATGATCGAGCTCCTTCCAAAGTGGATGTCCCTCTCAGAAAATATCTATAGTCGGCTGGTAGCATGAGAGACAAATTATTATCAATTGGCAGAAGATTGGTCCCCCTGAATGTGGTTCTGACACTTCTTTTTACTTGATGTTTATCTTCAAAGTCTCATTATGGATTCAGAGAAGGATAGGCAAAGTCTGTACACTTTTCTTTAAAAAGAAAAAGAGAAAGTAAATGGTTTTTATTGTGTGTTAAAAAACTTGGTGTATAAAACCAAAAAATAGAAGGGTTTAGAATCAAAGTTTTTAACAAAGCTTTTTATGGCTAAACAGATTTGAAAGTATCTTTCACTAGACATCAGGGTATCTTGTAAGTCTCTCATTTATTAGGAGGATTAGCATCCCTCTATAAGGTGGTCATCAATATGAAAAGCCACCTTTAAATATGCAAGAGAATTCTAAGCTACGCGGGATTTCTTTTAGGTAATAGAATCAAAATCATATTTTGAGAAGACAGCTAATTGAGATTCACTCCACTTTGTGACTTTTTTTTCTAACTTGTTTGTTTGCTCAGAAAAAAAAAATAAAGAAAAGGCTATTGAACTAAATAACATTTCAAAAAATATCTTTATTTTTAATTTTATTTTCTCCCATTGGTTAATAATGGCTTGGGAAGTCATCCCCCCCCTCAATTTCACATTAAAAAAAAAATTGTCTCATCCCACCCATTATCACAATTCTAAACGAGGGCTGTGGTTTAAAGGATATTCCATTTCACACGACATTGATCCTTCCTTATGGAAGAGAAAATGAAAAATAAAATAGAATCCAAAGTTTCAAAAATTATTGCAAGACTTGTATTTATTAAAATGTAAGTGTAGTTTGTGTGAAGGATGTAAATGGATTAGTCACATTGAATAACTAGAGAATTAAATACTTATTTATATATATGGTGGACTCTTTTCTTATTGAAATTGATATTAAAGGAAGGATGAGTTGGGCCTAAATAAGTTGGGCCTATAATATATTTAAAGTTAAAGATGGGCACTTGGGGTATCTTGGGCATGACAAATTTATTTTTGCAGTTAATTTTGCGGTTCCTTTTTTGAAATAATTTTTGGAGTTAATTTCTATGGTTCCTTTTTTGAAATAATTTTTGGTTACGCCAAAAGATGTATCTCTTGAATACAACCATTCGTTCCAACCGTTTTTTAATTCTCTATAAAAAAAATGTTCTCAATAGAAGATTATTGCTGTAAAAATAATCTTAGATTTATTGTATCCTGAAGTATTTTTACAGATTTTTATTTGCAATCTTTAGTGAGGCAAATAAACACTAAAAAAAAATTCATTTACATTTCAAAATTTAAATTTTTCGTACAGTTTTTTTTTTCTAACATAAAATTAAATAAGAAAGGACAAACTTGCGAGCCTCCAAAGTCCTACCCAACATATGGGGCCTAACTCACGGTCCTCAAAGGTCCTTTCTTCTCTAATTCTAAAGCGTTGACCATGGGGCCTACCAAATTAGGGTCCCCTTGGTGTCTTGCCATTTTGCTCTCCAATGTTGGAAAAGTCATAATCAGTTTTAAAATCATGAAATGAGCTGTTTTTCTTGAAATCACAAGCAAAAACACCAGCTTTGGTGCCCCTGGCCCTCGTAGAGCGCTCCCTTGCTCTTTGCCATCTCTCCACAGTGCTTTCGATCAGGTAAGCATTATTATATTCTGCCATCAATTCTAAAAGAAGAGCCGGGCCGTGCAAGCACTTCCCCCTCCAAGGTCCCAACAACTGCAAATTCGAATTTCAAAGACAATCGAAGCAAGTGCCATGATGCACTACTCCATCAGCTCAAGCTATTTCAAATGACTAAAATATGACTGACTCCCTTGCATTCATCGGCCGGTTGGGATAAATTTACTCTGAGGTCAACGAATGCAGCTCAACTCTGTCTCCTTTGTTTCCGGCCCTGTGCAACTGCCCTGTTCTCCTGTGCAAATTTTCTACAGTGCATGTCCTCACTGTTTCAATGCATGCAAGGGTGGATTGCTTTATTAGATGGGGAAGGGAAAGACCACAGTGCCAATGCCATCTTATTGCAATTAGGCTAGCAAACACTTTGCAACATGATAGATATGTTGCTTTGTAAGCATGCTGCTACCTTTGTGCAAATCAAGTTTTGTGTCATGATTAATCCAAATGTCACATGTTCCAGTACAAGCTAATTGTTAGCTCCCTCCCATCCTCCCTTGCTGAGTTGTACCAAACATGCCATGCATGAAGATTGAATTTGATGCACATGGCAGTGTTGTGTTTAGGTAGCAGCATGATATTAATGCTCTGCAGTTGCGTGCTGCTTGCTCCCTGAAATGGGGAACAAGGTGGGGTTTCTGCAATTAATTAGGAGCCACATTTACAATGGTGATCAAGTTTACTTGGATCTAAATTAACATTCCAACTGATATGACTTGAAAGCCTCATCTTGTTTGCGAGGCAAAAAGGGTAGTAGCTACTGGAAGGTAAAATGTGGAACCAAGAGCCTGCATGAAAACAATGTTTGTTACAAGCAAAAGCTCTTGCATGTAAGCTTCTTTACAAGTGAATTTTTTCTACTGAAATTCACTTGTAACTGGGGAAAAAGATTAAAAAATCATCATGGAAGGTCAGAGATTTTCAATGCTGCAACCAAGGAGAAGCTGCTTCTTGTTGGTGAAGGAAGAAGCTTCATTGCTTCAACTCAAACTAGTGATTGTTCTCTCTCCTTTTTCTTATTGTTTCTTTTCAGGGCAAATGGGTTAACGTAGCATTTTAACTTACCTGCCGAGCAGATAAAGAATGTTATAAAGGCATTATTAATTTGGCATAATATGTGCTGATTTTAATATTCATTAGAAGATAATTAACATCCACTAGATCAAGTCTTTCAAAAAGAGATCTAGCATCTATGCGAATAATTTATTCCAAGTATATTAGTGGAGCTAATATGCGCCCACCAAAAAGCCATGAAGTAAGCATTTAGAAATAAAAACAAGGCAAACACTCGATATCTTGCCAATGATGGCATCACTTTGGTCGAACAATTGGTAACAGGTTATTATTGTTTGGTGGTCTGAGTGTATTTAGGCCATGCAGAAGCCAGGTTAGGTTTATTAGGTAAACAGCCTGCCCCACTTATTTAAAGTGCACCTAGGCTACCATGAGTGTGTTTTCTAAAGAACAAATGTTAGATAGGACAGCAAACTGAGTAAATTGAAAAAAGATTGATGCTCTCATTTTGTTTTGAATTGAAACTGAGTAAATTGAAGCAGGGTAATAACTGTAGGCTTTCCATCATCTCAGTGAAAAGAAATTAAGGGGTTGAGGCCCTGGTTTTATGATGATGCTCTCGTGTGGGGTCTTCCCTGCTATTTCCCAAGCTCTGATAAAAGATTCATAATAGCCAACATTTGTTGAGAGAGCCACCTTTAATAGGACAGGCTGAGCTGTTGTAGGGACAATTGTAGGACTGTCACTGCCTTTTGCTGGTTAGAGAGGGAGAAGGTTGCTACTTGCACCACCCTGGATCAAGGTGGCAGTAGGACCAAAGAAATAGTGGTGCAGCTGGTCCTGCGGCCTTGGGGTTAAAATTTCTCACTTCTTCCATCAAAAATTTAACAGTCCTATCTTTTAAAAAGAGGAGAGTTGCTTGGCATCCAGGTCATTTCTTATTGGGTGCCAGTTAGTGCCCACACCGAGCCCCAAGAGACGAGACTCTTCGTAACTCAGAATTCTTGGTATTCCTAGGCATTATTTGCTATTAAATTCCTGTTTTATATGAAGTCCGGGGATATCTTTTGAGAAGAACAGAACAAAGATATGGAGTCTTCTTCTTTCTCTTCCGGTACTGCGGCTTAGGGATATGGACGCACTAGGAACTCTGATAGCCTTCGATGATCGATGATCCGCTGTTTTCGCTGTCGCCGAAACAAAGTATGTTCCTTATTTATGGTTCCTACAAGTTGCATGATATGAACACTGGAATGCTGTTTGGTTCGATTGAATTGCATAATTGATGGTGATGCAGAGATTGCATGAATTTGTGAATAAGATCACAATAACTTTAACAGCCGAGCAAGTAAATATTGATTCCATATTGGTTCCACATTGATGTAACATCCGAACATTCAAAATCTGGGTTAATTTAATGTATAGGATTTAGTACGCATCGATATTGAGTTCCGATATGATATTAATACAGTAAGGCATGTACAATATGAGACAAAACATCAGTATAGCATACCATGCCTTGATGAGTCTGGCATTGATTGATGGACAATGTGATAGGTGCGGTCTATGGTACAATCAAGCTGTGTTTTGGGCTCATTCGAGTGTTGTTTTTGTCCAACTGATCCTAGTGAAAACTTCAATAAGAATTGGATTGGCATGCCAGAGTTGCCAGGCAAATGGCATGATGATCTACTGTGGCAACCAAAACTTCCATTGGAGGAGAACATTATTATTTGATGGTTGCTAAAATTTTAGTTGAGTAATGCATTCCGAGGGATTCACAAATGAGCAGCTGGTTTTCAAGCAAGTTGCTTGAAGTCAAACATAGAGCAAGTGTCCCAAAATGGCCCAACTTCCAACTTGATGTGCATGTAACTTGGCTGGCAAGCTAATTTTCTTAATCCCGGGAGTTATTAACTAGTTTCCATGCCTTATGCACGTCGTTTATGGTCTCTAAAATATGATGTCTGGATGAAGCTGCCATCAACATGAGCATGTAATGATTAATTATTTTAACATTTCAATTCCTTTCTCATAAAATCTTCCTTCCTCTATCCATGTCATTCTAGTGGGAATCGGATTATTCTCGTTCACCTGCAACTTCGCTGCATATATTCTTTTTACTTCCATCAAAAATATATTCTTGTTACAGCATCCTTTTCTTCAACCGCTTGTCTTTTCTACTTTGTCCTTCACTCGCTCATCTCTTAATCACCACCTCGTTGCCAACTCCCATCATTTCTTTCATTTTTTTTCCCCAATTCATCCATCGTGCTGCCATGACTTTGGACCTTAGATGCCAACAATGCGAGCGTTGAGATTCTCTTCCTTTTCTGTCGCATTGTCAACAAGGTTCTCCTCGGACTCTACAACGACACCTTCGTTTGTTTTAAGATTTAATCTTAATAATACGTGGTAGGTTGGACAGAGAAAGATATTATTTTGCTAACTCGGAAGAAATTTTTTTGAATCAGCTAGTTCCAAACAAATTTTTTTTCGCTGTCATTCGATGGATCAGATAGAATTTATGCGATCACTCACCTACTAATTCTTGATTCATGACATATGGTCTCCTTCAGATGATGTATATATGATTCAGATCTGACATGTATATCGAAAAGATAACTCAGTGATTGATTGAATTGCAGTTTCAGTAACCCATCACTTGAGTTTTAGAGTATTCCAATAATTTTATTTTTTAATCTTTCGGACTTGACTCACACCAAAATTATGTGATCATCCGCTTGTAACCACCAAAAAAAAAAAAAAACAAATGCCTTTAAATTGATGATTTCAGTACTTAATTTATCCCTTTCTATGCTTAAATTAAGCTCCTCATGTCTTGAGAAAATCTATGCTGTCTTCATAATGGCAAATGCTACCATGCTTCTTGATTGGTACAGTAAATTAAAAAAAAAAAAAACTTCAAAGGCATAGGACTGAAGGCTTTTGAATAGGATATTGATCGGATGGGATTAGAGTTTGATTTTCGAAAAAACCCTTAGCTGAACTGAGATAAAATTATTAAAGTGGTGGCAAGTTGCTATTCCTTTCTACAATGATGAAACTTTTTTTTTAAAAAAAAAATTTCTTCTCTTAAATAGATTCTACGTTACTGTTAGCTTATTGCCCAGGATGGCCGGCTCAACAAATTTTTTGGTATCGTTTGGACATATAAAAAGTTTTTTTTTTTGATACAGACGGGCGATCACATTAGTCTCATGCGAATCAGCCCATATTCGAGTACAAAATCTGCTTAAGAGCAGAGAACAGGAATCACCCTGTTTCCAACTCCAAAACCCCCATGATAGGCCACAGCCGCCGCAGCCCAATCTGCCGCAGAATTAGCTTCCCGGTAGATGTGACGGATGCGGACGCTGTGAACACCTCGAAGAGCAGCATGAATATCTGTGAGAAGAGGGTTGCTGGGGATATGATCTCTATAATCCGAGCGAAGCCACCGAATAACAGAGAGAGAATCCCCCTCAATAAACAGACATGGCACACGAAGCTGCCTCACAGTATGAGAGATACCAGCCCATGCTGCATAAAGCTCGGCCATGGGAACAGAAGAATCTAAGGAGCCAATACCTCCAGCCGCCAACAAGGCTCCATCCGTCCCGCGGATAATAAACGCAGACCCAGCAAGTCTACCACGAACTCTCCCATCAAAGTTGATCTTAACATACCCTGAAGGGGGGCTCCCAAGAAATATAAATCGTCCGACGTTCGCTGTCGAAACAGCAGGAGAGCCCCAGTGCCCAGGGTAGTAAGAAGCAGACCCGGTAGGGAGAAGTTCACTTTCAGCAACCATAGATCTAACCTTCCGCTCTAATCTGCAAGGGGAAGTAGTCTCATCAGAAAAAATACGTCGATTCCGCATAAGCCATATCTGATAGGCAGTAATAGCCCACAGGGCACTGCGCTGTCTAGTGGTCCTTCGGAGAGCATCAAGGAATGGGGAACATGAAGAACCAGTAGCATCCACTCTGCAATCATAACTCATCCTCATCCAGATCCCGCTCAACGTGGGGCAAGTGAAAATGGCATGATCAATAGTCTCCTCCTCCTGCCCACACAGCGGACACGTGGCCTCTATATGGAGACCCCTTCTCGACAACTGAGAGCAGGAAGGTAGACAGTCCCACAAAAGCTTCCATATGAATAATTGGACCCTGTGATGAACAGAAAGCTTCCATATCCAATTCGCATCCCACGACTTCTGGGGCTGAGGTCTAAATATCTCAATAAGGTCCAAAGTGGGGGCCCTGGAAAGACAAGATCTCCTCCACAATCTCATATCAGGAATGTGTCCAGCTGTGAGAGGAATAGAAAGGATCCGTCGAGCAAGCTCGTCCCCAAATAAACTAATCACCATAGGGGTATCCCAAGATGAAAGATCTTGGGTGATGAGATCCTGCACCCGCATATGATGTGGAATATCCATACTAATAAAAGACGACCAACGAGAGAGGGGGAGATCAGTGATCCATCGATCCTGGACAACGTCGACCAAGGAGCCATCACCAATCATCCATGATATATTGCCCAGAATAGCCGGAGCATGAAGACAAACCTCCTTCCAAAAGAAAGAATGTCGACGAATAGTAGGATTATCCAAAGAAGGAGAGTAGTCACCATATCGAGCTCGCATAAAGAAGCTCCAAAAACAGTGAGGATCAAGGATGAACCTCGAAGCATGTCTCGCCAGCAAAGCATCTCTCCTGACCAGCAAGGACTGAATACCAAGACCGCCAACATGCAAAGGCATGCAAATCAAATCCCAAGCCTGAAGATGAATGCCATGCCCATCTTGCATAGAAGCCCACAGAAAATCCCTGAAGTATCGCTCTATCCTTCGCAAGCAAGTAATAGGGACCACAGCATTAGAGAGAAGATGCATAGGAAGGGACGTAAGGACAGAGCAGATGAGAGTGATCCTGACCATCATGGATAAATCGGTGACCTGCCAACCATCAATCCTATCCCGAATGCGTCGCTCAAAGATAGCAAAATCCCTTATGCGCGGACGCCTCCCCAACACTGGGACTCCCAAATAAGACAGACCAGCAGCCTTAGTAAAGATACCAAGAGCATGGTGAATAGCTTCCTTGGTAGACCTGGAGGTTTGGGGCTGAAGCAAATAGTGGACTTCTCTAAATTGATCTTTGCCCCGAAGCACGACAGTAGCCCTGAATGATAGAGGTGCATAACTAGCAGCATTATGAGGAGATGCCTATCCCAGAAGAATACAGTCATCAGCAAAAAGAATGTGAGAGACAGGAGGTCCGGAAGGGCCAGCCAAAAAAGGAACTATACGATAATCCTGCTGAGCCTGATGAAGAGAATGAGAGAGATCGTCCGCAGCCAGAACAAACAGGAACGGGGATAAAGGACACCCTGTCTCAGACCCACAGTAGAATGGAAGGACCGCATCTGTGTTCCATTAACCAGGAGAGAGAAAGAAGGCTTCTGGATATAGGCCATGATCCAATCAATAAACAGGTCGTGAAAACCGAACTCAATTAGAGTGCGATGCAAGAAAACCCAGCTCAACCTGTCATAGGCACGTTCCATATCCAGCTTGACTGCCATAAGACTCTGCCTGGCCGAGGCTCTCTAAAGATCATGCATAAACTCCTGCGCAATAATAACATTATCGGAGATGCTTCGACCTTTGATAAAAGCCCCTTGCTCAGGAGATATGAACTGAGGAATCACCAGCTGCAATCGGGAAACAAGAAGGCGAGCGCATACCTTGTAAAGAGTAGTACACAGACTAATCGGTCTAAAGTGATGAGGGGACGAGGCATCAGGACGCTTCGGCACAAGAGTGACAAGAGTGTGATTCCAAACAGAAGGAATGGATTTGGAAAGAAAAGCACTCTGAATAGCGTGAGTAACCTCAGCACCAACAATGTCCCAGTAATGTTGGAAGAATAAAGGCGGAAATCCATCAGGCCCAAGAGCCTTATCAGGCCCAAGTTCCCATAAAGCCATACGAATCTCCTCATCAGTGATTGCCCTGGTCAAGAGATCATTGTGGCAATCAGTGACCTTCTTAGAAGGGGGAACCCGGAACACAGGATCCCCAACTCCAGAAGACTCGGTCCACCTAGACTGAAAGAACTGAAAGAGCTGATCCTGGATAACAGCAAAATCGTCCTGAGCATTGCCCTCCTCATCAACTAATCTCCGAATTCTGTTAGCTGCCCGACGCTTCAATGTAGCCTGATGGAAGAACCTCGTGTTACAGTCACCTTCTTTGATCCAATGAACCCTTGATCGCTGTCTCCAATAGGCCTCCTGCTGCATAAGAAGGGAGTGGTGAAGATCAAGCTTAGAGCGAAGGGAGGAAAGGTCAAGAGCATATAGATAGCCATCCCGGTCCTCCCTCACTTGGATGAGGGCAATATCAGCTTCAGCTTGCTCAATCTGTCTAACTAGATGGCCAACCTCCACTCTATTCCATCTAGAAAGCCTACACCTGACCAGCTCCAGCCGTCTAGAAAGACGGTAAATAGCATTGCCTCTCATAGGTAAATGCCAGACATGGGATATGATAGCTCGGGCCGAAGGGTAGAACGTCCAGAATTGCTCAAATCTAAATGTCGCTGCTGATGGATAACCGAATCAGTGCAAATCAAAATGGGACAGTGATCGGATGCAATTCTGGACAGGTGGGTGACAGTAGCAGAGGGAAATAACTGAGTCCACTGAGTAGTAGCCAACGCTCTATCCAGCCTTTCCCAAACGTGAGCCGAGCCCTAGCGGTTGTTGCACCAGGTGAATTGGGGATCAGAGAATCCCAGATCCAACAAGCTAGCAAAGAGATAAACACTCTAAACTCCGAGATGTCTGCTGATTCCATGACTCGTCTGCCTCCTTTCTTTTCATTAGCAGCAACAATACAATTAAAGTCCGCAGCCACAATAGACGGAATACCCTGATGAAGGAGGGAGAAAATCTCCGCCCAAAGAATACGCCTTTCTCTATAATTAGTGCTGGCATAAATCCCAAGAGGAGTCAAGGGTCAGAAGACCCTTCCGATACAAGAAGAGCCACCTGCTGATTACACTGATGAAAGGCGTTAACTGACACCGAAGAGTGGCGCCAAAAAGTCACAATCCCTCCGGATAGGCCCTCAGCCTCCACAGCATATGAAGACCACATCCTGGCAGCCTGTCTCAGAATTGGACTAGGCTATCTCCCGATAATCGAGTTTCCGTAAGGATACATATATCAAAATTATGAATTTGTAGTAGTCTACCAAAAGAGGATCGAAAAGACGGTTTTCGAGCTCCTTTGACATTCCATATAAGGATTTTCATTTACAATTGTGGGGAGGGGTGGAGGCCACCCTGGTTATCCAACATATAAAAAGTTTTTACTATGATGCTTTCAGCTGCATTAGAAACCCAAAAATTGAATGAAGGGACCGGATTGAAGTTCGGTTATCAAAAATAATGTTATAAAAGCATCGTTGAACACTATATATATATATATATATATATAGATAGAACAAAGATAATTACTTTTTTTCTATTAAATTTTTCATTAAACATTTTGGTAGCAAATAATCTATTCAGATTATTAGTAATTTAAATAGAGCATAACTATTTTGGTATATATTTGAATAACATATAGTTACCTCAACAAGGAGATAAATATCCATATTATCATAAATATAATAATCTAATTTTTTTAACCAAATTACCTATACTTTTTCTTTGCCGATCTCATTAGAATCTCCGTGTCAAGGTTCAAACCTGCATCCTCTTTTGTGGTCACTGATCTTCACGCCAGCGGCACGCAACAAAACTTCTTTCGATTGATGACTTCGACGTTTCGCTTCAAATATTATTTATAAATATATTTTAATATTATTATTTATAAATATATTTTTTAAAAAAATTAAATATATAATATATAAAATTTTAATAAATTTAATTTATAAATATTTTAAAAATCAATATTATATCACTATATCAAATACAATAATCAATATACATTACTATTATATAACATGTATATCGGTAATCAATATTATTAATAATTATTAAATAATAATTTATTTTATAAATAATTTATATTATTATTTAAGATGATTGGCAATTCATCAAAACACACCCTAAGGTCAAGGATAATCTTGTTTATACATAAATAAAGAAAAAAAAAAAGTCAAAAAGGACCGGGAACCAAGCACTTCAACTCCCCTTGATTCAAGATATTTTATGAACAAACAAGCCTTCTCTTTTTTTAGACTTGTTTGAGGAAATGAGCAGGATTAAACTGGAACTCTTGCTCAGCCAACGTCAACCCAAAATGCTTTCGTCCAAGAGCGAGAGCCTTTATAATAAAACTAAAACTTATTCAAGATTTTACTCCTAAAATTTTAGGCAACCGCCAACCGTAAATTCGTAAGCGCTCCACCCCATGGAATGGTGGGCCCCGTACTGGTAGCTGGCCAGCTGGATGACTTGTGGGTTCCAACGATCAGTTCCTATGCGTCCTTTTATGAAGTGACAATGGAAAATGCTTGGGGCCCAACCAAGGTACCCAACAAGCTCTCCGCAGCCCCGTGGGACTAAGATGGTGATAGAACCCAATTACTTCTTGCCGATGGCCTATAAAGATTTTGGTATCGTAGTGGGGCCTCTTAGCATCAACATCGTTGAAGTCAAAGGGCCGCGAGCATCGGCGGCGGTATACCAAGACCCGGTCAAGGCGCGATGGGGCCCACGTATTAAAAGAGATGGAGCAAAGCGACGGCTCAGATCTCACGCGATAATACCCACGGGTCCGGCCGTCCTTCGTCACACATGACGCGCGTGACGCGACAGTGACGGCTGCAAGCTCCCAGAGTAGATTGTTTCAGTAACTCGCGAGGGCGTTTCTTTGCCCAGTTACGCAATACACCTCACTTCCCTCCCTCTTGCTCGCTCTCTTTAATGGCGGATTAGGTGGCCTGAAGAACGATCCCGGGAGCTGGGAGCGGGGCCGGGAACTTCGGAGGTGGCTCCTTGGAGGGGTACTTCGGGTTGCCTCGAGAAATGTCTTCGTGTTTCGCCTAAATTCGTTGATTAAGGCTCCAATGGCGGATCTAAAGCCTGAAAGATCGGTTTCATAGATGAATTCCATGAGCTTTACACGGATTTCCTTTTTCTTGGGCCATGGAGCTCTTGTTCCTTCTGTAATAGAAGAAGATTTGGAGCTTTTGAGGCCAGGTTCGTACTGAAACATGTCAAATAGCACTAGGAGCATCGGCTCTTGTTCGGTGCTTCTTTCCGTTTCTTGTGCGAAATTTGGGACTTCTGCCCTTTTCTTGATTATTTTTCTTCTGCTGAAAGGTCGCATTTTTAAGCTCCGGGAGCCATAGCCTCGTGCGATTGGAGAATTAGTTCACGAGTCCTGGCTAATTTTGTTTGTTTGTTGTTAAGCTCCTGCATGCTGTGGCTTAGAACAGTGGCTTCTAGGGTTCCGGTCTTGAACTGCTTTCTCGCTTTCCAGTTCCGAGTTGTTTTTGAGGGCCATTTGAAGTGGAAGCAGCGGATGGTTCCCCCGGGTATGGTTCAATTTAGTGTCTAATGGCCTTGAAGGCTTACTTTGTTACAATGTAGCTTCTCTTGGTTTTTATTTAGAAAGGTGCGATTTTTTTTTTTTTTTTTTCCAGATTTCTGAAGATGGCCTCTGCTCCATTGATAAATCGTTGAAAAAATGGTGAAAGGAGCTGATGCGATCGGCTTCTTCTCTTTGAATCAAGTGAGATTAAGATTTGGGACATGGGATTTTCGGATTTTTTTAGGTTCGAAGTAGTTTATCTCGGTGTACCTGTGATAGTTTCTATGTGTGATTGTCTTTAAATTGGGTGAGTCTAACATGCGCCAGGCTGGCCCATGTTACCTCACCCATTTCCTTACCAGCGTCCTTCCCCTGCTCCAAAGCTCCAAGCTTTGCTCCTTTTTATCTTTAGAAAAAGAAAGCTGATACTGGCTCTGCTTTTGCTTTGCGATGGCCTTTTGGAGCATTGATTGTTTTTACGTAGGCAATTCACTGTTTGCTTCTCTGCATCAGGATGGTAGTAGATGGCTTGAGGTACTGTGGGCAGAATGCTTCCAATACATTCGTTGTGCAAAGTTATTTTGCAGCGTTACTTTTGGCTTTTGCTTTTCTTCCTCTTGAATGCTGATGAATTTTTTGAAACCGCTACCTCAGCCACTCTGACTTTGTTTACAGAAATAGATGGGTTTTCTTCCTTCTTCCCTCTAGAAAGACTAGAGTTTTCTTTTGCTCGGATAGTGACCCAACAGCCCCTTTGCAAGTTAGGGTAACAACAACTTCAAAGCGTAGGTGTGAAATGAAGCAGACAAAAAGAACCTTGTTCTCGCCAATGAGAGAAGAATGAGCCAACTGGCAGTTGAGATGGTTCCCCACATGGCATTTATCACAGTGCTTGATCTTTTCTTGATATTCTCTCCAAGCAATTGGATCCTTTCCAGGTCTTAATGAATCACATTATTCTAAGATTTTTTTTTTAGACCTCGAAAGTTAGAGTTTTGAGAAGACTACAAGGTGTTGATTCTTAGGGAGTACCTTTCTTCTTCTTTTTTTTTTTCTTTAAAAAAAATGAAAGATGGTTACTGCTGTAGACATTGTTCTGTTCTTTTGTTCTAATGATAGGTTTCTCTTTGATAGGATAACATTTAAGCGAGGCCTTTCTTTTTCTCCATAAAATGGGATGCCTCGCTATCTCATCATGTGGTGATGATCATCCCGATCCTTCCAGCTCTCTCCTTTAATTTTCTTTATTTTTATTTATTTTTTTTTTTTTTTTTTTTTGGTTCTTCTTGCTTTCTTTCCCTCCTTCCTTTTTTTTTTTTTTTTCTTTCTATTTTTTTTTCTTTCTCTGTATGATTGGGTTTTGTTGTTGTACCCCTATAGTTATCCCTTTTTCCCATATAAATGGGATAGGAAAGCCGGGGACTTAAAACCTTATTGAAACTAGTATTAATGTTTCTGAGAGATACATACTGTTGTTTTTATATGATTCTAATGTCCATATCATCTGCTTAGTCTTTTCTGATCTTTTTCTTGTTTCTGCTGCAACAGGATGGGAAGAACTGGTGACTGGAATAATTGATTTTTTTTTTTTTTTGGCATTCTTGTGGAAAATTAGCCATGGATCATCTCTTTCTCCTTGCTTCAGTTCCTTTTCTTTTTCTCCTGTTATGCATTCCCTCTCTAAGCATTGGTGACTTGAATTCTGACAAGGAAGCCCTTCTTGCCTTTGCGGCTGCAATTCCTCATGGACGCAAACTAGATTGGAGTTCTAATACCTCAATCTGTTCTTCTTGGGTTGGGGTGACATGTACACCAGATCAAACCCGTGTGCTTACTCTTCGACTACCAGGGGTTGGGCTTCTAGGCCCGATTCCTGCTAACACGCTTGGAAAGCTTGATGCCCTTGAAGTCTTGAGCCTCCGATCCAACCGCCTTACTGTATATCTTCCTCCAGATGTTGCATCACTTCCTTCTCTGCACTCTCTCTTCCTTCAGCACAACAATTTAACTGGAACTATACCTACTTCACTGTCTTCCAACTTCACCCTCCTTGACCTCTCCTACAATTCTTTCATGGGAGAAATTCCATTGACAATTCAAAATCTTACTCAACTTACTACATTGTATATTGAGAATAATTCTCTCTCTGGATCCATCCCCAACCTTCGACTTCCCAAGCTAAGACATTTGAATCTGAGCTACAATAATCTCAGTGGTGAGATACCAATTTCTCTCCGAAAATTCCCTGTTGAGTCGTTTCTTGGAAACCCCTTGTTATGCGGTCCCCCTCTACCACAATGCCCAGGAGTTGCTCCTTCACCTTCACCAATGTCACCCCCACCAGCACTTCCTCCGAAGCACAAAAAAAGCTTTTGGAAAAAAATAGGTCTAGGAGTCATAATTGCAATTGCTGCTGGGGGAGGAACCCTGCTGTTTCTATTGGCAATTTTACTTCTGGTATGCTTTTTGAAGAGGAGAGACAGGGAAGGCAGTGCAGTGTCAAGGGAAAGGGCCCTGCTGGTGGAAGGAGCGAAAAAGCTAAAGAGGAGTACAGCAGTAGTGTTCAAGAAGCTGAGAAGAACAAGTTGGTTTTTTTTGAGGGCTGCTCATATAATTTTGACCTGGAAGATCTGCTAAGAGCTTCTGCTGAAGTTCTTGGCAAGGGGAGTTACGGGACTACATATAAAGCTGTTCTTGAAGATGGTACGACGGTAGTGTGAAAAGGTTGAAAGAGGTGGTGGTTGGGAAGAGAGAGTTGAGCAGCAAATGGAAATAATAGGCAGAGTTGGGCAGCACCCGAATGTTGTGCCGCTTCGTGCTTATTACTATTCCAAGGATGAGAAGCTTCTTGTTTATGACTATGTTCCTTCTGGCAGCTTTTCCACCCTCTTGCATGGTATGCCTATTTAAACTCCCATCTCTATTGCCATTTATATTTTGTCTAGTGGTAGCGAACTGCTTTACTGAGGAAAACGCAATCAATATTGTGGCTTATTGGTTAATATCTGTCATTTAGAAAGCTTGCATGGTTGTTGCACAAACTTTAGACAGACCAAGATGGTGAATATAGAAGACAAAGTATATAAAATCTTTAGATTCAGACATGTTTGAGAATCTATTTACATTACTATCAAAACTAATGATCTCATAATTCCAAATATGAACATCATAATAGAAATTTATTTTTTCTGGCCGAGCGGTCATCTGCAAATGATTAGTAAGTAATATTGCTCAATATGCTACTTTGATTCTCTAGAATATCCCTGTTGCCAAATGGAACAATTTATATCTGCCATTATCCCACAAATGACTAACTGGTTTTATCTGTTTTGCCAAGCTATTATTTGCTGACAACTGATGTCGCTTAACTAGCGCTGTAGGAATCATTTTAGGTCTGGATGATGTTGAGTTATTCCTATGATAAAGCTCTAGCTTCAGGGGTACATTTGAAAAGCTCAGTTTCTAGAAGTCCTGCCCACCTGAAACCTGAATTTGTGTTATTTCAGCTCTCTGTGTAACCACCTAAAACCTTCATTCCACATATGTGAGAAAACTTGATGGCCAAAGAACCTTGCTAGTTATAAGCATGCATGGTGATATGCTTGTGGGGTGGGGTGGAGGGGGGGCCAAGTACTGTTAAGACAAATTTACATATTGCACACCAGACGTCACAGTGAACAACTCTGACGGCCTTATCACATTGATGAATACCATTGATGTCACAATTGTAAGGCCTTGGTTTGAGTCATATACCTCACTGCACCTAACTGCAATATTATTGTACCCATAACAAGCTTGGTGATCGCTTCCCTTGACGGTATTTTTTCTTTTGAGCATGGTTGGACCTGTGCACTTTCTAACTCATTTTGAAGTATAGCAGCATTTTTTCCCGTAATCTTTGAATGATGAAAGTTCTTTGTAGGAAAAACAGAGGGAGTCCGGTGCTATCTAAAGATGTTGAAGCAATGATTCAAAAATAGTAAAATGATGAATGCTAGGATACCATATCATACATTAAACTTGAAGCTGATTGGAGTGCTTGCAAAAGCATATGAAACCTCTGCTTTCTTGATGTTTTACAACTCAAGTAGACTCCTTATGATTCTGCTCTCCAGCTATTTGTGATTTTCAGTTTTAAGTATTCTATAAAGTCTGGTGGCAGAATTTGTTAATGAGAGGGCCTTGGCCAAACTGTCTCAGCGAGAGCGATTTAAGCCTTGTTGCAGTAGCCTTGGGACTAGTAAATATACTTGGTGCAAAGCCATGGCTAGTTTGTGTTGCTTGATGTCATGCCTAACACTGGTGCATCAGGCTTTGCAAAATTTCAGTAAGATGAATGAGTACTGGCTGGTTTATCCCACTGATAGGTACTACATATGTGCACTTTTGTGGCTTGGGGATAAGCTTGCTGCGTTCACACACTTAGAG
>UESW01003907.1:349681-519681 GCA_900491605.1 Calamus simplicifolius | reverse complement strand
GGGTCGGGGGTGGGGTCATCATTTCTTAACCCCGAGGCCCCCACCGGTCTCGGGGTGCACTGTCATTTCCCCACCCCGGTACCCCTCGGGGTCGGGGTGGGGTCATCATTTCTTAACCCCGAGGCCCCCACCGGTCTCGGGGTGCACTGTCATTCCCCACCCCCGGTACCCCCTCGGGGTCGGGGGGTGGGGTCATCATTTCTTAACCCCGAGGCCCCCACCGGTCTCGGGGTGCACTGTCATTTCCCCACCCCCGACCCCGAGGGGTCGGGGGTGGGGTCATCATTTCTTAACCCCGAGGCCCCCACCGGTCTCGGGGTACACTGTCATTTCCCCACCCCCGGTACCCCCTCGGGGTCGGGGGGTGGGGTCATCATTTCTTAACCCCGAGGCCCCCACCGGTCTCGGGGTGCACTGTCATTCCCCACCCCCGGTACCCCCTCGGGGTCGGGGGTGGGGTCATCATTTCTTAACCCCGAGGCCCCCACGGTCTCGGGGTGCACTGTCATTCCCCACCCCCGGACCCCTCGGATCGGGGGGTGGGGTCATCATTTCTTAACCCGAGGCCCCCACCGTCTCGGGGCACTGTCATTCCCCACCCCCGGTACCCCCTCGGGGTCGGGGTAGGGTCATCATTTCTTAACCCCGAGGCCCCCACCGGTCTCGGGGTGCACTGTCATTCCCCACCCCCGGTACCCCTCGGGGTCGGGGGTGGGGTCATCATTTCTTAACCCCGAGGCCCCCATCGGTCTCGGGGTGCACTGTCATTCCCCACCCCCGGTACCCCTCGGGGTCGGGGGGTGGGGTCATCATTTCTTAACCCCGAGGCCCCCACCGGTCTCGGGGTGCACTGTCATTCCCCCACCCCCGGTACCCCCTTGGGGTCGGGGGTGGGGTCATCATTTCTTAACCCCGAGGCCCCCACCGGTCTCGGGGTGCACCGTCATTCCCCACCCCCGGTACCCCTCGGGGTCGGGGGTGGGGTCATCATTTCTAACCCCGAGGCCCCCACGGTCTCGGGGTGCACTGTCATTCCCCACCCCCGGTACCCCCTCGGGGTCGGGGGTGGGGTCATCATTTCTTAACCCCGAGGCCCCCACCGGTCTCGGGGTGCACCGTCATTCCCCACCCCCGGTACCCCTCGGGGTCGGGGGTGGGGTCATCATTTCTTAACCCCGAGGCCCCCACCGGTCTCGGGGTGCACTGTCATTCCCCACCCCCGGTACCCCCTCGGGGTCGGGGGTGGGGTCATCATTTCTTAACCCCGAGGCCCCACCGGTCTCGGGGTGCACCGTCATTCCCCACCCCCGGTACCCCCTCGGGGTCGGGGGTGGGGTCATCATTTCTTAACCCCGAGGCCCCCACCGGTCTCGGGGTGCACCGTCATTCCCCACCCCGGGACCCCTCGGGGTCGGGGGTATCATTTCTAACCCCGAGGCCCCCGGTCTCGGGTGCACTGTCATTTCCCCACCCCGGACCCCCGGGGTCGGGGGTGGGGTCATCATTTCTTAACCCCGAGGCCCCCACCGGTCTCGGGGTGCACCGTCATTCCCCACCCCCGGTACCCCCTCGGGGTCGGGGGTGGGGTCATCATTTCTTAACCCCGAGGCCCCCACCGGTCTCGGGGTGCACCGTCATTCCCCACCCCCGGGACCCCCTCGGGGTCGGGGGTGGGTCATCATTTCTTAACCCCGAGGCCCCCACCGGTCTCGGGGTGCACTGTCATTCCCCACCCCGGTACCCCCTCGGGGTCGGGGTGGGGTCATCATTTCTTAACCCCGAGGCCCCCACCGGTCTCGGGGTGCACTCATTCCCCACCCCCGGTACCCCCTCGGGGTCGGGGGTGGGGTCATCATTTCTTAACCCCGAGGCCCCACCGGTCTCGGGGTGCACTGTCATTCCCCACCCCCGGTACCCCCTCGGGGTCGGGGGTGGGGTCATCATTTCTTAACCCCGAGGCCCCCACCGGTCTCGGGGTGCACTGTCATTCCCCACCCCCGGGACCCCCTCGGGGTCGGGGGGTGGGGTCAAGCATGCACTCAACTCACACATGCTTGTGGTACTCACACGTGATTGTACCCCGATTGCCCCGTTACGGAGGGCCATACCTCATAACGGCGTTGGCGGTTGCATGTCCCTGTGCATCCATGCCCGCTACGGCGTACGGTTCGCTACCTCTGCAATGTGCCGGTCATATCAACCGGCGGCGCACTGATGCCTTCACAGCCGGACACGTATGATATCACACAACACGGTACAGGGATGTCTTCCAAAGCCGCAAGTTGTAAGGGTATTCAGGACAGGTATAAAAGGCACACGCTGTAAGTGGGATCTGAACTCTGGTTTTTCTGAGCTTTCTTCCTCCCAGCAAAAACCCTAACCGCCTCAGCTCCTCTTCGCTGGAGCGGTTCTTTGTCTGAGCCCAAGCAACTGACTTGATCGTCGGAGGGTCCCCACCGGCGCCACCGGTCCCCGGGGACTTTTCTTGCAGGACTTCGAGGAGGAGACGTCCGTCTTCCCCGACGTTCGAGGAAGGTGTCTTGGCGTCATCAGATTGGCGCGCCAGGAAGGGGGAGCGCAAGAAAGACGTCGAACCAGCAGCTTTCTTCTTTCTCCTGTCTTCAGGACTTGAAGCCATGGTGACGACTCGAACGAAAGGAGTTTCAGCCGGTCGCGCTGGGGGGCAGCGCTGCGGGGCTGGTCCACCCGCGGAGGCCCCCCCGGCTCTCGCATCCTGTTTCCCGGAGCCTCCGATCTCCGGGGGCAGGGCCTTCTGCTCCGCAGAATGACGTCCTGCGTCTGCTCCACAACTTCAGGAAGATCGATTCGCTGCCCTGGCCACGCAGGTCCAGTCGTTGGCGGCGATGGTTCAAGGCATGCAGCACCAGCAAGCAGCCTTGCGGCAACCGGAGCCGAACCCGTCTGTCCCTGGGGTGATGCAGCCTAGCCAGCATTCCTCCCGCCGGAGATCGCCAGTTCCTGCAGATCATCGCCGCCGATCCCCGGCCAAGCCGCATCACCGCGAAGCATCCAAAAGGCCCCGGTCTCCTTCTCGCCACGCCAGCGTTTCTCCTAAGCGGCGGCACGGAAAGGAGGCGGAGCGCCCGCGCCGGCATCGCCGCCCCCGTTCTTCTTCTGAATCTTCAGGGGAGGGCTCCTTTGATGGCCGGATGCCTCGTCGAGCTGAGCGTCGACTCGAGGAGTGCAACCAGAAGCTGGAAGAGCTTAGCCGTCGGATCACCCACCTGCCAGAGACTGACTACGACAGTCGACCTCCCCTGTCCCGCCGCATCATGGAGGAGCCTATCTCTACCAGGTTCCGCCTTCCTCAACTGGACCCATACGACGGGACTACGGACCCCCTGGACCATTTGGAGAGCTACAAGGTACTCATGCAAGTTCAGGGGGCCACTGACTCACTTATGTGTGTTGCTTTCCCGGCTACTCTGAAAAAAGCTGCCCGGGCTTGGTATTCTCGCCTGCCGCCACGAAGCATCGACTCCTTCCGCCAGTTGGAGAGGGCTTTTCTGGCCCACTTTGACGCTGCCGGAAGATCCCGAGGGTGGCGGACAGCCTGTTTGCCGTTCAGCAGAAGAATGGCGAGCCTCTGCGGGACTATGTTGCCCGGTTCAAGGAGGCCGCCTTGGAGGTCTACAACCTGGAGGACTCGGTGGCAACCTTGGCTCTGAAGCGGGGGCTCCGCCCTTCTCGCTTCGCATACTCTCTTGACAAAAAGCCGCCGGGCTCCTACTCCGAACTTTTGATCCGCGCCCAGAAGTACATCCGGGCAGACGAAGCTGACTTTTCCCGGCGTGAAGCTGGCGGGAGCATACCCAGGAAGCCAACCCAGCCAGAACCTGCCGAAGCCCGCCCCAGGAGGCCCGAGCCTCCTCGCCGACCAGACAACCGTCCTCGACCTCCTGCACCGAGAGACGGGCCTTACACTCCCTGCTTGCCCCGATATCTCAGATCCTGCTCGAGATCGAAGGGGAGCCCTATCTGCAACGCCCTCCTCCCATCAACCCGAAGATTCCCCGGAACAAAAATCTCTACTGCCGCTACCACCGGGACCATGGCCACAACACCGACGACTGCCGGCAGCTGAAGAAAGCCATTGAAGACCTCATTCAACAAGGCCATCTGAGGAAGTTTGTCCAAAGGAACAACCCGGGAGCTCCTGGCCCGTCAGCGCCTGCACCGCCGGTGATTGATAACACCCCGACGGAGAAGACAGTGGCGATGATTTCCTGGGGGGCAGGAGGCCCGTCGAAGAGACCAAGGGGAGAGGGAGGAGTGGAAGCTGTAATTCCTTTTTTCGA
The DNA here is from genome assembly GCA_900491605.1 of Calamus simplicifolius. NCBI lineage: Eukaryota > Viridiplantae > Streptophyta > Magnoliopsida > Arecales > Arecaceae > Calamus > Calamus simplicifolius. The sequence goes on along the minus strand of UESW01003907.1, from coordinate 515,362 downwards.
AAAGGACTTGGAGGGGTTGTAAATAAAGATGATGATAGCGTCGTCGTATCCATGACGATTGCTAAACATCCTGTAAAACGAATCTAGTCGACAGTGGAAGCTCCGTAGATGTTTTGAAACGATGCCTTTGTTCGCATGAATCTGTCGCATGATCTACTTCGACCTGTCGTCACGCCTTTGATGGGATTCACAGGAGATTCTGTGAGGGTCGAGGGGAAATTACTCTTCCCGTAACGGCTGGAACGGCTCCGTGCCAAAGCACTGTCCTTATAAAATTTTGGTAGTCCGTGTGCCCCTGGCGTACAACGCGATTCTTGGGAGGCCCGGGCTCAACCTCTTGGATGCCGTCATATCCACCAAGCGGCTCCTTGTGAGGTTCCCAACCGCCAGAGGGGTCGGCGAGATGCGAGGAGAGCAGGGCCTACCGGCGCTTTGCTATCACTTGGCCCCTAGTCCCCAGGAGGCAGCCCTGCACCGCCATCTGCACCGACACCCGAGGCCCTTGACCCGCGAGACTTGGAGAGGAGGGGGGAACCGGCCGAGCGGCTGCTCACTTTCCCCCTCGGGGAGGACCCCATGCAGACGGTTCGAGTTGGAGCCTTACTTCCGGACGAAGCTCGTGACCGGCTCCTTACCTTTCTGCGGGCCAACGCCGACGTCTTCGCATGGTCAGCGTCCGACATGCCCGGGATCCCGGAGGAGGTGATTACACATCAGCTCAACATTCGACCGGAGTGCCGGCCCGTCAGGCAGAAGAAAAGGAGTTTTGCCCCGGACCGGCAGAAGGCTGTTGACGAGGAGGTGCGGAAGCTGTTGGCGGCTGGCCACATCCGCGAGGTGCGCTACCCCGACTGGTTGGCGAACGTCGTGATGGTTCGTAAGGCCAGTGGAAGCTGGAGAATGTGCGTGGATTTCACCGACCTCAATAAGGCGTGTCCCAAGGACAGCTTCCCGCTCCCCCGAATCGACCAGCTGGTAGACGCCACCTCCGGGCATGGGACGCTCAGTTTCATGGATGCGTTCTCGGGTATAATCAAATCAAGATGAGCAGCAGATGAAGAAGCAACCTCCTTTGTCACGGAGAAGGGGATCTACTGTTACAGGGTGATGCCCTTTGGACTGAAAAACGCCGGGGCTACTTACCAAAGATTAATGAACAAGGTTTTTGAGGATCAGCTGGGGCGCAACATGGAGGTATATGTGGATGACATGCTGACCAAGAGCACCAACGCAGAAGACCATGTAGCAGACCTCGAGGAGACTTTCAACAATCTGCGCCGGTACCGGATGAAGCTCAACCCCCACAAATGCGCCTTCGGAGTAGCGGCTGGCAAGTTCCTGGGTTTCATGGTGACCCAGCGCGGGATCGAGGCCAACCCCGACAAGATCAGAGCCATCCTGGAGATGCGGCCTCCGGTCAGCAAGAAGGAGGTGCAGCGCCTGACGGGGAGGGTGGCGGCCTTGAGTCGTTTCATGTCAAGGTCGGCGGAGAGGTGCCTACCTTTTTTCAAGGCGCTGCGCAAGATTAACGGCTTCGAGTGGACGAAAGAGTGTCAGGGCTCCTTTGAAGAGTTGAAGCAGTTTCTCTCCACTCCTCCGCTACTGTCCAAGCCTGAAAATGGAGAGGAGCTCTTTTTATATCTGGCCGCTTCCCCCGAGGCTGTTAGCTCCGTGCTTGTGCGCATGGATACCGACGGAGCCCAGAAGCCAATCTATTATACCAGCAAGGTACTCCATGACGCTGAGACCAGGTATTCAAAAACCGAGAAGATTATCTTCGCCTTGGTGGTCTCTACTCAGCGCCTTCGGCCTTACTTTCAAGCCCATCCCATCGTGGTGCTCACGGACCAGCCCCTGCGAGCTATCTTGTCTCGCCCCGACACCTCCGGCCGGCTGGCTAAATGGGCCATCAAGCTAAGCGAGTTCGACCTGTCCATCCGGCCAAGATCAGCCATGAAGTCCCAAGTGTTGGCGGATTTCCTAGTCGAGTGCTCCTGGACCGAGAAGGACGTGGAGGAGGCGCGACCGGAGGAGCCTAGGACTCTCCCTCATCTGGAGAGGCGGAGGACTGGATCCTGCATGTAGATGGAGCGGCAAACTCTCAAGGGAGCGGAGCCGGACTCATTCTCGCGAGCCCGGAGGGAGACGTGGTGGAGTATGCTCTCAGATTCCAGTTCCTGGCGACCAATAATCAGGCGGAGTACGAAGCCCTGCTGGCGGGGATGAGATTAGCCGAGGAGCTGGGCGCGGGGCGCTTGAGGGCCTTCACGGACTCTCAACTCATTTCTGGACAAGTCGCCGGGGAGTACGAGGCTAGGGACCCCACCATGTCCCGCTACTTGAGCAAGGTGCAGTCCCAGGCGTCTCATTTTTCTTATTTCCGTGTCAGCTATATCCCCAGGGCGGAGAATGCCAGGGCTGACGCGCTGTCCCGTTTGGCCACTTCGGTCGACGGGACGTTGGGAAGAACATACGTGGAGCACCTACAAGTCCCAAGCATTGAGGCCGCGGATGAAGTGCTGCCGGTGGAGCAGGAGCCCTCCTGGATGGACGCCTACATCCGGTACTTGACTGACGGCACTCTCCCGGAGGACCCCGCTGAGGCCAAGCTGCTCAAACGAAGGGCCCCGAGATTCTTGATGATGGACGGGAAGCTTTATCGGAGATCCTTCTCGTACCCGGTCCTCAGGTGTGTGGGGCCAACTGAATCAGATTATATCCTCAGGGAGATCCACGAAGGCGTATGCGGGAGTCATCTGGGGGGCAGAGCCCTAGCTTACAAGGCCCTGCGCCAAGGGTACTTTTGGCTGACAATGAAGGAGGACGCGGCCGAGCTTGTCAAGAAGTGTGATAGCTGCCAACGTCATGCCAATATCCAGCGACAGCCGACATCTCACCTGACCCCCCTGGTGGCGCCTTGGCCCTTTGCCCAGTGGGGCATGGATATCTTGGGTCCATTTCCCCCGGCTTCCGGGCAGCGGAAGTTCCTCTTGGTGGCGGTGGACCACTTCACCAAGTGGGTTGAAGCTGAGGCTCTGGCCAAGATTACCGAGAGCAAAGTGAGATCTTTCTTCTGGAAGTCAATCATATGTCGGTTCGGGCTGCCGCGCACACTAGTCACTGATAATGGCCGGCAGTTTGACAATGCGCCTTTCCGGGAGTTCTGCTCCGAGCTGGGTATCTGTCAGAGGTTCACTTCCGTCGGGCATCCTCAAACCAACGGGGCAGCTGAAGTGATCAACCGAATCATCCTCCAGGGACTGAAGTCTCGACTGGATGGCTGCAAGGGACGATGGGTGGAGGAGCTCCCCAACGTGCTATGGGCCTATCATACAACGCCTCGAGCCCCCACTGGCGAAACGCCGTTCAGCTTAGTCTTTGGCTCTGAGGCTGTTATCCCTGTGGAGATCGGGCACCCAGCCCCCGGGTGGAGGCTTATAGTGAAGAAGGTAACCCTGACCAACTGCGAGCCAACCTCGACCTGGTGGAGGAAGTGCGGGACAGGGCGCGGCTTCGAATGGCAGCCTACCGGCAACGGGCCGCGAAATACTACAACGCACGCGTGCGCCCCCGGACGTTCCTACCAGGAGATCTAGTCCTTCGACGGGCTGAGGTCTCAAAGCCAACTGAGGGAGGCAAGCTAGCCCCTAACTGGGAGGGGCCTTACCGGATCACCGAGACGCTCCGCCACGGGCTTATAAAATTGAAGAACTTGATGGGACGCCACTCCCTAGGACGTGGAATGCGGATAACCTCCGTCGGTATTATCAGTAATGTATTTCTTCTTTCATGTTAAGCAACATCCCTGTGTTCGCTTGGGTTTTCGCCCCTTGTTCAATATTAACGAGTCAATTTTAGCTATCTAAATTTTCACAGAAAAGCCCGAACTTCCACTTTTCAAAGCCCTGCACTAGCCAGGCACAAAGCCCAGTGTACCACTGGCAGAGCAGTGTGCCACTGGCTCTCAACAACAAAAGCCCGGCGCCCCGTCGGCACTCAAAGCCCTGCACTAGCCAGGCACAAAGCCCAGTGTACCACTGGCAGAGCAGTGTGCCACTGGCTCTCAACAACAAAAGCCCGGCCCCGTCGGCACTCAAAGCCCTGCACTAGCCAGGCACAAAGCCCAGTGTACCACTGGCAGAGCAGTGTGCCACTGGCTCTCAACAACAAAAGCCCGGCGCCCCGTCGGCACTCAAAGCCCTGCACTAGCCAGGCACAAAGCCCAGTGTACCACTGGCAGAGCAGTGTGCCACTGGCTCTCAACAACAAAAGCCCGGCGCCCCGTCGGCACTCAAAGCCCTGCACTAGCCAGGCACAAAGCCCAGTGTACCACTGGCAGAGCAGTGTGCCACTGGCTCTCAACAACAAAAGCCCGGCCCCGCCGGCACTCAAAGCCCTGCACTAGCCAGGCACAAAGCCCAGTGTACCACTGGCAGAGCAGTGTGCCACTGGCTCTCAACAACAAAAGCCCGGCGCCCCGTCGGCACTCAAAGCCCTGCACTAGCCAGGCACAAAGCCCAGTGCTGGCGAGCGGTGCACCAACAGCTCTTCACAGCCACCCGACACCCACCCTGCCGGTCAATGAAGCTAATTCCCGCAGGCATCAAGCGGTCCAATGCTTGACAGGGCGTTGCGCCCCCCGAGGGGCCTACCAGCCTAATCTCCGACGGGGGCGTCCCTGCTCCTAAATTTAACCTACCTAGCTCTAACTCTCGGGTTCAAACGGTGGGGAGGTGTCCCCCGGAATATCAGAATGAATAGTCGTGGGGCCACATATCAATTGATGAAGTCAACAACAATTCGAAATCATTGAAAAAGTATTTTCATTAACTGAGGACTACAAAACTCCGACGTAGTCGGGCTTACAAAAGCAAGAAAAGAAAAAGCAAAGTCACGGCGCGAGCTCATGGCTCTGCCGGTGCGGGCTCGTCGTCGGAAGGGGCCAAGTCTGACAACTCCAATTCGACCTCCAGGGCCCGGGGGAAATTCAATCCCTGGCCACCTTCTCCTTGCCGTGCTGGAACCCGTCAAGGAATACAGCGGCCGAAGCTTCGGCCAGGTCGTCTGCGAAACGCCAGACGCCTTGTATTCCTCACGAGCCCAGCGGCCCGAGCTTTCTCTGCAGCAAGGGCCTCCGCCGCGATCCTTTCAGCCTCTCGAGCGCGCTTAGCCTCCTCCTCGCACCGGCAGGTCTCCTCCCTTGCCACTCTTGCTCTTCCGCCGCCGCGCCCGCCCGGTCCTCGGCCTCCTGGAGAGCTGAGGTCAACTCAGAGATATGCATATCTCTGGCCATGACCGCGCTCTCAGCCTCCGTCATCTGAGAAAGCGCTGCGCGCGTACGGTCGGCCTCCATCTCCGCCCGGCTCATGGCGGCCCTCACCTCGCTCGCGCAGGTGTCCTTGACCGCCTCCAGCGCCCTCTCTGCCTCTCCGCGCGGCGCTGGGCCTCCTCGATCTCCTTCTGCGTCTCCCGCAGAACGTTCTTTCCCCCTTGGATTACCTCCCTGGCAGCCCTCAGGGAGTGCGCGATCTGCACGCATAAGCCCAGGTCAGCAAAATATATATGTATGAACAATAAAGGGGAAGAACGAAAGATTGCTTACCCTGACCACGGCGGCGTAAGAGTCCCGGAAGAATGCACCCGCCCTGATGACTGAGATCCTCAATGATCCTAGGATCAAAGACTGGACCCAGGACCCGCTCGGCCCAATGGCCGTCGTCCAGGGAGTCTCGGGGCGGCCTGGGTGCGCCCTCGCCTCCCTCCGCCGTTCGGATGTCCCCGGCTCTGTGCGGGGCCACTCCCAAGCGGCCCCTCGGGGGTGGGCTCGCGGGGCCGGATGGTCCCTCGCCCCAGTCCCTGGCGGCGTCTGGTGGGGTCGCTCCCCGGGGGCCGGGAGCTCTTCGGTTGGCACGGGCTCCCCCGCTGCTGGCTCTTCGGCGGTGGCTCCCGCTGTCGCTCCCACCTCCGGTGGAGTGTCGGCCGTAAGGTCGACCTCCGGTACGGCTGGGACGTGTGCGGAGCCGGGGGTGGGGAGACTGGTGCCGGGGGGAGGCCCGGACCACCGGGCGTTTCGGGGCCGGGGCCTGCTGCCCCCTGGACGGCCCTTCTCGGGCCCTTTTCTTGGAGGCGGCTTCATCAACTTTCGCGGTCGGAATTTTCATTGCTGCATGACAAGTTAGGTTTTCAGAACAGTAAAAAAAAAAAAAAAAAAAGAGAAGAAAAAGAGAAGAGGGGCAGAATTTTTGGCTAAGTGTGGAGAAGGCTTACCCCGATGGGAGATGAGGCCCGCCGACTCCAAGTTGTCCTCCGATAGCAGCAAGGTGTATCGGGGAATTTCGCTGGTCAGCAGCAACCCCATCGCCTCCCGGTCCCCAGGCTGAACAGCCACGGCGTTCCCCGGAGGTCGGGGTCTCCCCACCGGGGCCGGACTTGGTCGACGTTGGCGAAGAAGAAGCGGGGTTTCCACCCCTTGATCGATGAAGGTAGAAGGAGCTTCAGAACCCTATTGGGTCGGGGCTGGAACAGCCACCACCCCTTTTGGGCTCGGAGGGAATAGAAGTTACGAAATAAGCTAATCCTAGGGGTGATACCTAGACGGTGACAGAGAATGATGAAGCACTAATTACACGACAAGAATTCGGGACTAGCTGGGAGGGGGTCAAGGAGTAAAAGTCAGGAGGTTGACAAAAAAGGGTGAAAAGGGGGACGAAGACCTGCCTGTAGGCAGATCTCGTAGAGAGCTACCCGACCGGGTCGGGAGGAGATGACCCGGTCGTCAGGGGTTGGCGGGAATAATTCGATCTCCCGGGGATCCTGTAGCGGGCCCGGATCCTTTCCAGGTCCGACCGCTCATTGAGGAGGCCGTCCCCTCTGGGGACTCCTCCGCCCTCGAGGAGGTCCCGGCCTCCAGCCGGTGGCCCCTCGATGGGGCTCCACCGGTGGCCCGTCGCCGGGCCAAAGGGACGTGGTCCTCTGAATCAGAGGACCACTCAAGTGGGGGAGAAGGAGTGGGAGATATGGCGCCTCACAGAGGGAGGACGGTCCTCAGAACCGTCCTCCGAGGTCCAGGAGGGGAACTCATGAGTAGAGGGAAAAGCTAACCTGGGAGGGCAAAGAAAACCGGGCGCGGGCTCGCAGGTGCAGGAGAAATTGGAGAGCAAGCAAGGAAGAAGACGATGGCAAGGCGGTGTGGCATCAGTTCACCCCCCCTCACCTAGCTTTATTGGGTTTTCAAAACGTCCCGCCATGTCTCGTCGGCCACGCGGCTCCTTGCCATACGCCGGTTCGCCTCGAGGAACGCCCCAGCGCGTGGTGCGGCACGCCCCCAGCCAGTGGTGGGACCCGCTGACGTCGCCGTAATGAGAGGAAATGATGATGCGCCTTTTCGCGCGGACTCCGAAGAGCCAGTCCTCATTCTCGAGGGTGATCGTGGCTGGCACAGTGTACGGAAGGCCGCCTCCTTACATTCCCCGCACCGTCCGCATAAAAGGCGAGGACAGGGATCAGCCACGTGGAGAACGCCCCTTGAGCCTCAGCGGTGGGACCCGCTTCGCCCCAGGGGCGAGGGGGCATCTGATATGACTGATCCCAGCGTCGTCAGAAAAGGTAACGGCAGCTACTGTCATTCCCCCACCCCCGGTACCCCCTCGGGGTCGGGGGTGGGGTCATCATTTCTTAACCCCGAGGCCCCCACCGGGGTCATTCCCCACCCCGGGACCCCCTCGGGATCATTTCTTAACCCCGGGGTCTCGGGGGTCATTCCCCACCCCCGGTACCCCCTCGGGGTCGGGGGTGGGGTCATCATTTCTTAACCCCGAGGCCCCCACCGGTCTCGGGGTGCACTGTCATTCCCCACCCCCGGTACCCCCTCGGGGTCGGGGGTGGGGTCATCATTTCTTAACCCCGAGGCCCCCACCGGTCTCGGGTGCACTTCATTCCCACCCCGGGACCCCCTCGGGGTCGGGGTGGGGTCATCATTTCTTAACCCCGAGGCCCCCACCGGTCTCGGGGTGTCATTCCCCACCCCCGGACCCCTCGGGGTCGGGGGGTGGGGTCATCATTTCTTAACCCCGAGGCCCCCACGGTCTCGGGGTGCACTGTCATTCCCCACCCCCGGTACCCCCTCGGGGTCGGGGGTGGGTCATCATTTCTTAACCCCGAGGCCCCCACCGGTCTCGGGGTGCACTGTCATTCCCCACCCCCGGTACCCCCTCGGGGTCGGGGTGGGGTCATCATTTCTTAACCCCGAGGCCCCCACCGGTCTCGGGGTGCACTCATTCCCACCCCCGGGACCCCTCGGGGTCGGGGGTGGGGTCATCATTTCTTAACCCCGAGGCCCCCACCGGTCTCGGGGTGCACTGTCATTCCCCACCCCGGGACCCCTCGGGGTCGGGGGGTGGGGTCATCATTTCTTAACCCCGAGGCCCCCACCGGTCTCGGGGTGCACTGTCATTCCCCACCCCCGGGACCCCCTCGGGGTCGGGGGTGGGGCCATCATTTCTTAACCCCGAGGCCCCCACCGGTCTCGGGGTGCACCGTCATTTCCCCACCCCTGACCCTTCGGGGTCGGGGGTGGGGCCATCATTTCTTAACCCCGAGGCCCCCACGGTCTCGGGGTGCACCGTCATTTTCCCACCCCCGGGACCCCCTCGGGGTCGGGGGTGGGGCCATCATTTCTTAACCCCGAGGCCCCACCGGTCTCGGGGTGCACCGTCATTTCCCCACCCCCGGGACCCCTCGGGGTCGGGGGTGGGGCCATCATTTCTTAACCCCGAGGCCCCCACCGGTCTCGGGGTGCACTGTCATTTCCCCACCCCCGAGACCCCCTCGGGGTCGGGGGGTGGGGCCATCATTTCTTAACCCCGAGACCCCTACCGGTCTCGGGGTGCACTGTCATCTCCCCACCCCCGGGACCCCCTCGGGGTCGGAGGGTGGGGCCATCATTTCTCGGGGTGCTCCAGCACTTGCACTCCCCTGGGACCCTCTCCGGTCTCAGTGGGGAGGTCGTCAGCAATAGGCATGCGACTTAGCCGCCAAGGAAGATAATAGCCCAGGCCGCGTGGTACTCACACGTGATTCTCAGTACATCCACAATTGCACCCCATTACGGAGGGCCATACCTCATAACGGCGTATGGGGATTGCATGTCCCTGTACACGGCCATGCCCTGCTATGGCGTACAGTTCGCTGCCACTCGCAACTGTGCTCGGTCTCGTCAGCCGGCGGCGCGCACTGCATGCCTTCGCGGCCGCTGGACACGTGATATCACATCAACAGGCGGTACGGGGATGTCTCCGGCACGTGTAGATGTGGTACGAAGGCAATCTCCTCAGATGGTAAGATAAGGTATTAGGACAAATATAAAAGCATGGGCAAGCGCTGTAAGTGGCATCTGAACTCTGGTTTTTCTGAGCTTTCCTCCTCCCAGTAAGAACCCTAACAGCCTCAGCTCCTCTTCGCTGGAGCGGTTCTTTGTCTGAACCCAAGTAACTGACTTGATCGTCGGAGGGTCTCCACCGGTGCCACCGGTCCCCGGGGACTTTTCTTGCAGGACTTCGAAGAGAGAGACGTCCGTCTTCCCCGACGTTTGAGGAAGGTGACTTGGCATCATCAGTATTGATAAGTAATTATTTTTTAAAAATATTAAATCACTTAACAAATACAGCAGAAGCTTTTGCGAAAATTTTAAAATTTTTATCAGACTTTTCTAAAACTTGTCATCATGATGTTTCTAAGATGCCTTTGGACCAGTTCTCATTGTCACCTCTACGTTATCTTGCACTTCTTTACAGTTTTTGCTTATTCATGAACTTTTTTTTGTGACATGTTCACTATGTTTAAAATTTAATGCTGAAATTACATTACCTTGAATTTCATTGTTTATATTGCTCGCTGATATGGTTGATCCAGCACGTCAGGGTTAACGGTAAAGGAGACTGACGGCGTCCCGCTTCGACCTTCGGGGCATCATTTAACCTTTGAGGCCCACCTCCGAGGCCAACCTCCGAGACCCGCTTTGGAGCCTTCAACCTCTGATGCTCGCTTTGGCCTCCGAAGCAGGCACCTTCAACCTCCGAGGCCCGCTTCGGCTTATGGGGCATCTGTCATGGTCTGGGCCTTGGGACTCAGTAGCTTATAGTAACGGGCCACCTAGCATGCCCATGCGGCCCACTACTCGCCTGCTACGATGTGTCGCCATGCCTCATTAAGGCATATGGTCCACCACGTGTCCATAACGGTACGTGGCCATACCCCGTTATGGCATGTAACCCACTACTCACCTGCGACTACGTATGGCCATATCCCGTTATGGCACACGACACACCACTCGCTTGCGGCTGCATGCGGCCATACCTCTTAACGGCGCGTATCTGATGTAGTCACGGCCGCCCAACACTTGTAAGACCGTATTAGCGGGTGGCAAATCAAGCAGGACACCTCTGATGCACAGTAACGATACGACCCATCACTGTCGGCCCCTCCTTCTTGTCCATTATCGGACGGGGATATCTTGAAATCGGTAACATTCTGGAAGCATGGAAGGGGGGAGATCTTTGAATAGGTATAAAAGCTCACATTTACAATGAGGGAAGGATCCTGAACCCTAACTCTCTAGCTTTCTTCTGCTAGCCAACTCTTGTATGTTCACGAGTGACTGACTTGAGCATCGGAGGGTCCCCACCGAAACATCCGGTCTCCGAGGACTTTTCTTACAGGAGTCCGGCGAGAAGGACCTCCGTTTCCCTGGCGTTCAAGGAAGGTGACTCGATGTCAACAGATTGGCGCACCAGGAAGGGGGAAAGAAGAGAAAAGCTTCGAACCTGAAAGCGACGGCCTCTCTTTCCCTGAGCTCTCAAGCGATGGTGATGACCCGTGCGCAAGAGGTCTCCACCAGTCGTCCTCGGGGTAGCGTCAAGGGGCTATCCCCCTAGCAGTTGGCCCCTCAGCTCCCCTAGCTGACGTTCCTGCACCTCCACCATAGCAGCTTCAAGAAGACCGGCTTGCCGCCCTCGCTGCGCAAGTTCAATCTTTGGCAACGGTAGTCCAAGGCCTGCAACACCAAGCGGTGGCTGCGCAGCAACTGGGGCCCCTCCCGTCAGTGCCAGGAGTCATCCAACCTAGCCAGCACTCTTTTCGGAGGAGGTCTCCTGCCCGAGAAGCTTGCCACCGCCATGCCTCACTCAAGCCTCACCTTCGCGAAGCCTCCAAGAGGCCCCGGTCACCCTCTTGCCACGCTAGTGCATCTCCCAAGCGGCGACATAGGAAGGAAGCGGAGCGCCTTCGTCAGCATCGCCGCCGCTCTTCCCCTCCTCGGATTCCTCGAGGGAGGGGTCCTTTGACGGCAAAATAGCCCACCGAGCTGAGCGTCGGCTTGACGAGTACAATCAGCGGTTGAAGGAGCTCAGCCGCCGGATCACCAACCCACCAGAGGCGGACTACGATAGCCGACCATCGCTGTCCCAACGGATTATGGAGAAACCGATCTTAACCCAGTTTCACCTTCCTCAGCTGGACCCGTATGACGGGACCATAGACCCCCTGGACCATTTGGAAAGTTACAAGGTCCTCATGCAGGTTCAGGGGGCAACCGATTCGCTCCTGTGCATCGCCTTCCCCGCCACTTTAAAGAAAGCTGCTCGAGCTTGGTACTCTCGTCTGCCCCCACGGAGTATCGACTCCTTCCGCCAGTTGGAGAGGGCCTTCCTGGCCCATTTTGATGCCTATCGGAAGATTCCAAGTGTGGCAGATAATCTCTTCTCAGTCCAGCAAAAGAGTGGCGAGTCCCTGCAAGACTACGTCGCTCGATTTAAGGAGGCCGCCCTGGAAGTCTACAACCTCGAGGATTTGGTGGCCACCTTGGCCTTGAAGCGAGGGCTCCGTCCCTCTCGCTTCGCATACTCCCCCAACAAGAAGCCACCCGGCTCCTACGCAGAGCTTTTGAGCCGGGCCCAGAAGTACATTTGCACTGACAAAGCTGACTCGTCCCGGCGCGAGGCCAGCGGGAGCACCACCAAGAAGCCAACTCGTCCAGAGCTTGTTGAAGTTCGACCTAGAAGGCCCGAGCCTCCTCGCTGACCAGACAACCGTCCCCGAGCTCCTACACCAAGAGACGGGCCCTACACTCCTCTGCTTGCCCCGGTATCGCACATCCTGCTCGAGATCGAGGGCGAGCCCTATCTTTAGCGCCCTCCTCCAATGAACCCAAAGATCCCTTGCAACAAGAACCTCTACTGCCTCTACCATCGGGATCATGGCCACGATACCGACGACTGTCGCCAGCTAAAGAAGGCGATAGAGGACCTTATCCAGCGTGGCCACCTGGGGAAGTTCGTCTAGAGGAACAACCCGAGAGCTCCTGGCCCATCAGCGCCTCCGCCATCGATGATTGACAATGCTCCGACTGAGAACACGGTGACGATGATTTCCTAGGGGGTAGGCGGCCTACCCAAGAGGCCAAGGGGGGAGGGAGAGTTAGACTCTGTAATCCCTTTTTCCAAAAGGGACTTAGAGGGGGTAGTTAATAAAAATGATGATAGTGTCGTCGTGTCCATGATGATAGCTAAGCATCATGTAAAAATTTTTTTAGTTGATAGTGGGAGCTCGATGGATGTTTTGAATTATGATGCTTTTGTTCGCATGAACCTATCACCCGACCTGCTTCGGCCTGTCACCATGCCCCTGATGGGATTCATCGGAGATTCCATGAAGGTCGAAGGGGAGATCACTCTTTCTGTCATGGCTGGCATGGCCCGCACCAAAGTACAGTCTTCATGAGCTTCCTGGTGGTCCGGATGCCCCTCGCCTATAACGCTATTCTTGGAAGGCCTGGGCTTAATCTTTTGGACATTGTTATCTCCACCAAGAGACTCCTCGTGAGGTTTTCTACCAGCGAAGGAGTCGGGAAGATGCGAGGGGAGCAGAACCCCCCACCACTTTGCTGCCACATGGCCTCCAGTCCTCAGGGGATAGTCTATGCACCTGCACCAGAAGCACTAGACCCCGGGACTTGGCAAGGAGGGGAGAATCGACCGAGCGCCTGTTAGCCTTTCCCCTAGGAGAAGATCCGGAGCAGACTATCCAAGTTGGGGCTTTGCTCCCGGAGGAGGCTCACAGCCAGCTCCTTGGTTTTCTGCGAGCCAATGCTGATATCTTCGCCTGGTCGGCATCCGACATGCCAGGCATTCCGGAGGAGGTGATTACACACCAGCTCAACATTAAGCTGGAGTGCCGACCAGTTCGACAAAAGAAGAGGAGCTTTGCTTCAGACAGACAAAGGCTATAGATGAAAAGGTGCGCAAGCTGACGGTGGCTGGACACATTCGCGAGGTGCACTACCCCGACTGGCTGGCGAATATCGTGATGGTCCGCAAGGCCAGTGGGAGTTGGAAGATGTGTGTAGACTTCACCGACCTCAATAAAGCATGCCCCAAGGACAGCTTCCCACTGCCTCGGATCGACCAGCTGGTAGATGCTACGTCCGGCCACGAGACCCTCAGTTTTATGGATGCATTCTTGGGGTACAACTAGATCAGGATGAACCCGGCTGATTAAGAGGCAATCTCCTTTGTTACCGAGAAGGGGATATATTGCTACAAGGTGATGCCGTTCGGGTTGAAGAATGCGGGAGCCACCTACCAGAGGTTGATGAACAAGGTTTTCGAGGACCAAATCGGACGCAACATAGAGGTGTACGTGGACGATATGCTGACCAAGAGCACCCATGCCACGGACCATGTTGCCGACCTTGCGAAAACCTTCGCCAACCTATGCTGGTACCGAATGAGGCTGAACCCCCGTAAGTGCGCCTTCGAAGTTGCAGCAGGCAAGTTTCTGGGCTTCATGGTGACGCAGCGAGGAATTGAAGCCAACCCAGACAAGATCTGAGCCATCTTGGATATGAGGCCCCCAGCTAATAAGAGGGAGGTGCAGCGTCTGACCGGGAGGGTGGCAGCCCTGAGCCGCTTCATGTCAAGGTCGGCAGAGCAGTGTCTGCCCTTCTTTAAGGCGCTGCGCAAGGTCAATAGCTTCGAGTGGACGAAGGAGTGTCAGGATGCCTTCGAGGAGCTAAAGAATTTTCTATCTACCCCCCACTATTGTCCAAGCCGAGGAGTGGGGAGGAACTCTTTTTGTCTCTTGCAGCCTCCCCCGTGCTCGTCCGCATGGACGTCGATGAAGCGCAGAAGTCAGTCTACTACACCAGCAAGGTACTCCATGATGCTGAGACCAGATACTCCAAGACCGAGAAGATCATCTTCGCCCTGGTGGTCTCTGCCCAGTGCTTTCGATCCTACTTTCAAGCTCACCCAATCGTGGTGCTCACGGACCAACCACTTCGAACTATCTTGTCCCGTTGACACTTCCGGTCGGCTGGCCAAATGGGCCATCAAGTTGGGGGAGTTTGATTTATCCATCCGACCAAGGCCTGCAATAAAGTCCCAAGTGTTAGCCAACTTCTTGGTCGAGTGCACTTGAGCCGAGGAGCATCCAGAGGAGTTGCACCTGGAGGCATGCATGGAGTCCCCTACGGCCGAGGGAGTGGGGAAAGAAGATTGGATACTATATGTAGACGATGCATCGAACTCTCAAGGGAGCGGGGCCGGACTTATCCTCGCGAGCCCCGAGGGAGAGGTGGTGGAGTACGCTCTTCGATTCCTCTTCCCGGCCACCAACAAACAGGCAGAGTATGAAGCCTTTCTGGCAGGGATAAAGCTAGCCAAGGAGCTTGGTGTGGAGCGTCTGAGGGCCTTCATGGACTCCCAGCTTGTCTCCGGGCAGGTCGCTGGGGAGTACGAGGCTAGAGACCCAACTATGTCCCGCTACCTGAACAAGGTGCGATCTCAAGCCTCTCGGTTTGCATATTTCCGCATCAGCTATATTCTGAGGGCGGAGAATGCCAGAGCTGATGCGCTATCTTGCTTGGCCACTTCGGCCGACGGGACCTTGGGAAGGACGTACGTGGAGCATCTGCAAGTCCCGAGCATCGAAGCAGCGGCAGTGGAGGAGGCAATGCAGGTCGAGCAGGAGCTTTCCTAGATGGATGCTTATGTCTGAATCTCACTGACGGCACCCTCCCTGAAGACCCAGCTGAGGCCAGACTGCTCAGGCGATGTGTCCCAAAGTTCCTGATGATGGATGGGAAGCTCTACCGAAGATCATTCTCATACCCTGTCCTCAAGTGCGTCGGGCCTGCTGAAGCTGACTATATCTTACAAGAAATCCATGAAGGCATATACGGGAGTCATTTGTGGGGTAGAGCCCTGGCATACAAGGCCCTGCGGCAGGGGTATTATTGGCTGACAATGAGGGAGGACGCGGCCGAGCTTGTCAAGAAGCGTGATAGCTGTCAGCACCATGCCAACATCCAGCGGCAGCCGACATCTCAGCTGACCCCTTTGGCAGCACCTTGGCCCTTCGCCCAGTGAGGAATGGACATCTTGGGGCCATTCCCTCCTGCCTTCGGCCAGCGTAAGTTCCTGTTGGTGGCTGTTGACCACTTCACCAAATGGATCGAGGCTGAGGCGCTTGCTAAGATCATCGAGGGCAAGGTGAGGGCTTTCTTCTGGAAGTCTATAATATGCCGGTTCGGGCTACCGCATACTCTGATCACCGACAACGGCCGGCAGTTCGACAATGCACACTTTCGAGGATTCTACACCGAGCTCGGCATCCATCAGCGATTCACCTCTGTAGGGTATCCTCAGACCAACGGAGCGGCCGAAGTGACCAACCGCATCATTCTCCAAGGACTGAGAGCCTAACTTAATGACTACAAAGGGCGCTGGGTGGAGGAGCTTCCCAACGTGCTATGGGCCCACCACACAATACCTCGGGTCCCCACCAGAGAGACCCCCTTTAGCCTCGTCTTCGGATCCGAGGCCATTATTCCTATGGAGATCGGCACCTCGAGCCCCAGAGTGGAAGCCTATAGCGAGGAGGACAACCCGAATCAGTTGTGGGCCAACCTTGACATAGTGGAGGAGGTGCGGGATCAGGCACGACTCCAAATGGCAGCCTTCCGATAGCGGATAGCCAGGTATTACAACGCTCGCATCCGCCCCAGGACCTTCTTGTTAGGCGACCTGGTCCTTCGATGAGCCGAAGTTTCAAAGCCGACGGAAAGAGGCAAACTAGCACCAAACTGGAAGGGGCCCTATCGAATCACTGAGGCATTCCGCCACGGAGCATACAAAGTTGAAGAGCTAGATGGGAAACCGCTCCCGCGGACGTGGAATGCTAACAACCTTCGTCGGTATTATCACTAGTGTATCTTCTTTTTACATTAATTTTTACACCTGTATCCTTTTAGGCTCTCGCCCTACGTTTGACACTAGTAAATATGAGTTCTAGCATCTTAGGCTCTCAACAAAAAGCCCAATGTACCATTGGCATCGAAGACCCGATGTACCATCGGATTCAAAGAAGCCCAAGGCCAGACTCGGCATGGAAAGCCCAGTGTACCACTGGCAGACCGATGTACCATCGGCTCTCAGTAAAAAGCCCAATGTACCATTGGCATCGAAGACCCGATGTACCATCGGATTCAAAAAAGCCCGAGGCCAGACTCGGCATGGAAAGCCCAGTGCACCACTGGCAGACCGATGTACCATCGGCTCTCAACAAAAAGCCCAATGTACCATTGGCTAGAAGACCCGATGTACCATCGGATTCAAAAAAGGCCGAGGCCAGACTCGGCATGGAAAGCCTAGTGTACCACTGGCAGATCGATGTACCATCGGCTCTTAACAAAAATCCCAATGTACCATTGGCATCGAAGACACGATCTACCATCGGATTCAAAAAAGCCCAAGGCCAAACTCGGCATGGAAAGCCCAATGTACCACTGGCAGACCGATGTACCATCGGCTCTCAACAAAAAGCCCAATGTACCATTAGCATTGAAGACCCGATGTATCATCGGATTCAAAGAAGCCCGAGGCTAGACTCGGCATGGAAAGCTGAGTGTACCACTGGCAGACCGATGTACCATCGGCTCTCAACAAAAGCCCAATGTACCATTGGCATTGAAGACCCGATGTACCATTGGATTCAAAAAAAAAAGCCCGAGGCCAGACTCGGTATGGAAAGCCCAGTGTACCACTGGTAGACCGATGTACCATCGGCTCTCAACAAAAGCTCAATGTACTATTGGCATCGAAAACCTGATGTACCATCGGATTCAAAAAGCCTAAGTCATCCTTGGCAGTCCAAGACTGATATTCCATCGGTGCTTAGAAGTCCAAGTCATCCTCGTTGGCCCAAGATCAACATTTCATCAGTGCTCGGAAGCCCGGGTCCCCAGGGGGCAGACACGACCCATCTCACTCGGCTCTTCCAAAGGGGTCCAGCCCTATATGGCTAAGTTGAAACTACATGAAAATAAAAGCTGCCCCTCAGTGCCGACGAAGCCCTTAAGGGTCCCACGCCAGCAACCCAAGGACTTGGAGAAGAGATCACAGTTAGAATTTTCGTTGATGAAAAAATTATACTTCATTAACATTAGTGTATACAAAATGCCGACCAAGTCGGACTTAGTACAAAACAAAAATGAACTACAAAATCAAGGTCCGGCCGCGGGCTCACCATCCGATGCCTTTTCAGACTCTTGGTCCGGCTCGATGTCCATGACCTGGGGGAGGTTCAAAACTCAGGCAACTTTCTCCTTGGCATCATCAAACTCCTGGACATAGAAATCTGTATTAGCTTCAACCAGCTCGTGGGTGAAGTGCTCCGATGCCTTGAACTCCTCCACGGCCGCGGCAACCCTGGCCTCGGCGAAAGCCTCAACCTCAGCGACTCGGGCCTCCTTCTCCGCCGCCAGAGAGGCTGCTGCCGCCCTCTCGGCCTCCATGGCCTTCACCTCTTCCTTAGCCCGCTTCGCCCGATCCTCAGCCTCCTGAATGGACGAGTTCAAGTCGGCTATATGGAGGTTTCAGGCTTTAATCGCGCCCTCAGCCTCTGTGAGCTGGTTAAGCGCCACCCGCCGTTGGTCGGCTTCGGCCTTGGCTCTGCTCTCAGCCTCCTTTATTTTATCGGTGCATTCGGCCCTTACCAATTCCAAGGCCTTCTCCGCAGCCTCGGCCTGAGCCTGGGCATCCTCGGCATCCTGTTGGACTTGGTGGGTGACAGCTTTCCCCTCACCGATGGCCTCCCGAGCGAGCACAAAGGAGTTGGTCACCTACACTCAAGGTGTCAGCTATGAAAATTGTTTAAGAGCTCTAAATCGAGGGCAAAGGAAAAGATACTTACTCGAAAGAGGGCTGAGAAGACCTCTCGGAGGAACCTATTCGCTCCCAGATTCTGGAGCTCCTCCTGAATGTCGGGCTGAACGACATAGGACATGAGTTGTTCAGCTCGGCACTCGTCGTTTATTAAGGAGAACCCGCGAGGGGTTGGCCCAGCCCTGCTCCCCTCGGCATTTCTGACGTGCTTCGGCTTGGCACGCGGTGGGTTGCTCATCGGTATCTGTTTGGGGGGTGGACTCGCTGCCCCTGATGGCCCCTCCCCCCAACTCCTATCTGCTTCGGCCGAGGGTGGTTCGCTGGAAGCTGGGGGCTCCATCACCGCTGGTTCCACCGTCGTCGGCTCCTCCATCGTTGCCCCTTCGGCCCTCGCCCCTTCTGGCGGGGTATCAACCATCAGATCCACCTCCGGGACCGGTGGAGACTCACGCCGCTCGGCCGACGGAGACGCCCTCACAGTAAGGCGCTTGGGGGCCAGCACCTGCTGCCCCTCACTCAGGCCGCCCCGGGCCCTCATCCTCTTGACTACGGCCTTCCTGACCATAGCGGTCGGAGGCTTCATTGCTGCACAGTATCAGTTGGAATCAGTAAAAAAAAAGAGAGGGAAAAAGAAGGGAGAAGAAGGAGAAGGAAAAGGCGATTTGGCTAAGTATTGGGGCGCTTGTTACTCACCGCTCTGAGTGGTGAGGCCTGCCAGCCAGAGATTCTCCTCCGACAGCAGCAGGTTGTATCTGGGGATGTCGGCAGTCAACAGTTACCCCAGCGCTTCTTGATCTCCTGGAAGGATTGTGGAGTTCATGTTGGGTCGGAGGTCGGGATCCCCCCACCGGGACTTGACTTGGTCAAGATCAACGAAAAAGAAGCGGGATTTCTATCCCTTGACTGAAGAGGGAAGAAGTAGTTTGAGGACTCGGCCGGGTCGGGGCTGGAACAGCAACCAACCCCTCTGCTTCCTAAGGGTATAAAAACTCCGAAAGAGGAAAAGTCGGGGGTGATTTGGAGGTGGCGACAAAGGATAAGAAAGGCGCAAACGGTCCGAAGGGAGTTTGGGACCAGTTGAGCAAGAGTCAAAGAGTAATAGTCCAAAAGGTTAATAAAAAAGGGATGAAAGGGTAGACAAAGGCCTAACCTAAGGAAAATCTCATAAACGGCCACTCTGCCAGGCCGGAAGGAGACCACCCTATCATCAGGGGTTGGAAGGAAGAGCCCGACATATCGGGGTATCTGGTAACATGCCCTAATTTTGCTAAGTCTTGATCCGTTACTATGGAGACGGTCCCCTCCGGGGATTCTGCCCCTACCCTCAAAGAGGCGCCGACCGCCGCCTGGCGCCTCCTCGTTGGGGCCCGGCCGACCACCGCCGAGCGTCCCCTTGCAGGAGCTCTGTCAGCAGCCGGTCGTTGGGACAAGGGAAGACGGTCCTTCGGATCGGAGGACCATGAAGAAGAAAGAGATGAAGAGGCACGGAGCCTCGAAGGAGAAATACGGTCGTCGGAGGGAGCAGAAAAAGTCCAAGATGGCGAGGAGGCCATGACAAAAGTTTGGGGAAGAGGAAGGAAGGATCAGGAAGGACAGAAGGCTAACCTGGAGAAAGAAATGGTGGGGGACGATTCTCAAGTTGCAGAGGGAGCAGACCAGAGGAAGAAGATAACTGAAGTAAAATGATGAGTATTCAGCCTTCGCTCGGGTTTTGTCAAGTTTCAAATCGTCTTGCCTCGATTTGCCATCCATGCGTACTTTCACTATAGGCTGGGCCGCCTCGGCAGGCGTCCGACGCATGGAACAAGCCGCCTCCGCCCAATGATGGGACACCGCTAACGTTAGCGCCATGATGGCAATGATGGCGGCTGCTTTTCGCGAGTTTCAAAAGGACAATCCCGCCTCGAGGGCGATCGCGGCAAATCGGATGGACAGTAGTGACTGCCCCTTCATATCCCCCAAGTCATCCGCGCTAAGTTATCGCAGCATCCAGAGACACGTGTCCGGGAGCAGTTGGCAGCAGACGGGGATCAGCCACTAGGGAGGTGACACCCCTTTCGCTTCGCCAAGATGGACTTGCTCCATCTCAGGGGCGAGGGAGCATCTGATATGGCTTATCCAGCACCATCAGGGTTAACGGTAAGGCTGACGGCGTCCCGCTTCGGCCTCCGGGGCATCATTTAATCTCCGAGGCCAACCTTCGAGGCCCACCTCTGAGACCCGCTTCAGAGCCTTCAACCTCCGATGCCCGCTTTGGCCTTCGAAGCAGGCACCTTCAACCTCCGAGGCCCGCTTCGGCCTCTGGGGCATCCATCATGGTCTGGCCCTTGGGACCCAGTAGCTTATAGCAACGGGCCACCTGGCACGCCCACGCAGCCCACTACTCGCCTGCTACGATGTGTCACCATGCCTCATTAAGGCGTATGGTCCACCATGCGTCCATAACAGTACGTGGCCATATCTTTATGGCGTGCAACCCACTACTCGCCTACGATTACGTATGGCCATATCCCGTTACGGCGTATGACACACCACTCGCCTGCGGCTGCATGCGGCCATAGCTCTTAACAGCGCGTACCTGATGCAGTCATGGCCGCCCGACACTTGTAAGACCGTATTGGCGGGTGGCAAATCAAGTAGGACACCTTTGACGCACAGTAACGATACGATCCGTCACTGTCGGCCCCTCCTTCTTGTCCGTTATCGGATGGGGATATCTTGAAATCGGTAACCTTCTGGAAGCATGGAAGGGGGATCTTTGAACAGGTATAAAAGCTCACATTTACAACGAGGGAAGGATCCTGAACCCTAACTCTCTAGCTTTCTTCTGTTAGCCAACTCTTGTCTGTTCACGAGTGACTGACTTGAGCGTCGGAGGGTCCCTACCGAAACATCCGGTCTCCGAGGACTTTTCTTGCAGGAGTCCGGCGAGGATGACCTCCGTTTTTCTGGCGTTCAAGGAAGGTGACTCGGCGTCAACACTCGCTTTGTTATCTGTCTCCAACATTGTAAATCATGTGACTCTAGGTGTTAATACATGCAACATTGTTTATATACTTTGGTTCCCATACTGAACTAACTGTTGCTTGGCAATGGTGTTAAGAGGTTATTATCTATCACAGTAACCGCTGGTTATGTCATGGAAGGAGATTCCAACCCTGTTATAAGATGGATCCGTAGTTCTTCCCATTGTCTGCACCATATGCTTGGGTCCATTAGGAAGTTTCTGAAGCTCTTCAAAGAAGGTCTTGTCATCAGACATGTTCAGAGAGGTTAATCAAGCAATAACCCTCTTGCTTAGTCTTTGTTGGAGTGGTTGTCCTGTAGGTGAATTGTCCCAGATTCTGCATGCTGATTCTAGAAGTGTAACTTTTCCCAGGTACTTTTAGGCCATCTCTTTTACCCCAAAAAAAAAAGAAAGAGCCCATTATGCAAGGCCTTTACGATGAAGAAACACATAAAGCAAGGGCAAGGACATGATGATGGGATCTTTTTGATTCAACCTTCTCTTCATGTCTCAGATGTTCAAGTTCTTGAACCAGTTTCTGGCTATGATGCACATGATTTTGTTTTAGTCGCAGGATAGTTACCTAGGAAAGGCCATTTTCCCTTTATATTCATTTAATTGAATACAAGTAAAGTGTTTCCAGTATATACTCATGCAGGAGAGCTTGTAAGATTGGATAAAAATAGATGAAAGATGGAACTAAGGAGAGAGTCTCTAGAGGGCAACAAGCATCTGGAACCATAATTCCTCATCCAGATATACTACAACCAAGGAGAAAACACAGACCTACTGAAGGTATGTTTCTTTTTCCTTTTCTCCCAGGTGACTTTAGGTCTGTTTGTTGTCCTTGGAAGTGCTAGCTTCATCTAGTTCTTTTATTTCATCTGGACAACTCGATTCTCTACCATCGCTTGTCTTCTTTGAACACTCAATTGCAGTTTCTTGCTACATTGTTGTTTTTGATGTACTAAAAGTTTAATAGGGAGCATGTTTGTTCGTGCACAATCTGTTTTACATGTCAGTAATTGATGCTGCTTTCTTGACTTTATTCAAATTGATACTAATAATGCTAGTTCTTGATCATATATATATATATCAAGATTCTTGCCTTGTCTAAGACATTATGGATTTTACAAATATGGTTTGTTTCCTCTATCATGCATGCAATAAAAAATGTGAGAATGGTTATGGATCTTTTAAAGTATGCTCTATTGTTTTAGTGAAGGCTTGCTGCTTAGTTGTTCCTCATGTCTCACCCATCAACCATTCGTTTGCAAATATTTTCTGACTTTTGGATCTCCTAGAAGGTTAGAGGATACTTGGAGGTTAAAATTTATGGACAGGGCCCTGAAATTCTCATAATGCAAGATATAGTGTGCAGTGTGCAGTGGAAACACAAGCCACATTATCAGAAACCAAAGGCAACCAGTGGGAGAGGCGCTGGACTTGCACTTGTGGTTAAAATTTGAAAAGATTTTTTTTTATTAGGGTATGAATTATGGCTTAGAGATAGCTCTTGAGAAGGGAAGGTCATTCTTTCAGTCACACCAACATAGAAGATTTGTTAACTCTTCAAAGTTCAAGCAATCTCAACAAAATTGTTAAAACTGTGCAAGACTAAACATGAAAATAATGGAGGAGGAAATTAATGAAAATGGGTGATATAGCTTATTATTGCTTTAAAGGTCTTCATTTGATTGATTCAAATCAAATAGTCTATTTGAAAAATTGCCAAAGATTCATCTCCAGACTCAATGGGCCCTTCTGCCAGAAACAAATTATGACTCTACTGCTTTATAGGTTTCTTCCTTCCGGTTTAAAGAACAGTATGAGAATATTACTTCAATTTTGATCTGCTTAGCTATTTCTCGATGTGGCTTATGAAATCACTTTGTGAACATCTTTTTGCCAGGGCAGTATGAAATGGTTGTTGAACTCATTTGTTTGACTAATTATAACTTGTCCTAGTCTGGTTTCATGCAATGGTCGGCAAGGATCCTCTAAGCTTATCTCAAAGACAACTCCTTTTGATCATTGGAAGAATGATGCAATGTTATTATTTGATACACTTAAGTACTTGGATGGCAGAAAGTGCTAGCTATTGCGCATGCTTAATACTTGCATCATATGAGGATACTGGCAGTTGCTAACGTGTGGATTTAAGCACAAATCTTAAACTAGCTGGCCAAATATTTCACAGGTATTCTAACTAGGTTTTTAAATCTTATGAAACGAAGCTGTCTTAATTTTTTCATGGAATAGGATGCATCATCATCATAGTCCATCTTAACACTTGGGATGGAGTATGCCTAAAATGTACCGAATGGGACTCAAGACTCAGGATGATAGCGGGATGGTTTCATCCCAACACTTGGCGGGGATAGCAATCTATCTTGATATCTTAAGGTAGTGTTTGATAGAAAAAATATTATTCATGGATAAGTGTAAGGGATAGAGTTTATCCCTTGACTATCCCTAGGGATATCCCTTGGCTATCCCATTGATCATATCAAATGCAAAAAGGTAAATACATAGGATAACTTTTTTTTACTCTTATTTGGAGGGATAACCAGCTATTCCTCCATTTTTTAGGGAATAAATTGAGCGGATATCCCATGGTTAACCATGGATTATCCCTTTGGTTAACTTTATTCCCAGCTATCCCTTAGGTAGTGTTTGATAGGAAAAATATTATTTATGGATAAGTGTACGGGATAGAGTTTATCCCCTGACTATTCCTAGGGATATCCCTTGGCTATCCCATTGATCATATCAAATGCAAAAAGGTAAATCCATAGGATAACCTTTTTTTACTCTTATTTGGAGGGATAACCAACTATTCCTGCATTCTCTAAGAAATAAATTGAGGGGATATCCCATGGTTAACCATGGTTAACCATGGATTATCCCTTTGGTTAACTTTATTCTCTGCTATCCCTTATAGTTATGGCTTTTGGGAATAAGAGGGGATATCCAAGGGATATCCCCTCTTATCCCCTATTTCAAACACTACCTTATAGTTATGACTTTTGGCCTTGTTTGGATTGTGGAATAAGGCTTGGAATAGGGGCTTATTCCATCTTATTCCTCCAAACATCCTTAAAAATGCATGTGGGCCCAGCTGATTTTGGTATTCCAGTCAACGCAGCGATTCCCGTTTTCCTATTCCATGGGGTCCCCAGGAATAGGCATATTCTCAGTGGGGTTGTATTCCCAGGGTAGCAGTGGAAATGGGCTTTAATCTTATTTACCTTCCACCGACAATAGGGTTTCATCCATCTGGCTCCCCGAGCATCTTCCATCGGAGATCCGGGTTTTAGATCTCTTGCTCTCCAAGTTTCTGCCATCGAGCTCATCTGGGTTTCAGATCTGTGGCTTTTTTGGGGTAGAAGCCATCGAAGATCTGTGTTCGAGATTTGATTTGACCGTCCAAGTAGCTGCCATCGATGATCTTGGCTTTGAGATCTTTGCCTCTCCGAGCAGCTTCCACCGATGATTAGGTTTGTTTTCTCTTGCTCTCCGAGTATTATATTTTGGCCCCATCTAGGTCTCAGATCTGTGGCTTTTGGGTAGGAAGAAGCCGTCAACAATCTGGGTTGGATTTCTCTGGCTCTCCGAGGTTTTGCCATCAAAGATCTTAGGTCTGAAATCCTTGGCTCTCCGAGAAGCTTTCGTGGAAGATCTAGGTTTGTTTCCTCTTGCTCTCCGAGTATGTGCCATCGATCTCATCTGGGTTTCAGATCTCTTGCTTTTTTAAGGAAGAAGCCATCAACGATTTGGAGATTGATTTGATCTCTGGCTCTCCGAGTAGTTTCCATCAAAGATCTTAGGTTTGAAAGCTTTGGCTCTCCGAGAAGCTTCCATCGAAGATCTGGGTTTGTTTTCTCTTGTACTCTGAGTATCTGCCATCGATCTCTTCGGTTATTCACTGTTACCCTTATTTTGTTCCAATTAGATGTCTGCTCTTCATATGATATATGCTGAAATTGATTTACGTTTGCAATTTGGAGCTTCTATGTCATTACTGATAAGGCTTTTTAAATATAAAATAATTAATATAGAAAATTAAATTCTTTGTTCTGTTTCAAATGTTGCATTACTGATAGTTATGACAGGGATGATGTTTTATATTTTAAGTGATAGAAATTGAATAAAGGCAAATCGGTATAATTGGAAACAGGGAAGACCCATTTGATAATTGAGTGATGGTAATTTTATTGAAACTAATAATCTTAATCTAGAACTAATTCCAATGTAATACTTGATGCCCTACCCGACCCATGCTCAAAGACACTCGACAATAACAAAGTAACAGTGAGTGAGGGTATTATTTATTTAATAAGATTAACTTTAATATCTGTCAGTGAGTTGTAGCTGTAGCTTGATATGATTTTGTTTTCCTGCTAATTATTTTAGATGATTCATCTTTTTTTCCCTCTATATGATCCCTTGTCTAATTCTCTCTTTAAATACTACACAGAAATAATCAGTTAAGAGGTCCCTCTAACATGAAGACCTACATATCCTATTGTCCTATCTTTGTTTTATGCCATTACTAATATTGTCATGAAAAAACAAGGAATTTCACTTGTTCGATAATACTTTCATCTTGCAAGCGTTTATTTCTTTGATAAGTTAACAAATATTAAACTTTCATGTACCATATCTTCATGTTTAACTCTTAAATATATGAAACGTCCGTAAATTTCCTACATGTCGATGCATATTACATTGATATGTGCCATGTGTACTTATTCCGTTGCGAGCCATATATATGTCAAATGACCATGCACTCTGGCCTATAGATTAACCATGCCTAAATCAAAAAAGCCAGTGAATCAACACAAGCAAGAGAAGGATCAAGTCATCCAAGAGCACCTAATTGGACAGATGCTCTTGATAAGATCATGCTATGCTTGATGAGGCAAGAGAACGACGATGGTAACTGTCACAACGGTACCTTCTCCCAGGATACTTGGAGGAAGATGACCAATTTGTTCAACAAAGGACTAACCTATCCTTTAGTTTTGGAAACCTGAAAAATCGTTTGAAGGTTTTGAAGAAGACCTTCAACTTGTACTATAACCTAGCTAATCGATCTGGTTGGGGATGGGATCCTGCACTTAATCTCCCCACGTGCGGCGATGAGCATATGTGGGAGGAGGTCATCTTGGTGAGTGGATGGTTTTTGTTGACGAATCATAGTTCGAATGCTATTGATAACATTACAATAATATATTTATCAAACTATACTTCAGGTTAACAAGGACTATGCCCGGATTAAGGGTAAGTCATTTCCTGCTTACGACGACATAGATATTCTTTTTTCAAGGCATACAGCTACCGGTAGACGGGGGGATACATTGCTATTCCTGAGTGCGTATCCGACAATGATACATCGGACGACGAGATGGATCGGATCAACCTCGAGGACATAGAATTTGGGCAACCATCACAAAGACGTGGCGGAGTCTCATGTTCATCAGCCGATCCCTTCGATCATCATTTTGATGATGCATCCCATCGAGCCCGACTACTTTTGCCTTGACCTTACCCACAGACTGTTCTGAAAGGAGGTCTGTCAACTAGTAGTGGAAAGAGGAAAAGGTCATCCTTCATAACTACTATAGCAAGTAAGATTACGTCCACAACTGATATGTTGTTGTCTTACAAGAAATGGTGGATCAAGGTAAAAGAAGATTGGAAATTGCTAATGAGTTGCTCAGGAGAGATCAGCTTGCTCGACCCACAGTGTACTCTATTGACGAATGCATGCGGAAGTTAGAGAGTCTTCCTGGGATTACACCTGAATGTATTCTTGCTGTAGGGGACAGTTTGAAAATTGAGATTAATAGGTGGTTCCTAATGCATTACGAAGGTCCACTACTTGAAGCTTGGCTGAAAAGACAAATGGTGATTTCTACCGTGTACCACCTTCAGTGCCAGCCCCATCTGGAAGTTATGCTCCTGTGCCTAATATCTTTATGCCTCCAATGCATGGTGTCCATCAGGGTGGCCCACCTGTTTTCGTGCCTCCTATGCATGCTGCCTCTGCAGGTGGACATAGTCCATTAATGCAGCCACTATTCAGACCAAGCAGTGACGATAGCAGCTCCCATGGTCAGACCCATTCTCAGTTGGCAGTGCCGAAGAAACTCTGTACCACATCTGCATCTTCGACTCAGCAAAGTGAATTTGGTCATTTTCATCGGTGGCCGTAACATATACCAATATTGAATTAGATACGGAATTAGCTATCTTGCTACAGTTGTTTCTACATATGTCAGACCTTCAATTAGAGTTTTATTTTAACTTAGATGAATGCTGTAATATTGTTGTAATTACCCACATGTTTGCTAGATATCTTTATGTATGTTAGTGTAGTCTATGGTTTCTAATATTTCTTTCAAATTTCAGATATGCATTAGGTTGTCTTATGAACTACTCTCTTTTTGTAGTAGATGGAAACCTTCCATGATCTTGTGGGATTTTAATAGATGAGGACAACTATTGGCAGGATGTCATAACTATGCTGATAAGTAATGGCATCATTCATTTATCAAATTATAACGTTATTTCAAAGAGGCCATGCCGAACGCGACCATTCTCTGGTCATGATCTCATATCAGATATTTTGAGTGGACATCCAGATAGAGGTTATGACC
This sequence comes from Calamus simplicifolius, assembly GCA_900491605.1. NCBI lineage: Eukaryota > Viridiplantae > Streptophyta > Magnoliopsida > Arecales > Arecaceae > Calamus > Calamus simplicifolius. Next base: position 487,472 of record UESW01003907.1, on the reverse strand, counting down.
ACTTTAGATGACAAACACTATGTTCTTCAGGCTAGAAGAATTGCTTCTTTCACGTGGTTTGGTTAGTAACACCCGCAATGTTACGGTAAAGGAGCAACTTGCGATCTTCCTTTACGGCATAGGTCATGGTGTGACCAATAGAGTGCTGGCTGAAACTTTTCAGCACTCCGGTGAGACAATATCCAGACACTTTAACACTATACTGAAAGCAATTTGTTCACTTAAGCAAGATTTCATCGCTCAACCCGGTCCGGATACCGGTGTGCATCCATGGATCCGTGAGAACAAACATTTCAATCCTTTCTTCATGGTACGTATGGACAATAATTGATGCAAGTCTTTCATTTCCGATTGTTTAATAACCCCATCGTTGATATAGTTTTATTAATCACAGCATGCTCTTGGAGCCGTTGATGGTACGCATATACCTGCCTTAGTCAAGAAAAGCAAACAACCACGCTTTCGTAATCGAAAGGGCACCATTTCCCAAAATGTCATGGCTGCAGTTTCATTTGATCACTCCTTCCTTTTCGTTTGTACTGGATGGGAGGGATCTGCAGCCGACATGAGAGTCCTACGTTGGTGTGTTGAGTCAGGTGGATTCATCGTACCATAAGGTATTTAATAAATTCTTAACGCATGTGATAGGTTACCTTTATCAAAGTTTTAAGTGGATGACGTCAAGCCATTGTGCTCGTTTACAAAAAATTTTATCTTGTTGACTCGGGATATGCGAATACAGACAAGTTCCTTGCCCCATATCGGGGTAATAGGTACCACCTAAGTACATTTAATAATCCAAGGGCTCGACGATATAACAATTATCGAGATTTATAAACCATCGACATGCTCAGCTCAGAAATTGCGTTGAGAAGGCCTTTGGAATTCTTAAGAAGCGATATAAGATGCTTAGAGGTCCTATCCCATTTCCCTTCAAGATTCAAAACGCATTGTCATGGCTTGCTGCATCATTCATAACTTCATCCGACACCCAAGGAAATGACAAATACTTCAATATGTCAATTGAACCCATGCCTTTGATCAGATGAGGATGATATTGATCCTTATCTTATTATAGGGGATGACGAATCACAAAGAGGTGACGTACTTCAATTCCATAGCAAACAGGCTATGGGATGCCCGAAACACGCGAAGTAAGTATAACATGCATCATTTTTTTGAACATGTTTCTCTTATTGTAAAAGAAAGTATGTTTACCATATTTGACCTTATTAATTGGGCAGGGTAATATGTGATTTGAGTTTCATATCGGTTTCCCTGTAATGCAGGAAATCAAGCTGCTTGATCACAAAGAGGTTCAGTCATGTCTTCTTCAAGGTTTTATGTAGTTTTCGTGGGCCGTAGACGAGGGATCTATGGATCCTGGCCTGAGTGTCAGCGTGAGGTCACTGGGTTTAAGCATGCCTTGTACAAGAAGTTTAAATCTAGAGAAGAGGCAATTCATGCATTTCAGAATTATCAACATCCTCCTGATATGGAATATCAGCTAGGACAAGGGGAGGTACATATGGTCAGGCGTAATGGTGGATCTTTAAAAACCTTTGTGTTTGTTTTCGTATCCTTTCTTGTAGGCTTTTTTGCTTGGGTGTCAGTGTTGCAAGTTTTCGTTAATGCTTTGAGATGTTCAGGTTGACTATACCTTGTTTGTTTCCTTGTAGCATGACTTGTAACGCTTCCTCTTAGCTTAGAGGTTGTATTTTGATAACTATTTCCTGCTTCCGTAATTACTTCTATGTTTCGTCACTAATCATCTCTTTGTATCATCGTTTTGCTGGGATAATATCTGGCAGACCTGCAAATGTTTGATGTAACATTATATGATATTGCTGTAATGACTACTATTTCGATGCAGTCGAAATTTTACCTTGCGCTCTTTTTGGTGGTTGCAGTGGCAATGATATCGAAGTGTCGGCTGTGATGTCATGACTTGGAGGGCATTTCTAAATGCAACCGTTATGAAGCATCACAGCGGTGCTCTATCAAAGGTGAGGGCCATGATGTTAGGCATACGCATAGCATTTCCTGAATTGGATGCATGGAGAATGTGACCGTCAGAATAACTGCTGATAATGCCTTCCTGAGCCAACTCTATCGATGTTCCTATATCTGACAATTGGATTACGTTGGTAGGTAGCCTGAACAATGATGAAATTGGATTTCGAATTAATAATTCATTAACGAGTCGGTAGCTATGTCGTATTATAGAAAAATTAATTTTTGAATTTTGATTTTTTTGGTTATTGATCTATTTATTGTAAAATGAACTTGAAATTTTTCATGGAACTGCTTCCATGATGAACTCCTTCTCACTATTTCATCACAGATGATAAATTCTGAGGTGGTCTGATTGTTTCTTGTCTTTAATTGTCTGTTCAAGGTATTTTCCTGGTATTTCTGAGTTGGTGTGTTTCTGGGTATTTTCTTAGCAATTTTGAACTGGGTTTTTTGGCCATGTTCTTTTCAATTTTGAACTGGGTTTTTTTGGCCATGTTCTTTTCAATTTCCCGGAATAACTTTTCATGGCATTTTTCATCTGCGATTTTTGGTCTTTTCTTAGCTTTTTGGATCTGGCTTTTTTGGTTTCCTCCTGGCATTATTTGATCTTTGTTTCAGGCGTGACATTAAGCTTGTGAGGCCGTCTGTTTGTTTCTGTTATTTAATTGTCTGGGGGCAATTTCATGGATTTGTTCAACTGTGGATTTTGGTAGTTCCTTTGCCATTTTGGAATTGTGGTTTTCGGTAGAATCGTGGCATTTTTGAACATTCGTTTCAGGCCGTGACCTGAAGCATGCTGATAATGTTTTCCTTCTCCAAAGCTTTGCTACTCCTCATTTTACTTACCTGCTGAAGCCTATTTCTGGTCCTTCACCAATGACCATCACCCCTTCTGCATGCTGCCTGGATAAAATTTTTATGTATCGTGCTAAGATTGGAAATTGGGATTAGTAGTTTACCTGGAATTGGCCCTTGTTGGGAGAATAGAACTCAGGCTTGCAATAATTTTAAGTAACCCATGTTGATATTGTAGACTTCATAATATGTTCATGAATTGTAACAGGTTCGCATATGTTGACTTTTGGTGGTTGCAGTGCCATCGATATGGAGAACTAATAATGCCTGGATTTGACAAGTAAATCAATGTCCCTATATATTGCAACTGGGTAATGAGGGAAGGTAATTTGAACAATGATGAAATTGGATTTAGAATCAATCGTCCATTAAATTTGGAGGCAGCTATGTCGTATTGTTGACATTTTTAAGGTCATTAGTTATTTTTTATTGAAGATTATGTCTGTTTCTTCTACTTTTCTCTTCGGATTTTAAAACTGAACTGGTTTAATATTTGAATCGATCCCATCTGTATTTCATCACAGTTGATATATTGACTGTCAGTTGGTTGTTAAGGTAGCCTGCCTTGTGCTTTTTGGTCTACTTTGATTTTGAATTTAATTTATGACCTAATACGGTTATGGTTTCAAAGTTGCCTCTAATGGATGATTATACTAGATTCACGGCTAATTATCGTTGTGATATGATGAAAAATAAATCCTATGTTCTGAGTTCAGGATTTTGAAGGGAATTAATGATTTCATGGGACGAATTCCAGTATGTATTTGCTGACATTGGAGGTTAGAATTCAGTGGATGCAGTGTAGATAAGTTGCAGTTTGGCACTCTATCTTGTATCTGTATTTACTTCAAATGCATTAAGGAGCTGGTTTGAAAGCTGCCTCTTATGGATGATGTTATATCGATGCATAGCCATATGTAATAGGCATATGATGAAACGTTAATCCAATGTTCTGAGTTTAGGATTTTATTCACAAAAATTAAGGATTTTGAGTATACTTCATTGCTTGATCCTTGCGTATGTGAAGTGTCGGCTGTGAAATCATGACTTCGAGGGCATTTCTAAAATGCAACCGTTGTGAAGCATCACGGTCTGGCACGACACATACGCCGAGGGCCATGCCTTGGATTATGCTGCTTTGCATGACACATTCTCAGCAGAATGTGTCGGTTCATCCACAAAATGAAACAAATGAGAAACTATTCAATATAGCTTTCTAAAGTGGTGAGGCATCAGGTCGAGAAACAGAGGTGAGGAAGCCACCAGCTGTCATCATAGGTAAATGTGAGGAAGGAGACATGTAAGTCTGTTTATAAGTTAAATCAAGTTCCAAATCCTTTTTCCATGAGATGATAAGTCTATGTGTTACTTTGTAAACTTCTCCTTTACCTTATACAGGGCAGAAGCTATAAAGAAGGCCAGCAAATGAACCATATTCTTCGTTATGATGTATAGGTCAGTGGAAATTCCAGTTCATTAGTGGGTTTGTGTTATCAAAGAACTTTGAAATTGGCATATTTCTCTTTTGTAAGTTGTAGCAGCACCTATTTTTCTTTGCAAATGTGATTGTTTTATGTTATAGGCACACCTGGTTCTAAATTTAAAAAAGGTAACTCTCTTCTCTTTTAGTATTGAATTGTCTGGTGCTCTCTTTGTTGTATTGCTTTTTTTTTGTTGGGCTTATGCACTACATTAATGGTTACCTTCTGCCTCCACTATGGGATAAATGATCCCATGGTGCTAGGAATCAGATGAACGAAGAAGACACAGCCGTGATGATGGCATTTGCAATATTTTCTGAATTCTACAGTTGGCAAAAGAAAGCATCTATCTTCAAGGATCTGCCTGCATCTGGACATGGTAAATATTAATCTTGGCACTGTTGCTGACTGGAGGCCCCTTCTGGCTTTTAATGGATGTAATGATTCCATTCTAACCTTCTATTTCGATGTCAAATAATTGAGCTGGGTTACGTTAGGTTCATTTTCAACTTGGTGGTGCCCTGTGTCGTTAACTGAAACATGTTCAATTCAGGGCAGTGCCAAACATCTGGCTCATGTGTTCCAGATACAGTGACGATCGTTGAATGTGAAGGTCTCAACAACCATGAATATGATGCTGCCTGACAGTAGGGTTTGTGGGTGGACAGTTGCATATATTGTATATTGTAAATGTGATGAAGATCTCGTCTTGTTGGTAATGTGACTTATGGTTTTAATGTTTTAGCCTTAATGAGTTTTCTTGATTGAAAATTTTGATATTTGGATGAACTGTTGCAGAAATTTCCATCGAATAACACCTTTCCATCATGGGAAGTCTATGTTGACTTATGCTTATGGGTGCCGCAGGGAATGGACTTGGTATCTCATCATAAAGTTGTTTGGATGATTACAAACTCATAATCATAGTCCATTAGCATTTTGAGTGGAGGGCTGGAGACAATTCATTTATTCTGGATAGCATGAAGCCTGAAATATTTTAGTTGCTCAAATAGTGCCTTTAAGTTGTTACGAGATCTTAGTTTGTTAGAATATCTGGCATATTGCATCATTCACAGAAGTTTATCAGTTGAAAAGGGTGTTTAAAATGGGTGTTTAATGAAAGGATCAGGTAAACTGAATCATAATTGGGGTTCGTGTTTTTAACCTTGTTTCTTGCTACCCTATCCAATGTTTTACTAGATGGTACGGAATGTACATAGTATCATTGTATAGTTCTTATGTTGGTAAATGGGCATGGTACACCCCTATATTAACACATGGTAGTATTTGTTGTGCTGCCTTCAACAATATACAATGTGTTGGTACAAGGGTGTACGACACTATACTGGTGCGGGGCCAACTAATGAGACATAAAGCATTGGTCCTAACATTTAGACTTTTTTTTTCAAAAATAAAAAGAAAAATAAGAAAAAATCTGAATTATTACTTCAAAAAGGTGCATGTTGTTTTGCAATCACATAAAATTTTTAAGTTTTTCTTCCTCCTCGCAAGACTAAGATGCTAATAAAAGATTGTTAGGAAGCCAAGTATTATTGCTGTTTGACATGTCACATTTACTAGTTCGTGGAAACAATCAAAATAATATATCTTTGTGTTTTGGGACTAAACTAGTTTTGAAGTTGGGAAACATTTGACCATGTAATGCCAAACTACTTCTTGTTGATTCGACAGCTCCAAGATCTTTTCATTTTGTTGAGTTTTTCATTTTGTGAGGTTGGATGCATTGTATTTTATTGACAATCTGGTGTAAAGAGCAAGGGAAGCAGAAGAAAAGCTGGAAAATTACGTGCCTATTGTTACCTCATGTTAAGTTGAACCATTATCGCTAGCATAAATTGTATAAATATATGTCTATCCCACTTGCAATGTTGAAAGTGCACTCAGGTTTTTGGGAATTTGCAGCTTTATCAGGTCAATGGCATAATTTTGCAGAAAAGTCTTGTTGTACCGGGTGCGGTGACGATTGGCACACGACGCATGCGCATGCATGCCAAAAGTGAAAAAGACATTTTCCTAATTTTGCTCTGGCTTAACATGCCTCAAGGGGCATGTTATATTGCTGATAGATTTATTTAATGAAGAATAGAAATAATGTTTGATACATTTGCTTACGAGCTGTCTACGCCATGGTGCCCGGCTTGTACCTTTTTTAAATCAAATATAGCATTCCTTTGATTGAATACCTTTTTTAAATCAAATAGCATTCCTTTGATTGAAGATATATACTGGTTTGGGATTCTTGAAATTTAAGTTTCGTTCCCATATATTTGGTTATAAACTTTTGGATTTGTTGCACTGTACGTTAAGGTCAAAGCCCCCTATGCATTTCGAAGGTAACGGGTACATTCATATTAAACAAAAATAATCCAAACGCTTGTTTATAATGCTATTTAAAATTAAATAAGATTCTTTTAAATAAAGTTAAAAAAAATTATTTTAATATCTCAAATTTAGTAATCATTATTTTATTTAGTTCATTCTTATTTTTTTACATTTATATAAAATATTTTCACTTCTTTTTTAAACTTATTTATTAATTGAAAAATAGTTTATTAAATTAAATTAAAAATAATTTTTTCTTATCATTGGACAAGGGTATCTTTGGAATTTCTAAAAAAATTTCATCTATTCCAACTGGAATACATGCTTATTCCCATGTCATCCAAACATCATTTGGAATAACACTGCATTTATTGCACTGGAATAACATGGAATACCAAATTTCATCCAAACAGAAACCTGGAATAACAAAGGGAATAAGCTATTCCTACGGAATTCGTATTCCTATTCCCGGAATAACTTTTTGACTTCCAAACGCAGCCTTTGGGAATAAGAGGGGATATCCCCTGGATATCTCCTCTTATCCCATATTTCAAACACTACTAAGTGATATTCCATTGAGACATGAAATCATAATTTTAAGATATTTTTAGTCTAAATAGTAAGCAGCAGCTTCATAAATAGATTTCTGCAACAAAAAATTTTGGTTTTTAACAAGCAAAATTATTAGAACAAAACATCAGGATTACTTAAATGGATTATCAAAGAGCCAACAACTTTGAAATGAGAACTGCAAAGTATTAAACATTAGACAGTTAGTAACATAAAATTTTATATCATTGGCACTGGATATTGATCACGTACCATCCATATCTTTCTCCACAAATATAGTTCAGAAACTAATACTCTGATCATGTCGTGCATTGATGAGTAGTTCCTGAATATTTTAGTTCGTAGGCTTGCACCTGCATGAGGTTTACCAAGGGGCATGTTCCTATGTTTTAAGAGTTGTTATCTTATTGAGCCTACCGATGGACTAGGCACTGGAAAAGGCTTATAATGCTAAAGCTTGACATGGCATGCCTGAATCCTTGAAAAACTTCTCCAAAGTTTTCACTATGCTTTGGCAGGATCTTGCCTTTAGAACACATGCATGTCAAGCAAATATAATTATTGTTGGAGCAAATTGTGGCTACCTAATTGATAAGACTGAGTCTAGAGTTACATTCTATGTCCTTAAGATAATTTCGTCCACAACGGTGCTTACGGTCTGTATGACGATTGTCTCTCAGATATAATAGTCTTCTTTTGATGAAAGCAGCACTATAATTCACCAAAAATATCAAACCAAGAATGCGTCTTTCTTTTTAATGTACTATAGCTATACTTTCCTATGAGAGTATGCAAATGCATGAGAGGAAAGGATTGGATTGAATTTGGATTCAATTTGGAATGAATGAAATGCAAGGGTCTAAGATCCTATTTATAGGTTTTAGGTGCCTTTTGGATACATCCATTCGGATTTAATCCGATTTAAATTGGTTAATCGGATTTGATCAAAGGAAGCCTTTGATACATCGATTCACCCGGCCCGTGATCTGATGATCAACCGATCAGATAAGCTAATCCATATCCCGATATGCCGTTTTACCATCGTGATCATGGCTTTGATACGTCGTTTCAAGATCAGACGGTTGTGTACATGCAAAGTGCAAAGTGCACCTACAAAGCATCCTTCTTAATTTTTTTGATGTGAAACTAAATGTCCTCTCAATTTCTTATTTACCCACAAATGAAGGTAATAGGCTTTCAAGGCCCATTAGGGTATTTCAGGGCTATTGGCCTATTTACCCAATAATAATTTCGACTAGCTTGCTAGCAAACTTGATGGATTTTTAAGTTCTCATTCAACATCTTAACATTTACTTGGGACCTCTGGCAGCATGTTTTCTTGTGCCTATTAGCTTCTATGCAAAATTTGTGGGCTTTTCCCCACACTGAACAAATTACTGAGTTATTAGCCAATAATGGAAGAAGACCCAATTAGATTTATCACTAGTTACAAAAGGTTTCATTGCTCTTACCATCAAGTAAGAAATCCTTGTGGCATACAACACAAACTTTACTGACAGACTGCGGGTCAGAAACCAAAAGAATTCTTTCTTCTCGTTGTGCTCAAAGTCGTATACCCATAGATGATACCTCCTGACCATGAGGAGAAGGCCATTCTATCATTTATGATATGCTTAAATTCTTGGTTGCCTCTCAGCAGCTGCGGCAGTCCTAGAGACAAGCATTCATTTCTTCTTCTTCTTCTTGTCAGCCGAGTGATATCCTGCATGCCAGATTGTAAAGTAACAAGGAAAGAGAGAGAGAGAGAGAGGAAAAAAAAAAAAAAAAGGAAAGACAACCCTCAAGTCATGAAAGCTGCAAAATGGGTCAAGTGGGACCATGATCTAATTTAGTTCTAATTCGATTAGATCAAACCTAATCTGTATTTAAAGGCCAATAGGTGTGGTTGAATCTGAAAAGTTGGACCGATCTAAATTCTGGTTTGAATTGAGTTTGTATTTTTTTCATCTCACTTGAATATCGAAGCTGATTCGGTACAACCTATAAATCTTAATTATATAAATCTTATTTTTTTATTTTATTATCTTTATCGATTCATTAAATGAATTGTAATTTAAACTTTTTTTTTCACCTTATGGTTCTTCTCTTAGCCTTTTTTTTATATCTAAATATTATATTTTATTATTTATTTTAATAAATTCTTATTTATAATAACTTTAAGTACATTAATAAATATTTTAAATATCATAATTATAATTAAGGATAATCATTTATTTGGATAAATTAAATTTTTTTGAATAAAAATTTAAGTTTAAGTTGACTTTTAATCCTATAAATTTTTTAATGGATATATTTAATTATAGTTTACTAGATTTTGCTATAAAATAATAGTTAAATATTTGACTCCAATGCAAATACGATGTCATCTAATTTCATTCTGGATCTTTCCATAAATCCAATTGGAAACAATGATCTGAATATATAAAATTAAGAAAGATCGAGAGCAACATGATCTAGCTTGACCCATTTTATAGCGCTACAAGTCATGTGGTTATTCTCATAATTTACATATCACCCTGCCAAAAATGCTTCCAACTAGCTTGTATTTGTTTGCCAACCTAACAATTTGGTGCTCTTAATATAGTGATGATCAGAGGTCTCAGTACTACGTACGAAAATTTATTTCATGAGCCGATTAGTCTCAATTCTTGTGCCTTGTTGTATCCATTTCCTCACAGCATTAATGCTTTAGATAGAGATAAAGAGATCGTATCTTATCATGATACATCGTTATTAAGCTAAGCATAGATGGATTAGAAAATAAACTCACCAACGGAACAAGCGAATACCACATTTGGCTCCAGACCCTCCCTTGCCCTCGGAAAGCTTCACGTTGGCGCACACCACCTTGACCGGAATCCAGGGCGAGAGCCAATTCCCTACCACCGCCCGCTCCACCGTCTCCACCACCACGTCCAACTCCAGCGTCTTGCTCTTGTACCTCCTCTCCAACGCATTCCCCGCCGCGCCGTCCACCGCCGCCCCCGCCACCCCGGCCTTCACCGCCACCACCGTCATGTTGTCCTCCTCCTGTCGGAAACCCGGCGCCGACCCCTTCCCCAACCTCACGTCGTCGCCGGCGTACACCCCCACCTTCATCCCCCCGTGCTCCAGCCCCACCGCGTCGTTCCGGTTCCGCACCGTGATCGCCATGTCAAAGCCGGCGTCGATCGCGGCGTGCCCCTGCTTCTGCGACACGTCAAACCGGGTGGCGCCGAGCTTCTCGACGCGGAACTCGGGAGGCTTCGGGTGGAGCCAAGCATAGGTAAGGGCGGAGGAGAGGGCGACGAAGGCGAGGATGACGAAGAGGGCGACGAGGAACCAGATGCAGCAGACGCAACAGCAGGAGCGGCGTTTAGGCGTTGCGGCCTTCTTCTTCTTCTTCTTCTTGTTGTTGGTTGCGGCGGGTTTGATGGGCTCGGGGAAGATGTTGATGTGGTGGTCGGGGATGGGGTGGGGTTGGTGGGCGGTGGGCGTGGCCGGGGGGCTTGGGGAGGGGCCTCGGCGGGGAGCCATCGTCGTCGGCAACGGCGCCGGCGCCGGGGGGCTTCGGAAGCCGCGGGGGGTGGGCCACGTCGAAACTCCGCCATTGGTGTCCCTCCGGCCAAGGGAGATGGGTTGTGTGGGTGCATGGGGCGGGGGATAACGTTCACTCTTAATATTATCAACGTCGCGCGCGATCACCGCGGCTATTTTTGGAAATGCCGGGGGCTTGGTTTTAGTTCGTTTCACCCAAGAAGTAGGGACGGCAAAATCTGCGTTGGCCGCAGGAATGAAACCGCCGGCGTAATTTTCCCACTCATAGCAATGGCGGAGCGTTTTTACGAACAGTTCCATTGCCATTAGGGCCGGAAATTAAAAGAATTGAAAGGTCGGAAAAAAAAAAAAACCGGCATATGATTTAATACTTATTGGTTAGTGCTGGAAAAATTTTCATCTCTGTGTTAACTCCTCGTAAAGGCCTTGTCAACAACCAGCATGGATTTACGTACCGGCGGTTGTAATTTGTAAACCACTGGTGCAGGTGCTGTGATTTGCAACCGTATAAATATAATATAAACAATTTCTTCTTAGAGATATTTTGGCATATGTTGTTTTTTTTTCATAAATATTAATTTTAATTTTTCGTATTTATATTCTTATAAATAAAAATGATAATTTTCTTCTAATTCATCGATACTCGTGCTCCTTCGATCTCCATTTAGGATGGTATCAATGTTAAAATACTGATACAAATATGAGTATGAAAATATATATATCAATATATATAATGGATATCGAGTGAACATAGATATAAAGATATTCTACCATACCTCGTCCTACTCCATCCCATAGCCATTATACTATTAGTAAATTTAGTTAATTACTTTCATTTAGTAACATAGATACAAATTCTAAATGAAAAATTTTATAAATGACCATAGGTCATGATCTTTCTGTTTGTCTAGACTAAAATTAAGGTAAAATAAGAAAGTAGCCCATAATTGCTTTAAGCCTAAAATTAAAATTTAAATATATATATATATATATATATATATATATATATATATATATATATATATATATATATATATATATATATAATGTATGTATGCGTGCATTCATGCATGTATAATTGTTGGGAGGTAAAATCGTCATTACATAATATTCGTGCGAGGAGACTAAGACTGGCCCCATCCCTTCGCCCGCCATGGTGTCTCCGAGCTTCCATAGTTCGGCTTTCTCCGAGCTTCCATAGTTCGGCTTTTTCCGAGCTTCCTAGTTCGGCTTTCTGAGCTCCCATAGCTCGTCTCCCCCAAGCTTCCCGAAGCTCATCTCTCTGAGCTCCCATAGCTTGCCTCTCCCGAGCTTCCTATAGCTCGGTCCTCCCGAGCTTCCTGTAGTTCGCCTCTCCCAAGCTTCCTATAGCTCGGTCCTCCCGAGCTTCCTGTAGCTCGCCTCTCCCGAGCTTCCTATAGCTCGGTCCTCTCGAGCTTCCTATAGCTCACCTCTCTCGAGCTTCCTATAGCTCGGTCCTCCCGAGCTCCCTGTAGCTCGGCTCCCCCGAGCTTTCATAGCTCGGCTTCACTGAGCGATCCACGATCCAATACTCACCTCCGTGGAACCTGACGCGGGAGAGCCTAGGCCTATCGTAACAACATCCCAGGAAGGAATCATGTTGAGAAGTGGTCTAGAACCTAACACGGCTACCTGGGACCTACGCACCTACCAGATCTCAAACCATCAATTAGCTCTCCTAGCTGTCGATCCTCTAACAAACAAGATATAGATCCCAACGGCCCCACAACGGCCCGATTCGATCCATCTCCGTATCCTAACAACCTTCGAACCTTCCAGAAGGCGCTCAAGATCCAGGTGACAACCTATAAATATGACACTCCCAGATTCCCTCAGGTATGCGCTCACCCTCACTCTCGCTCTTCCGTTCTCGCCAGCTGCTCGTCGGTGCTCTCTCCCTCTAGAGCTCCCGATCGATCGCCCCTGGAGAGACTCCCCGGAGAGATCCACCTCCCATTTTCTGATTGATCGCCGATTTCCTCCCACTGACTTAAGCATCGGAGGGTCTTCCGCGGAGGGCCACCCCAACACCTCTCGCGCGAGGACTTGTGTGCAGGTCCGTCCCAGGAGATCGATTGCGCCCGAGTCGGATGATGGATTCCAGCGGCAACAATAATGAATGAATTGGAATGGCGATGCATACAAAGTAAGTATGGAGAAAATATGAATAAATAAGATAGATATAAATATTATATAATCTTCACGAGTATGAATGCAGATATAAATTTTTTTACACCTATACTAGAAACCAGTAAGTAGGAGTATACTTTTTTTTTAATAGATAGGTTCATATCCATTTCGTTCCATTACTATCTCTATTTGGTACAGTGATCACATTATAGATATAAAATCAAAATAAGAACTAAAAGTCATATTATTAATTAAATATCAAAATCACAATTATAATTTAGTATTAAACTTGTAGAGTTCTTTTAATACAAATTGCAAACATTTCGTTCATTAATTAAAATCTAAATATAAAAGATAGCTATCTTTTAAATTTACATGCAAATATAAATAGTCATTTGGTCAAACATCATTAAAGCCTCCAAAATTCAAAAGAATCATAAAAGGAGGACAAACAAAGCTCCAACAATATAGTACACTTCATAAAGTATTTCTAAAATAAATTACATAAAATCTAAATTAGTAAATAAAAGCATCATCCAATGATCTATGTAAATTGCTAATGATACTCTTTTGTTTAATTCCAATTCACATGCATAAATAAATTAAGCAGTAATTTATAAATATGAAATTATGAATTTTAATTAGAATGTTTAATTGCCAACAGCACTCTACAAGGGCTACCAGTAGGTCTTACAAATGTCTACCATCAATCTCAACTTTAACATGTCCAACTTAAATATTGAAATAATCACAACACAACAATCATGATACTGAAACATCTTATAATATTATATTATTTTTAGTATAATATCATATATCATATGTAGGAAAAAATTATAGTAAGGCTCCTTTAAGTTTTGATTTGCATATTGATCTGAAAAGAAAAAAAAAAAATTGAAGACCCTAAAACTTTCATTTTGATAGACAAACCTCTTCTATTTATCATGAGGAAGTATTTTTTTGGGGGTAATACCAAGATTATGGTTGTAATTGTATAAGAACAAATTTGACTTATCATTCAATAACTTAACGATGTTAAGGGGTAGATGGATGGAATAGGTTTTGTGTACCAAAATGAAAGTTTTAAGATCTTTGAAAAAAAGATTCTTTTGAGGTTAATATGCAAATTGGCCAAACTTAAGGAGGTTTAGTTATAATTTTCTATATATTTAAGTATTTTTATAATATTATCGTATATACAATATATTATTTTTATTATTTATCTATCAAAAAATAATTATACGATAATATAATATAATAAATATTGCATGAAAAAATATTATAATTATAATATAACTATGCAATGTAAAATAATACAATATAAAATATTATAATATGCAATATTATGATATATTGCTAATATAATATCATTACATAATTATATTATAATTTTTAGTACTACCATATAATATACTATAATGTTATATTAGAATATAGTATTATATATTTATATTATGATATACCATTGTAATATTATTTTATCATACTATATTATAATTTTGTAATATTGCTATAGTAATAGTTCATAATATTATAATATTCTATTATTAGAATAATGACATTATACTTTCTAATAATATATTATAATATAATTATCATGCTGTAATGATAAGTGTATAATAATATAATCATTTTTTATAATACAAATCACTCTGCTAAATGAGATCTTACTGTTATACCTTTCAAATAATATTAGTTTAGTTATAATGTAATTTAGCTACATGTAACTTAATTATATTGTAACTTGAGTTACATTACAATTTCGTTTGCATGATTTCAAATGTTTCCTAAAATTTAGTTATCCAAGTAATTAAATTTAAAAAATTTTGAACATATGTCCATGTGAAAATATCTAGCTACGTATTCTTCCTCACGAATTTGCATTTTACTCAAGCTAGAAATTATACCAAGTCAAGAAAGGAGTCACTTCTAAGGAAAATTAAAGAAAAATATTCAAGAACTTTGTTATTAAATATTTCACATTAAAGATTACAACTGAAGTCTATTTATAAAGTGAGATTTCTAAAGTTAATTATAAGCTTTTCTAATTCCTTTAGGATGACAAATAAATTTAAAAAATAATTGATGATAAAGACTTAAAATATGTTTAACATTACTTTAAAATATAGTTTTTTAAATTTTAAGGGCAAAAAGTATTTCTAAAAAATATTTTTCTTTTTTAAAAAAAATCAAGTCTTCTGTTACAATAAGCCTAAAAAATGCTTGATCAAAAGAAAAACCTAACTTCTATCTTTTCCTTTAATGCTAAGAATTTATTTAAATGTAAGAAGCAACACTAAACAAGCATAGATGAAGGCATTTCTCACCATATAGTTCATCAATAGTTCTTGTTTTTCTTTTTCTAAAATAATACTATTATATTTATTTGCATAAAGCAAGATATTTTTCAAAATGTGTCCTCTTAATTTGGGAAGTTAGGCAAGATTAAACTTGTATTCATCTTAACACAAGCATAATACATGGGATAAACTAATAATTATGGATTGCTCATAAAATCAAGTTAATTAGGGTTATCAAAGTGATCCAAGTAGTTTGGACTTAGACTATACATAAACTTGAATGAAGCTTAATCTAAATATAAAGGATCGAGCTTAGTTTGTAGGCTTGACATTAATCTTAAGCCTTGCTCTAGGAGTACCTAATTAGATCACACTCAATTCTGCATCCAATATTTAAAACCAATCCAATAATTAATCCTAGATTCGACCGGTTGATGGAAAAAAGAAGAAGGAATAATCGAGTGTTAATCTCCATCCTCTCTCATGGTCCAAGATTGGAAAATGGCCAATTTAAATGAGATTTTAAAGTTATTAAGTTCATCACAAGGATGCATGCTTGGCTGAATTCTAAACCAAACTCGGTTATGCTCCACCAAATAAAAATAAAGACTAGCTTAAACTTAAACTTCAGGTTCAAAGAAAATTTAGATCAACTAAGCTTGGTTTGATTTGTTGGGCCCATGGCCCACTTATTCAGCCCATTAGGGCAAAAGGGAGCGCTACTCCTTTTTCTACTAGGATTTGTTCTCTCTCTTTATAAAAGGAGCAGCCGCCTTTCTTTTTGTTTTTCTTTTTTTTAAAGGAGCAGCCGTCTTGAAAAAGAGAAGAAGCAGGTAGCATGTATTTCTTTTTTCTAGGAGCATGGATTGCTAGGGGAAGAGAAGGAAGGGCTGCTGCTTAGTGCTTGACTACGTGGGAGGACTTTCACTCCAGGAATCATGTAAAGGTGCTGCAGAAGAAAAACAAGAGAAGAAGAAGAAGAAGAGAAGGGAAGAAAATAAGGAGGTAACGCAGGAGACCGTATTTTTTGGTGACGTAATCCTTATATCCCTATTATTCTCTTGTGATTATTTCTCAAGTTCTGGCAAGGGACTTTGAGACTTGGATATTTATTATTTTATAGTGGATCTTCTTCTATGGCTTGCCCGTGGTTTTTTTTCCTTTATCTTGAAGGGATTTTCCACGTAAATCTTAGTGTTTTTGTGATTATGTGGTTTGCGCATTTTTATTTATTATTCCGCTGCGTATTACGGTCTGCTAGTATTTGCTCGTACACGGATTCTTTCCCATCAACTGGTATCAGAGCTGTGAATTTTTTTTTGTGTGCGAGCATGGAGGCCGGTAATGTTTCCCGCATGATCAGTCTGAACGGAAACAATTGGATGATATGGAAACCAAGGATGGAGGACCTCTTATATTGCAAGGATCTATATGGACCTTTAGAAGGGGTCAAAGCAAAGCCCGTTACAGTGACAGACGATGCTTGGATCATGTTAGATCGGAAAGGCAGTCGGTTTTATTCGGCAATGTTTGGATGATAGTGTCTTTCACCATGTTTCCACTGAGACTTCTGCAAACTCTCTTTGGAAAAAGTTAGAAAGTCTATATGAGAGACTGGCAACAAGGCTTTCTTGATCAGAAAACTAGTGAATCTGAAATATAAAGAGGGTGCTTCTATTGCTGAGCATTTGAATGAAATGCAGAGTATTAATAACCAGTTTCCTCTATGAAAATGTCTCTTGATGATGAGTTGCAGGCATTGTTACTTCTCAGTTCATTGCCAGAAAGTTGGGAGACACTGGTAGTTTCCCTCAGTAATTCTGCACCAGACGGTGTTATCACCATGAGTCAAGTAACAGGCAGTTTGTTGAATGAGGAGTTAAGAAGGAAGAATTCAGCAACTTCTCAGATTGATTCACAGGCACTTGTCTCAGAGAATAGAGGACGGTCAAAGTCTAGAAATAGAGACAATTCATACAAGGGTAGAAGCAAATCAAGGTCAAGAAAAGATATTACTTGCTATAACTGTGGTGAGAAAGGGCACTACAAGAATCAGTGTAAGAAGCCTAAGAAGAGTAAGAAAAAGGAAAAAAAAGTGGAGGATACAGAGTCAAAGGAGAATATCACAGCTACTGTGCAGAGTGATGATTATTTGATTTTGTCTACTTCTGATGGTATCTTCTCATGTGAGTGTCAGAATCATGAGTGGGTGATTGACACAGGTGCTTCTTATCATGCTACACCACGGAGGGAGTTTTTTTCTACATATAAGACTAGAAATTTTGGTGTTGTCAAGATGGGAAATCAAGGCACAGCAGACATCATTGGCATGGGTGACATCCACATGAAGACCAATCTTGGCTGTAAGTTGGTGCTCAAGGATGTAAGGCATGTAGCTGACTTGAGGCTAAATTTAATCTCAGTTGGAAGACTTGATGATGAAGACTTTGATAGCAGATTTCATAAAGGGCAATGGAAGCTCAGTAAAGGTTCACTTGTTGTAGCCAGTGGGAAGAAATGTCACACTTTATACAGGTTGCAGGCTAAAGCTTATGGTGAACAGTTGAATGTTACAGAGAACGACTTCAGCATGGAGTTGTGGCATAAACGACTGGGACACATGAGTGAGAAGGGGCTGCAAGTTCTTTCCAAGGGACAAGTTCTACCAGACTTCAAAGGTGTACATCTGAACCCATGTGTTGATTGTTTGGTTGGCAAGCAACATAGAGTTTCTTTTGCTAGTCCTGCTTTATCTAGAAAAATGCATGTTTTGGATCGTATCTATACAGATGTTTGTGGTCCTCTGAGGACAAAAACTCCTAGTGGATCAATTAATGTTCTAGGTATCAGTGGTGCACTTTATTTTGTCACTTTTATAGATGATTTTTCAGAAAAGTTTGGGTCTATGGTTTGAAGACCAAAGATCAGGTTATTAATGTCTTCAAAGAGTTTCATGCCAGAGTTGAAAGAGAGACAGGAAAGAAACTGAAATGTATAAGGTCAGATAATGGTGGTGAGTACACAGGGTTATTTGATAATTATTGCAGATCACATGGCATTCAACATGAGATGACAGTTCCTGGTACTCCTCAGCATAATGCAATTGCAGATGAACCGCACCATCATGGAAAAGATCAGATGTATGCTTTCACAGTCCAAGTTACCTAAAAGATTTTGGGATGAGGCATTGAAGACAGCGGTTGATGTAATAAACTTGTCACCATGTACAGCTCTAGATGGTGATGTTGCAGAGCGTGTATGGTCAGGAAAAGATGTCTCTTATAAGCACTTGAGAGTGTTTGGTTGTCGTGCATTTGCACATGTTCCAGACATTGAGAGGTCCAAGCTGGATGGTAAGACAAAAGAATGTGCTTTGCTTGGTTACTCACATGATGAGTTTGGTTATAGACTTTGGGATCCAGAAAAGCAGAAGGTATTCAGAAGCAGAGATGTGGTATTTTTTGAAGATCAAACCCTTCAAGACTTCAAGAAGGAGGTGTCAGTCAAGTCTTCTGCAGGAGGATTAACAGACTGTGATCCAGTTACTCCTCCAGTAAATCAGGGTGATAGGGGAGATGTGCAAAAAATAGTGCAGGAGCAGATATTAACTCACCTGTAGGACATGTTGAGCAGGAAGGAGATCAGGAGCAACATCCTACAGAGCCTCAGCTGAGAAGATCTATCAGACAACGTCAACCTTCCAAAAGGTATTCTACAGATGAATATATAATGCTTACTGATGCAGGTGAACCAGAATGTTACCAGGAGGCAGTTGAAAGTGAGCAGAAAAAGGAGTGGTTAGTAGGTATGCTGGAAGAAATGGATGCCTTACAGAAGAACCACACATATGATTTAGTGGAACTACCAAGAGGAAGGAAGGCTTTAAAGAACAAGTGGGTTTTCAGGTTAAAGACTCAACAGCATTGTTCTCAACCAAAGTACAAGGCCAGATTGGTTGTGAAAGGCTTTGGTCAAAAGAAAGGTATTGACTTTGAAGAGATTTTTTCTCCTGTTGTTAAAATGTCTTCAATTCGTGTTGCTCTAGGTATTGCTGCTAGTCTAGACTTGGAGGTTGAGCAGTTAGATGTGAAGACAGCTTTTCTTCATGGTGATTTGGAGGAGGAAATCTATATGGAGCAACCAGAAGGCTTCAAAGTCAAAGGTAAAGAAAATCTTGTCTGCAGATTGAAAAAAAGCTTGTATGGGCTGAAGCAAGCTCCAAGGCAGTGGTACAAGAAATTTGATTCATTTATGGCTGAAAATGGATACAAAAGAATGGCTTCATATCATTGTGTGTATATCAAATGGTTTAGTGAGGATTTTGTCATACTCCTACTTTATGTTGATGACATGCTTATTCTTGGGAAAGATATGTCTATGATTGACAGGTTGAAGAAGGAGCTGAGCAATTCATTTGAAATGAAGGATATGGGACCAGCAAAGCAAATACTGGGTATGCAGATTTCCGTGATAGAAGAATCAAGAAAATATGGTTGTCACAGGAAAAGTACATTGAGAAGGTATTGGATATGTTCAGTATGATCAATGCAAAGCCAGTTGGTTCTCCTCTTGCAGGTCACTTCAGGTTGTGCTCAGAGCAAAGTCCTTCAAGTGATGAGGAGAAGGAGAAAATGAAGAAGGTTCCTTACGCTTCAGCAGCCGAAGTTTGATGTACGCGATGGTATGTACGAGGCCAGACATCGCATATGCAGTGGGTGTTGCTAGCAGATTTCTTGCAAATCCAAGGAAAGAGCATTGGGCAGCAGTGAAGTGGATCTTCAGATATCTCAGAGGAAGCTCCAAAGTTTGTTTAAGCTTTGGGGGTGGTCCAGCTGTGCTGATTGGTTACACAGATGCAGATATGGCGAGAGATATTGATACAAGGAAATCCACATCAGGTTTCATACTTACTTTTGCAGCTGTGTCATGGCAATCCAGATTGCAAAGGTGTGTAGCTCTCTCTACCACAGAGGCAGAATATATTGCTGCTACCGAGGTCTGTAAGAAGATGCTGTGGATGAAAGAATTCTTACATGAATTGGGGTTGAAACAAAAAATTATGTGGTACATTGTGACAGCCAAAGCGCCATCCACTTGTGCAAGAACCCAACTTTTCATTTCAAGTCAAAGCATATAGATGTGAGATACCACTGGATTCGAAATGTGTTTGAAGAGAAGCAGTTACAGCTTCAGAAAATTCACACAGATGAAAATGGGACAGACATGTTGACAAAGACCTTATCAAAAGAAAGGCAAGAGATATGCCGACAGCTGGTCGGCATGATTTCACACTAAGGAAGCATGAGACAGCCTCCCTTATGGGCTGAAGGGGGAGGTTGTTGGGCCCATGGCCCACTTATTCAGCCCATTAGGGTAAAAGGGAGCGCTACTCCTTTTTCTATCAGGATTTGTTCTCTCTCTTTTATAAAAGGAGCAGCCGCCTTCCTTTTTTTTTTCTCTTTTTCAAAGGAGCAGCCGTCTGAAAAAGAGAGAAGGGTATTTCTTTTTTCTAGGAGCGTGGATTGCTAGGGAAGAGAAGGAAGGGCTGCTGCTTAGTGCTTAACTACGTGGGAGGACTTTCACTCCAGAATCACGTGAAGGTGCTGCAGAAGAAAAACAAGAGAAGAAGAAGAAGAAAAAGAAAATAAGGAGGTAACGCAGGAGACCGTATTTTTCGTGACGTAATCCTTATATCCCTATTATTCTCTTGTGATTGTTTCTCAAGTTCTGGCAAGGACTTTGAGACTTGGATATTTATTATTTTATAGTGGATCTTCTTCTCTGGCTTTGCCCGTGGTTTTTTTCCTTTATCTTGAAGGGATTTTTCACGTAAATCTTGGTGTTTCTGTGATTGTGTGGTTTGCGCATTTTATTTATTATTCCGCTGCGTATTACGGTCTGCTAGTATTTGCTCGTACACGGATTCTTTCCCATCATGATTAGCTATTTAGGGTTTATTTGGGAGAGTGGTTTGGAAGAAAAAAAAGGAGTGAAAAGTAAAGGAAAGTTATCTCAATATTTCTCTGAGATTTTTTTTAAATGATAAAAGAAAGGAGTTTAGGTCTATTTTCAATACTTTTAAAAACTTTTTAATAATAATAATTTTAAACTTTAAATTAAAAGATTTATAAAGATTGACTTTACTTTTTTAAAATTTAAGTAGATACAAAATTCTTTTTTATTTTTAAAACTTTTAAACAATCAAAGGATTTTAATTTTAATTTTAATTTTTAATTTTTTTTGGATTGCCGCACATTTTTTTTGCACTTTTGAGGAACAAAGTAAGTGTTTGATCGCACGTAAATATTTTTAATGTAGATAATAAAATATTTTTTTTAAAAGAATTTTTTTAATGATTATAGAAAAGTTGTATCCCATGATGAAAACTTCATGGCTCTCACAAACAATTTTACAATAATCAAACAAGGATCGAAAACTCTTATTTTATTTTTTTTATTGAAAAATATTTTATGTATGAAAAGTGATGTAAATCATGCATATCATGCGTAGTAATTGATCATGAACATATAATCATGCATGCGTAACATCAATTAGCGTATCGTATATGTCAATATATATATATATTTTCCGTATCTTACGTAGGGTTTGCATACGCGCAATCAATCAGGCACGGAAGACTTTCCTTTCCTCAACTCCCTCCGTTCGTTACTTTGATTTGGACCTCCTCAGGTTAGGCGTGGTCCAACCCAAATACCAAAATCGGACCGGATCAAAACGCCAACCTGTGACCGGCGTTTCTCACACTTCCATCTCTACCCACCCGAAAACCACCCAATAACCCGCCAATCCCTTGCCATTGCTACTAAAGCTTAGGGCATTATCGTCTCTTAATTCCCTCACTTCATGTTGGACCGTTCCCTCCGTGCTACGGCGTTGGCGGCGCAGCGGTAGATCTGACCCGATTCCAAAGGCCGTACCCCTCTCCTGCCGATTAATTCTCCTTCTCGCGGAGTTCGCAGCGCGAAACCCTCGGCTTCCGTCCTCACCGCGTCCCCGAATCCCATCCAGGTTCTTCTCCTTCCCTTTCTTTCCATGGATTTTGATCCGTTCCCGAGTCGCTACGGTTTGATTTGTTATTTCTTTCGAGTGCCGTTCTTGATCCTTTGCTCCGATCTCTATTCTTTGCCTGTTTCAGTTTCTTTTTCGATTTTGACGTGAAGGTTAGGGTTTCATTCCGTGAGGCTCGATCGTAATCTTATATAGGGTTTAGATCGGCCCTTTTGTTTTTAAATTTCTGGTTTATTTTGTGGAAGGGATTGGATTCATATCTGATAGGCCAGATATCATTATTGGGATTGATTGATTTGTGAGCAGTCTTAAATCATATCTTGGATGATTCCGTTGTTTTGAGCGCCGAGCTTCACGAATCCTCTCTTGATTTGGCCATTTATTAACCACCACTTGGATCGCTAGTTTGTGTGCTGCCAAATTTCATAAGGGAAAACATTTTTTTTTCTAATTTACATATTGCTCCATCACCAATGTCCGGGCAAGGGAATAATGAATCGGTTTTGGATTTCCATGATTTGCTGCATAATTTTGGCTCTGAAAGCAATAAAGCGTTCGGAGGCAGCGCGAGGAAAAAAAGAGTTGCGTGTAGGAAGCGTGATAGTAAAGGAATGTTAAATTCAGGCGTAATATATGATGTGTTTTAGAACCTGATTAATAGAATTATTAACCTGATTTTGATTACCTCTACCGCCGAACCTAGTTTTATCAGAATTTTGACTATGCGCTCTATTGGTAACATAGTAAAAGAGGTTTCTGCTTGATGACTAGGGGAGGATCAAGAGCTCATTGACATTCCAATATCACAATTATATTTTGAGAGGCGCTGGATTGGTGGAGTTTCCATTAGGAGTATTTGATGAAGATAAAGGCATTTGTTGCATTTGGTCTGTATGTCTGATGCGCTTCTCTAGGTGCTGTTCTTCTGGAAGAAGAAGGCTTTTCGCGTGCTTACAAAAAGAAAATGTGAACTAGGAGCTCAACAAGTTATTGTGGTTAGATAACTAATTAAACTGAGACATATAGTTTGAGATGTCATCTCCTTATGGTTGCTACTAGAGGACAGTTGATAGCAGCTGCCTAGACTCTCCATAAAATGGATGACAACTAGGGTTGTTGGTGCTATTTCTTGGAGTCCATGTTTGAATTTATGTCAAGGGAAAGTAATCAGGGATGCAAGGGGGTCATCTAGACCTGAATCAGATTTTAGCTGACTGCGCATGGACTTGACCTATACACAGTTTGAGCCTATGGATTAGGTAGGGTTCCACACTAAAAGTTGAATTCCAACTTCTGAACCTCTTGGATTAGACTAGTCAAGCACAAAAGATACAGCTTGAACTTGAGAAAAATTCATTTAGAATTCTGAGTCTCAACTCTTAGTCTTTAGACTTATATTTGAAAAGAAACCTGGTTCAACCTACCACATTAATGGGCAGTTGGTCTAAAACTTTAAACCCAAATCTAATTAGGACCAAATTGAGGCCATGCTAGACTTGGACTAGTTTGATTCTCTTGTAATTCTTTAATTCAACTATCTATATGACTGGCTTGCCCTTGTTGAAATCAACTAATTTAGAATCTTATCTTTCTCATTAGCCATTTTCTATCCTCTTTTTATGAATCATAAATTTCCAAAATCAAAAGTTAGATCTTAGAGATGTGAGCTGATTTGCAATTCTTTATAGGCAAACTATTAACATAGAAATTTGTAGATCATGCCGACTAATAGGATAGATGAGTCCTAGTCCCCACAAGTAATTCTTTGATAATAAGTACCATAAGAACTTTTAGGTTAACACACTTTTTAGATATATAAAATATATGATATAGTAGTGGGCTGCATGGAGGCTGTTAACCAACCATAGTAGTTAGTGTTCCCTAATCATGGATGGTGCACAAAGGAGAATTGAGAAATGTACTCATTTCTTCATGTTTCAAGCAATGCATATATGATTTTTGATATAATAAGCATTAGTGAAATGAAAGAGGTGTGTGCTTTGAAAGTATTCAAAGTTAAGACGAGAGTTTAAACATTTTAAAATGGTTGTTGACTTTGACAAGGTGATTGCTGTGTCAAATCATTAGAAAAGGCCCTTATTATCACTTTAGCAAGTGTTAGATCTTCATTTATGACTAGTGATGAAACTAGGAAATGAAGCTGAAGAAGCAAAATCAGGGCATGCAAATGATTGTGGCTTAATCCATAACAGATGAGCTCCTTAAGCTAATGAATCTGAAAGACATCGATGCACTTACCCATTAGAAGAAGTTAATTCCAGTTGCAATTCTCAGAATAAGTCCATTGCATGGGGTAAACTTCGGTACTGAAAAAAAAAAAAAAGAATGATACAAGTGCTTTATGGGTTACAATCATGATAGAGAATAATTGAAAATAGTATATGATCATAATATATAACTTGTTGCAAAAATAGCGTGTGCAGGACATAGGATGATAACAATTACCTTTACATGACCATGTTCAGGGATGACAGAAAAATTATCATGAAAAGGGTAAAATTATAGTCTATTCATATAATATTGTTTATCTTCTTATGTGTTATCCGACCCCATGTAGTTGGGAAAAGGCTTAGATGAGTTGAGTTGAGTTGAGTTCTTATGTTTTATGG
This sequence comes from Calamus simplicifolius, assembly GCA_900491605.1. Classification (NCBI taxonomy): domain Eukaryota; kingdom Viridiplantae; phylum Streptophyta; class Magnoliopsida; order Arecales; family Arecaceae; genus Calamus; species Calamus simplicifolius. The sequence continues at coordinate 462,539 of UESW01003907.1, read as the reverse complement.
ATATGTAACTGCCAAATAGTGGGTGCAAGCTGTGATGGTTATGGCTATAAATGTGCAGCTTATAATCCAAAATTCCAAACTACTGAAGGATGATGTCTTTGTCTTGCATGTTTGAAATCACATGTGATCTAAGAGGTGATTGCTAGTTTATGCTAGTGTTCCTATGAAAAAATGCAAATAGCTGCTATAAGAATAAATGATATTATTTTCTTATTTTTAAACCATATCTGATGATGAATCGCATTCATGGCATCTATACTGTAGTCATTTAAAAATTTGAATGATTTAATACATCTACTTAAACATAGTGACAGGACTACTTTAATCATATATGCAGATAACAACATAGTGATCTCCTCCAAAAACAACCAAAATGAAAATTTAATCAACCTTTTCATGTGGATGTGAAGTGGATTGTTGTTCATAACTTGTTACAAATTTCATAGAGCTCAGATCTCTTTAAAAAAATGAGTGTAAATAAAGTGATTGCACCATGTAGCTCTTGAGATATAATGGAAGGGATCAAATTTCAAGGAGTTTTGGTCAGTTTTATCATTCATATTCTAGTATTTTATTTTGATTCAAGAACGGATAAATACTTATGCGTCAGTTTGTAGATTGTACATAGTAGAGTTCCTAACAAGGACTGCAAGATTATATTGTGTTACATATAAGATTTTTTTTTCCCCTTTCTCATGAAAAATTTGGTGTGGGGGCTACAAACAAATTGAACCGTTCATGCACAACTCAGTCTTAGTTCAAGATCATGCCGTCAAGCCTAGTTTGGCTTGGAAATGAGACTATGTTGAACATTTTTTAAAGCTCAACAGTATAAATGAGTTCAGTTTGAACTCTCAGATTGCAAAAAGGATAGCTCCAGCTTGGAAAAAGCTCGTTCAAGATCAGTTTGCTTTGACATACAAGCAAAGGATTCAGCTTTGGTAAATTTGTTCTGAAATTAGTATTGCATTCATCTTTCCTTGCATGGTGCACATTTTTCTCCAGTTTCTGGGAGAATTTTGCAAACAGCCCGAATTCTGGCGTTTGTTAACTTATTTTCAAGTTATGTATCCATTTGATTAAGCCTGTATAGAGAGATATTATTAGATCGCATAATATTTATTTTACATAGAAGGCGTGCATGTTATTATTCTAGGGATCTCATGTGCTCGCTTGTTTTATGGGTGCCTCTTTGATGTACTAGTTAGGTGCCTCCGCAGAGGCTGAGGGTTTTGGTCAATTTTAGCAAGGTGAACCTAATCTGAAATTATTATGTTATGACTGAATCATTTATAACAACATGAGACATGAATCTGAGATGATTGTCATGAATTTCATAGTGCACCAGGATTTCTCAAATTAATGAAGAAGTCTACTTTTGATTTAAGTTGAAAATTTGCTATCAGTCAACTCTTGGGAAACTTGATTTGGTGAGCATTTAGATTATGTATGGATCAGTGGGTTATGCACTGTTGAAGTGTTTGCTTGGTTGGATTTGTGGTGTTATTGTTATGTGATTGGACGTTGTTTTGAGGTTGAGTTGATTTGATGAAAGATGGGAAAATAATTATGTGCCGTATCACTTAGAGATGCAGGACAGACTATTGTATACTTTTTTTGATGAGTCTAGGTCCACTAGTTTTGCATATTAATGACATTTATGGAGGCTATAGTAAATCTGGCTATGTTTTTCCCTTGGAAATTGTGCTTCCATTTGTTATTTGAAGAAACTAGAAGTGATTATTCTCTCTAATGCGTAAGGAAGGTGAGTCTATCAATATGTCACCATGCATTCTTAATGTCCAGTTGCTAAGAAGACTAGTTGGAGAGTGGACTATTTCTCAATATGTTCTGTTGAAACCTTGTTCTGATAAGACCTTAATAATGCCTATAGATAGATATTCATGTTTCTCACGGTGATGTTTGCAATATTAATGCTTGATTGAGCTTATCTTGCAAGGTAGAAGATCAAGTAGTCAAATTTACATAAAATTGTTAAAGTTGAAGGTGTTTATATACTTGGCATAAACTACATGGTGTATGTTGATAAATAAAGTTGAAGGAGGATGTTGGAACTAAATATCATAGTTTTATTCTCTTATTTGAGTTATCGGTATGTGTAGGCTGGCGAAGCAAAATTTGGATTGTAAGCAAGGTTTATTAAATTGGGTGCCGAACCAGTTCGGGCTGGTGTGCCCTTTTAAGAGAAAAGTGTTATACCCTTTCCTTGTTAAGAAAAATACCTTGATCTCTGATCTAATGACACATCATAATTTGGACTCTAAGAAATATGCTTTACTCTTACGATTTTATAACAAGTTTAATTTTATTATTTTGATAAGTTTTGGATCAAGCTAGCATAAGTTAGTATAAGGTTCATTGTTATTTTGATCCTAAAGTTTGATTTACTGTTGACCAAAGCTTTACAAAACTATATTTCAAGATAACTTTTATATATATATACTTTTAAATTAATTAAATTTTTAGGATTATTATCCAAAGTGGAAGTATCCTAACCTGGTATTTGCTATATCAAGATTTTTTGAAATTCTCTAAATTTGTTCTTGAGAGAGAGTTGACTTTTTATTTTAAAGAATTTGGTTTTTTTTATATTTTTGTTAAATTTAAATGGAGGTTATTTTTCTTATTTCATGAGAAATCTTAAGTAAATATCATTTACTTAAATAATTTGAATGTAAATAAGAAAGGGGATGAGAGTTCATGGCAGGCTCTCAGCCTTTCTCTTTCTATTTAAGTAAAGCTCACAAAAGTCCACATCCTACCCTAGCCCAAACCCCAAGCCACCCTACACCCGAATCGGATAAATAGGCACGGTTTGGATTGGTTCATAGGTAGAACGTTGAACTGGATGGTTAGGCATGGTTTGAATTGATTCGTAGGTAGAACGGAATTGAAAGCTGATTTTGAGCTGGTTTCCAGCTTGTTTGATTTGGTTTGGTTCAAACCGGATGGTTTGTTTTGATTCTACATTCCCTGATTGTAAGTCATAGTTGGAGCTTGAATGGTAATGCTACACTATGTTTTGACAGCCCTTTAATAGAAATTACGAACATATGCATATGTTTACAGATAGGCCAACGTGGCACCAATTGAGTACCATCAGAAACTTTTCCTTTTAGGTTCTTTGTCTTTTTAACCATCCTTCCTCTTTTCATATTCTCCCTGGAAAAAACTCATGAGATTCTACTATATTTATTTATGAACTAGATGACCTTGGATTAGTTTCCAAATTGTAAGAACTGGCTTACGCTCACCCAGTGCAAAAGTAGTACCATTGTTTGACCCATGCAATCACTGTGGCTTATAGTTCAAATGGTTCCCCATTTTTTTTAAGTTTGTTTTCTCTGGTCCTGATCCACTTAGTAATTGGTTTATGATATTTGATAATTGTGTAATTTTATGTCCTAAATCTTTTATCTTCATGATTTTTGTCATCCTTTCCAGCATTGATATTTGGCCTTTAAGAATCTTTGAAACATGTGTTTCAATTTTATATTGCAGAAGCTTCTCATGGCATCAAAGCGTATCTTGAAGGAGCTCAAGGATTTGCAGAAGGATCCTCCTACCTCCTGCAGTGCAGGTAAAATGGGACAGTAGTGCCAGATTTAGTCTTTTCAGTTTCTCTCTAGTTCACGTCTAAATTCCACTTCTTGTTATTTTCTTCCTCTTTGTCAGTTATAACCATCCCCTACAGCCTTCAAAATGCAGAGGGGCTTTGTTAATGTGCATAAAAAATGTTTTTTTTATTTTATTTCTGGATTGGTAAATTTGGGTTAAATTTTCAGCCTATTGAAGGCTGTAAGTGATGGTTTGAATTGCTATATTGTAGGACTAGTTTTTGCATTAACATGTGCCTTACTTGGGTGGTTGTGTAGATCCCACTGGTTGCCAGTGTTGTTGGTGAAGTTCTTGACTTCACATAAATCTTTAAAGCATGTCATTTTTTTTACATATCAAATAAGATACACTTGAAATAAAAGGTTTTTGTGAAGTGAAAGCTATGAATGTGGAAATTTGGTATCTTCAATTATAATACTCAACACCTGCCTCTTGAAACTAATAAAGCTTCTATGGTTAATTCATCATATTTACTATGTGATAGTTAAACTTTAACTATGTTTAACTTAGTGCAGGACTAGTTTGACTGCGACAGTAATGATGTTGGCCCTAGTGGAAGCAAGTCAAGGCCTTTACATTTATCTAAGTGTTAGAACTTTGGTTTTAATATAAGCAGTGATTTTATTTTTTATTTAGTTAGTCAGTTATTTGTGTGGATTGGTTTTGTGGTGTAAGTGCTCCATCAAATCCCCCCTTCCTCTTTTAATGGCCTGGATTTTCCTTTTCCTTCTTTTTTTATTTTATTTTTTGGTTTGGGGAGGGTGGGGGGGGGGGGGGGGTGGAGTTTGAACATTATTGGTCATTATAATTGTTTTCTTGTGTAATTCTTAAATTGATTGGATAAACATTGATCGCTCATCTCTTAAAGAAATGCTCAGGCTAATACTATCAAGAAGGTGTATGAAAAACATCATAATAAAGGATTAGGAAGATTAAATCTTAGAAATGTGTTTTCTTCTGAGTGGTTATCTTTAAAATCCTTGGTAAAGCATCTGGCACCCTTGATAAAAGAGCTGGTCATCTATACTGCTTGGTGTCTTAACTTGAATCTCGCATGGTCTCAGATGGTTGCCGGTATGCTTTGGTTTAAAATGTAACTGGATTGTATTTTGAATACAAATGATAATTTGGTCATGATCACAGTTGATGCCCAAGATATCTGTGGCTTTTTGATTTTCTTATCTTTGAATAGTGGAAGCATAATTATTATAAAAGTAGAGTTGAATGGATGAAGTGAAGAGGTGCATCTTAGAAATCGCAAAGTAGTTGCATGCTTCTTGAGAGATTGTTTGGTGACAAAAGTGCCCCAACTCATAGGTGGGGATCAATGTGCTGGGGTATTTTTGTCATAATTGGTTAGTAATGAACATATCATAGCAAGTGCTGCTGTACAAGAGTTACACTGAAGACATGTTGGAAAAGTGAATCTGATGGTATAGTCACTTTACAACAAAAAAATATAAGGCTATGCAAAGTGAGGATTTTGTTTTGTATTCTTACTATAGGCGTGGAGGGAATGACCTACAGGAGTTTGGCAAGGACTCATAGCAGATGAAAGAGACTTCTGCTGACTCAATGTACAATCCTTAATGGGGAAGATCCGCATAAAGTGTTGTGCCCAAGCAGTTGGTAACCGGATATAGGCTATATGATTGTGGGTATGATCAGTGCTTTTTCTACAACACTAATGCTGGGAATTTATGTTTATATTTTGCAGGTCCTGTAGCAGAGGACATGTTTCATTGGCAAGCAACAATCATGGGCCCTGCTGACAGTCCGTATGCTGGAGGTGTATACCTAGTAAATATTCATTTCCCTCCAGACTATCCTTTCAAGCCACCAAAGGTATGGGCAGTATTCTGTTATATCTTTCAGTTCTCATTTTTCAGGTGCTCTAATCTGGTGTCATGGTGGCCAGCTTTTTGTTACAAGTTCACCACTAATCAGGGAATGCTTTCATTTTCATTTTTTTTTAATTTTTTTCTTTTAGTTTGGGGGGAGGAGGTGGGGGTGGCATAAAAATCTCCTTGTTGATTAGCAGCGCTAACTTTTAGGTCTTATAGGTATATAGTATATGTATAATATGCATTTTGGGATGACTTTCTTTTTATTGACATAATGAAATGTATTTGCTTGACCTTAGCTTCATATCTATTTTTATTATCATCAATTTCTTGAAAACCCATTTGGTTCACTGTGGGTCTGTGGCATGATAAAGTTAGGCGGTTTATTTTGTTTAGTATTGTGTTCATATATATTGGAGATCAAAACAATTTAACTTTATAGATTGTGCTGTTGCTCTTAAATGGATTATCGCACGTTATTGCCTTTATTGCATCTGCTTTCAACAACAATTGGCTTCAATGATTTGCCTCACCAGGAAGTACCCATTGCCAAGCTTGAATCTCCCCATTCAAGATCTCTGCTGTGGCTTCTACATCACATTGCTAGTTTCATTTTATCAAGTAATTGTTGTAGTTTGCCCGTTTATCATTGATTGTTGTGTGAAGCTTCCATCCACTTATCCCATGATCATATTTCTATAGGATCCTCACTCAAGAGGATCCTGTAGGTGCTTTTGATGGACAGTGGTAAACTTGAAGGCCAACTTTGTCTGTGGAATATGCATGGAGATGACATGATCGAGAGGAGACAGTTTCTTTTCTTTTCTTTTTTCGATAGACCTTTGAGCTAAATGGAGTCCTAATATGACAGGGTTGTATAGAGTATGGGCTCACCCTTACTTGCCCATTGATTTGTGGATGAGCAGAGAATGCTTTAATTATATTTGATGCATATGAGCATATTCAGATCCACAAAAATTAAACCTCCACACAGTGGGAAGTGCAATAGAAACTATCCCCCCAAAATGCAAAATACTAGTTTGAGATAATGAATAAAAAAGATTTATATAGCCTCCACAGGTTTAGGTTGGGGAGAAAAGCTTTGAGAGAAGAGATGACGCATAATTAGAAAAATTATGAAAGATAGGATGGGAGATCTTTTGAAACACTGTTGAAGTCTTTTGTACGAAGATTGCTTTTCTCATCGTTGTCTCGATTACATCAGGACCTTCCAATTTCAAATATAACCAATCCAGGCGTGCGAATAATCCTTGCCAAAACATGACTAAATTTCTCAAAGCTACTCTTCTTGAAGCAGGTAAAAGATACAGAAGCAGATCTCCTTTAGGACCATCAATAACCACTATTTTAAGCAACTTCTCTTTGTTTCCATTATTATATTCAAAAAAAATAAGTTGACAGTACAATAAAACTATATCGAACATGTCTACATGTGCACTGCTTGTGTTTGGGAATATAAAACTAATATGTTTATTGTTATACACATGGAAATTGAGTTCATTATGCGAGACACTGATAAGTATGATAGTGGCAAACGGAGAGGGCATCAACCCAACATTAGGTTGGATGATGAAAGTATTGATTGAGCAAAATTCCGACTTATAGGAACTTGGGTCATGAAAAAGATACATATGGGATGGAAACTATTTACTGGTTAGGTTTTATCGGGAATCAAAACTATCCAATGGTCAGATTTTCAGAATCAAATTTTCATTCATGTTTTATTAAAAATATATCTGAGGATCCAGTTGTCAGGCACTATTATAGGTTGGAGAGAGTATCTATTGGTAGACATTGCGGTGACATCATTGGATACAAGATTTTTCACCATGTATCAACGATTTTGTGGAATGAGGTGTGGAATCTTGAAGAAAAGTTTCAAAAACTCAAAATTCTAACATTTTGATAAGGTATATAAGAATTCTAACCATGACATATTTATGCAGTACATAAGTTTTTGACTTTTTGGAATTTGGAAACTTTATTTATGTTATATCAAAGTGTTTTGAGTTTTGGAATATATTATCCATGTTTGAATTATGTCACTTCTCTTCAAATTACCCTTTATCTGAAACAAAGATCTGTGTTTGATGTTCTCCAATCTCTACTGGTGGATAATGTCTCGACTGGCAATTAAGTTTTGACCATCATCTTATCTGTCATTTTAGCTCCTTGAAACAGCAAAACTGTTTCGCATGGTTTGCTTCACAGTTAGGTAGTTATTCCCAAAAGCCATAACCATAAAGGATAGCTGGGAATAAAGTTAACCAAAGGGATAATCCATGGTTAACCATGAGATATCCTCTCAATTTATTCCCTAGAAAATGCAGGAATAGCTGGTTATCCCTCCAAATAAGAGTAAAAAAAAAGTTATTCTATGGATTTACCTTTTTGCATTTGATATGATCAATGGGATAGCCAATGGATATCCCTAGTGATAACCAGGGGATAAACTCTATCCCGTACACTTATCCATGGATAATATTTTTTCTATCAAACACTACCTTAGTATTTCTTCTTATTCCAACAAGAGCATGTGGAAACTATCTTGACTTGGATAGAATGTGCCTCAGTCCAATCATGATATATTGGGGAGAATAAGGCCAATGCTTCAGGAAAGGGAGCTTCTAATGTTGGAGAGGTGATCAATAAAACTTTGTTAAGAGAGCATGGGAGGCACTGTAAGAGTCCATATCTGTCTTTTTCCTTATTCTCTAGAACTTTGTTCTAGAGATGGAAGCCCCTTTCAGTCTATTTCCTTATTCATTAGTTACTTGAATCAATTGAAGGAGCACAAGGGTGCATTATTGGTTTAAAATTTAGCAAATTGGGCTGTTCATTTTCTGTCATTATCATTGTTGGATATTGACTATGTCGGTGTGCATGCTTCTTTCTCTTTTTTTTTTTTTGGGGGGGGGGGGGGGTGGTGTGGTTTGCTATGTTTTCTAGTATTGGATCACCCTACAAAGCGCTCGTATTTTGGGGCCCACAAAGCAATTGAAGTTGGTGTGGAACCCCAATGCCCCTCCAAAAATCAATCTTTATGTGGAATCTGGTCGTTAGTTTATGTTCCAAGCAGAAAGAAACTTCTGCTGGGAGGACTGTTGTAGAGTAGTTCTTGATCACTGCAGAAAATTTCTCCCTCTACATCCTTTTTTTTTTCTTTTGAAAACAAGTATTTTTGAGAACTAACATCTTTGAAATATGGTGCTTGAAAAATTTTCAAGTTTTTTTTTCCCATTTATCTACAAGGGATGATTTTTATGTTTAGTTGATTTGAAAGACAATAGAGCTAGTGGCCATATGCTGTTTAGTAGGAGATTTCATGGTGGAAAAATTAAAAGAATTCAATAGTTTGATCGGAATTAGAGTTGGGGTGAGGAGCCATTCCTTGTCCCCACCCCCTCATTACTATTTTAGCCTTCCATCCCTCTCCCTGCCCTAGGACTTTTCCTTCCCCATCTACCTCATTTTTAATAAGATTCCTGTTCTTATTCTCACAAAGATTCTCATCCCATTAGTGACCTCATCGGCCTCCGTCAAGCCTGAAGCCTTTGTTTATTCAGGTGTCTATGCCGGGGGTAGATTGTGGCTTTGAGACAACCTTCTTTGGTAAATGCTATCCCGGGAAAATGGATCCGTTATTGGCTCCAGAGAAGCGGTAGGATAGCGAAGATATGGCAAACAAATAAAGTAGCCTTGTGTTCGGATCTGACAATACCATACCATAATCAAAATGTACAATGGCCCAAGCGACCAGACTTAACATAAATGTAGCCACTGGAGCCATTCTAAAAAGGAAGAAATTGGCACTACTCGGTGAAATAGGTTCTTTTAGAATCAATTTCAAACCATCTGCTAGAGGTTGTAACAATCCGAACGATCCCACTACATCAAGACCCTTTGACGGTGCACAAAAGCCATTACATTTGATTGTTTTTAGTATAGGTCTCGTTTTCTCATTAGTACTTTTTTATAGACTTGCCGGTTGGTTGGTCCAAAAGTATTACCACATGTTCATGTAAATTCATAGGGACAGGAAAATCAAAACAATAAAAAACAATAATTCATTCCAATAGATCTAATCAGTATTTGTCAAATTTTGGATAAAATACTCATCTTCCTTTATTAATCTTCGTGGATGGATTACATATGACTGTATAAAATACACATAATTATATGCCTTTGAGAGCAGAATGTATGAACGTAGCTTCCCTACGTCCATTGATTCATCCCAAGTCATCAAGAAAGACCTTGTTTTCGTTCTCTCACCAACTGACCGATTTTTCTTCTCAAGGTGATCTAAATATCATGATATCGGGATAGAAATAGATTAATAAACTTCCACGAGGCAAGTCAAATGCTGTATGGTCGATGTCTATGAAGGAAAACTTGTGTAAAGTGAACTCGGGGTCAAAACAAAGACTTTATGAACAGGAATATGCCCAGACAAAAGAAGTATTCCATGTCCCAAATCAATACGCAGGATTAGTCGATTTAGAGGGCTTCCCTTGGATCTATGAACCAAGAACTGCCAATCCTGAAAGGGAATTGGGCGGTTTATAGGGCAACTCGTTGAAACTACTTGTAGATTCTTTACGTTTCAGGTGCTTTTTCGGTAGAGTGAAAAGTATAGTAGACAATTTTCGTTTGATGCAAAAAAAAGACGCAAGTGATGCGCTCTTTCTGAAGGATTATTCGGTGACTTGATGCTTGGCACCCTACAAAAGAGTAAGCCCTGCCAAAAAGAGCCAAAGGAGAGTAAGCTTTAGAGGATAGATAGAGCTTTAGGAGTATAGATAACGGTTTAATTGCGGAGTGCTCTCACCCGATTCCCAATAGGCACAGCTAGGTGACTTTTCTTCTCTGATCCATGGTTTTCTGCTCAAGTATCTCTTTTGGCTGAATTCTGGCACGTTTTCGTATAAAAATAAAGTATTACGTTCTATGTAATAAATGAAATTTAAATAAATTTATCATAATTACAAATTTAATAAACTAATTCATAAGAAATTTATTAATCATAATCTTAGAGAGCATAATAACATAAATATATGAACGTGGGCTACGTAAGCTATATTAGAAGAAACAAATACATCCAGTCATAAATCTCAATAAATATTAAGAAGGTGAGCACATATAATCTTATGGTATTTTAGAGTTATGTATAGAACTATATTTAGCATATTAAATACAATAGCATTTAAATAATATAAAATATGGAGATTTGTGGGATAGGGATCAGAGCCCTGTGTGATTGGGAGTACCCTCTCATAGAGAGAGAATTTTTCATCCTGGCCTCATTCAAGGTGGGGGTCCCCATGGGAATTGGAGGAAATGGTGAAATTTATCAACCCTAATCAGAACTTAGAAGACGTGTTTGTTCAGAGAAAGAAACTGATTTTTGGAGGTGTTATTCAAAGCAGCTGTTTCTGTTTCTTCTTATTGTTATCTAGTTAATTATATGTTTTCTTACAATTAAAGTACATTTAGATTAGTTCGGTTCCAGTTAACTAGAATTTGCTTACATACCAAATGAGTCTCAATAAATGGGTATCAATAGCTGTCAAATAAGGGATAAGTGAGAATGCTTGGTGCTTAATAAAATTTGTAGGTCAGTATCCGTTTGTATGCATCCATGGGTGACATACAGATGTAGTTCTTCCTTCATGTAGGTGGTCCATGAAAAATAGGGATACAATGTGTTAAAAATAATCACCAGAAGTTAGAACAATGCTTCTTGTTATGGTTGTGGCGTGTCCAGTGCCACTTTTTTACATGCTATATGCATGACATTTGACAGTTGAGATCATTTCAGTGATTTATCAAGAATAAGCTGGTTCTTTTCCTATTTAATTTTCTTATGCTGGACCAATATCTTCATTTGCTGATGCAGTTACATGTTTTAGGTTGCTTTTAAGACAAAGGTTTTCCATCCAAACATCAATAGCAATGGGAGCATCTGTCTGGATATTCTTAAAGAGCAGTGGAGTCCTGCCCTAACCATCTCAAAAGTATGTGCTTTTAGGTGTTGAACAAAGTGGGTGCATCTCTTTCAGTAACTTGATTTATCATGCTATTATTGTTAGGAAACAAATACAGGACTTTTCTTGTTAATACATATTGAAGAAAATAAAAGAATAATATGTTGTTATTGGAAATTTCTCCAACCGTTTATAAAAATTGTTTCTGTTAATGAGCTTTGAAAACAAGAACAGAACTGAACCCTACAGGGCTGCAAGTTTGCTATTGTTGTGAATGCATTGTGGAGATAAAATGACAAAAAAGAACTGAAGCGGAAACTTCAGCTTCAATCTCAAGTTTGTACAATTGGCCTGTTCTGAATAAAAATATCCCATATATGTCTTGCATGAATTGTACTCTGTTTTTTAATTCCACCAACAACTTTCTTCATACTGGGTTCTATATGGAAATTCAGAATCGTTTGATGCCAAAAAAATGAAAGAAAATAGAGTTTCCATGATATGTATGAGAGTTCTGATGGGTAGCCTATACAGGTGAAAGCTGCCTTTGGGAACCATTGTAGGAAAAAGCATTTGATTGTTTCCTAGAAGATGGAAGTATTTGATGATTCTGCTTATCCATGCCAAACTCGTCATGCTTGCAGCAAACTGTTTTTTTTTCTTCCAGGTTTAAATAAAATATTTTTAGAATGGCAATGAAGTTGGTCAATACAAAACAAAAATGATAATCTTGATATATTTTTAGTCAGATGTATGGTAATATCTATATTGATGATGAGCTTAGTTTATTAGTGGTTGTCATCAATTTAATAATGAGCACCGTTTTTGTATACTGAACCTTTATCTTTGTGATGAGCTTTGCAGAATCTAGCTGCAGTCTGTATTTTTACATTTTGTATTGGTATTGCACCTGCTTCTTTGTGCACTTCATAATTGGAACCATGTGATTCTTGACGGTGAACATGATAATTTTGCAACAGGTCCTGCTTTCTATCTGCTCTCTGTTGACAGATCCAAATCCAGATGATCCTCTTGTTCCAGAGATTGCTCATATGTACAAGACTGACAGAGCAAAGTATGAGGCCACAGCTCGCAGCTGGACACAGAAATATGCTATGGGATGAAGGTCTCTCCTACTCGGTGGTTATGCTATCTAGACAAATGAAATATAATATGGGATGAATTGTCCCGATTCTCGTGATATTGTGGAAGTGATTTTGTTAAAATGGAGTATTATGTGTTTGTTCTGTTTCTTGTTTGACCAGGCTTGTTGTATGCATGCCTGTGACTTTGGCCAGATATAATCTCATTGTCAAATAACATTCATATGCTCTTCGTCATGTTAGTGCTCGTATGATTAGAGCTTGTCAATAGTTTGTTCATTCTGCAGGCCCTCTAAAAAATGGGTTAGCAGCAGGCGGGTCATCAAAAATATGGTTTAGCTGATGTGATTTGACAGTAGTAGAAAACGGACCAAAGTGATGCAGATTGTTTGTTGAATTTGTATGTTTTGGATGTTGTTAATGCCAGTGACATGGACTTTAGGCATCATTGCTTATGAGATTATGCAGTGACATGTTAAAGCACAGACGAAATGATCCGCTCATTCGTATGAATGATGAAACTGAAGTAGGTTCTAAGGTGATGTGCTAAAGTTAAAAAAAAAAAAAAAAAACAGGAAAACGAAAACGGAAGTTTCATCATTAGACGGCCCCAGGTGTTTATCTAGTAAGCGTGGGAAACGAAGTAGATATTACTTCAGGTGGAGCGTTCTCAGCTCGTTACCCTCTCTTCGAAAAACTGGTTCTGTACCATGCTTGCTTCCCAGATCGGGCTATACGATCAGCAAGAGATTTGGGTTGAGTCCATGTAGAATCTGTACGCACTTGAGTCCTTTTTATTTGGTTTGAATCTTGTTCGGATCTTTAGCTGAATATCAGCTGGCTCTGTGAAATTATTGTTAGATTTATTTTCTATTTTTTTCATAGAAAATATGTTCTAGATGTGGAATGACCCTTAGGGTGCTCCGGTTATTAATCAGGTGGATGCAACCTATAATTGCTTATATCGCAAGCTCCTTAGAAAATTCGAAGAACCTTTAGAAGCGATTCCCCGACACGGGGACCAGAGGAAAGCTTCTTGCAAGCATGAGAGAAACTCTTAGCCGCCCATGGAAACGGAAATATGCGGTTGAGGGATAAAATTATCATTGCGTTGATAACTGTGCAAAGAGGCTAAGATCAGCCTCATCCCTTCGTCCGCTACACTACGCCCATAAAGAACAAGCTAACTAGTATGGTCCAGTGGGTCGAGCAACCCATAGCTCGATTTTTCGGACCATCCATAGCTCGGTCTTCCCGAGCAACCCGTAGCTCGACTTTCCCCGAGCTACCCATAGCTCGGCTTCCCTCGGGCCATCCATAGCTCGGTCTTTCTTGAGCAACCCGTAGCTCGGCTTCCCCCGAGCTACCCATAGCTCGGTCTTCCCCGAGCAACCCATAGATCGGTTTCTCCGAGCCATCCATAGCTTGGTCTTCCCGGAGCAACCCATAGCTCGGTCTTCTCCGAGTAACCCGTAGCCCAGCTTCCCCCGAGCTACCCGTAGCTCGGCTTCCCCAGGCTACCCATAGCTCGGTCTTCTCCGAGCAACCCGTAGCCGGCTTCCCCCGAGCTACCCATAGCTCGGCTTCCCCGGGTCATCCATCACCTTCGTATCCCAATAACCTTCGAACCTTCCAGAAGTCGCTCAGGATTTAGGTGATTGCCTATAAATACGACACTCATAGATTCTCTCAGGTACGCGCGCACAGTCCACTTTCACTCTCACTCTCTCTCTCCTTCACTGCTCATTGGCGCTCCTCTAGAGCTCCCGATTGGCCATCCCTAGAGGGACTCTCCAGAGAGATCCTTCTTCTCATTTTTGTTGATCGTCGATCCCCACTAACTTGAGCATCGGAGGGTCTTCCGTGGAAAGCCACCTCCAACGCCTCTCACGTAAGGACTTCTGTGCAGGTCCGCCCAGGAGGAAGCCCTGGACGGAAGCCCGATCAGAGACCGACTGCCCCGAGTCGAAGGACAGATTCGACGGCAACAATTTCAAACAAGCCTAACCCCTTCGGGTTGCAAGTGATTTGAGTGGCTCCGGATCCAACTGGTCCCATGCCATACTAGGTTTCTCCAATGTGTCGATATGACTTAATTTTAAAATCTAGTGTAAAAGCTTCAGCTAGTATATATTTAGTCTCGCATTAAAGTAGATAAATCATAAGGATTCATGTTAAAAATCAAAGAGTTTAAGCAATACATTTAAATTGATCCTTCCAAATAAGATCTCTAATGGTCAAGTGGACTCAATCCATGACTAGCGTAGAATAGAGGATATTTGTAAAATTAGATTAGATTATAAAATTAGATTAGATTAGGTTTAGCTTTGAATCTAGATTTTTATATATATTGGTATGTATTTAGTCTTAGCGATGGATAAATTTTGAATGAGCTTACATAATATTTTTTGATTAATTTTTTTTAAAAAAATCCTTTGTTGCCATATTTAGGATCTAAACTATCAGTCATGGGTATTCCTTCTGTCCACAAAAGAAGTAACACCAACGAATATCACACGAGTGGATTGATCATATACTGGTCCCAAATTAACCCGACCAACCTCACCACCAGCACCGATTTTGACCTTCTTATATTAGGACATATATACTCCCGTAGGTCGAAAGCAGATCCCAAGATTTAGCATTCAATATGTCGCCTTTTAAATGGGTTTATAAGAACAAATGGCCTTCACATAGCACACGCCTCTTCGTCTCGCACACTTAATGCCAGTCCCTAGATTCCAAATTTTGGTAGGTCCAACTAGATTCGAAGTTATGCACATTTTAAATGGATTACTTCTTCTCTTTTCTACATGTATTGTGAACAATGATACCATAATAATTTAGAGCGTGTCCAGGTGCGTGACAGATGGCTTTCAGCCGACAACATCTCATTGTTGGTCTATCTATTCGCTACATATTGGACCGTGGTTTATTTGTTTGGTTGGTCTCCATATAACAAGGCTTGGAGCCTTCTGATGATATCCCCTCACATTCAACATATGTTATATAACGCCTCAAGTCTATCCATTGATCCAATTAATTCATTAATTAACAAAGCAAAATTATAAGATCAAAAAATTTAAGTAAAAATTAATTGATAATCAATAAATTTAAATTATAAGTATGTAACTTTTTTTAATCGATATAGGACTATTTTTAGGATGATTACAATCTATTTTTCTTATAATACATCTTTCTCATTGCATATCACACAAGCTAATAAAAATCTATCCCGAGTCAGATCATTGGTGCTGCAAAGACAATTTACACCATAAGCTAACTACTCCGAGTCAGATTATTGGTACGGTAAGAATAGTTCCATGCTACAGCGAAAATCTACCATTGTCCTATCGGTAATCCTTCATGCATGACGAGGACTCTACCATCGTATCTATCAACTTTTGTACATTCAAATCGGTTCTTATACCATTTATAACGCTCCAAACCTATTGTGAATCTAATTAATCCGTCATCAGATCAAAACTATATAGCTTAAAAATTTAAATAAAATTTAATTGATAATAAATAAACTTAAGTTATAAATATATATATATTTCTTTTTCGTCCGACTATTCTTAAGACATTACATTTTGTCATACTCAATAAACATACATAGAGCTAGCTAAACTAGTTTAGAACCTCTCTTTCCCTCTCTCTCTCTCTCTCTCTCTCGTATTCACATTATCTGGATAAGAAAGAATGTATTAGCTATTGTAATTGAAGGAGAGGTTATAGCAAATGGATTAATTATTTGAGCGCGAAAGATCATGGATCAAGGACTTCACTTTCATAGTCACAATTTCTCATATCTTGATATTGTCAAATGGAAGGAGACCATCAGCAGTGGAAGTTGGTTTTCGAAATTAATTCAACCATCATTGATGCAACCCATGTGAACATTGACCTCGTCAAGCTCAGGACATCTGCCGACAGAAGTTATTCTGAACAATAATACAACATTTCGAAGATACTATTCCTACTTTGATGATCATGGTCCGTAGCCTCTTTATAAATAATTACAACAGATGGGTATAGGCGTTTGACAGACATGCCAAATTTTTTTTTTTTTTTTTATGGATTACAATACATGAGATCCACGTAGTAATTAAGTCATGCAGACACCATCTACTGTTTCTCACATGCATGGCCATGTCATTTTGTATGGCTGGGGCTCATTATAATTAAGACTGACAATTATTTAATCCAATAATCATTCGTTGAATGATTTTAAAAGCCGTCCGGTTATCCAGAAATCCATTGTCTTCTTTTGAAAAATAGAGAATTCCATGAATAATTAATGGATTTTTCAGTAACTTGGAAAGCACTCAACACTCAGAGTCCACAGCCGCGTGCTATGATCCCGCAATGCACGTGCCAGCTGTGACCCTAGCCCCTTTGTTATTATTATTATTATTATTATTATTTCTGGTGAGGTCCAGTGCCTTGGATTAGCTTTTGTTTATTTTAAAGCTAAATTATACTTTTAATTCTCAAACAATAATTGTTGCAATTTAGTTCTTCAAATATTAAAAAAAAGAAAAACACATTTGAATGTATTAAACTAATTAAAATTAATAAAATAATTGACAATCACTTTAATGCAAATACGTAGCTTAATTAATAGAGTGATAAATTATATATTTTATTAATTTAACTAACTTCATATAATAAAATGCTAAAAATGTAATATTTTGAAGAGTTTGATTATAATGTTTTTATAAAAAAAAAACTTGCATAACTTAACTTTCAATATCTTGCTGTTCAAAGCAAAGGCATTATCCTCTCATATCATTTCTTTTATTATCTTTTAGGTTATGTTTGGTTTATAAAAGGCTATTTTTATATAAGTGTACAGGATAATATTTATCTAGGGAATAGCTTAAGGGATAACTACCTTTTTTAAAATTAAAACTTTGCTATCAAAGGATAACTCTAGTTATTCATGGTCCCTAGAGAATAAATTCAGAGGATAATTCATCTGATTAAATTTTTTCAGAATTATTCTTCCTAATTATAGCTTTTGGGGATAAAAAGGATATCCAAATAATATCCTCCCTTATCCCTCGTATCAAACACAGCCTTAATTTTTTATAGATTATGATGTCATCTATATAGCATAACACTAATATTATATTTTTAAAATATAGTGAATTAAATTATAATAATTCAAATTTAAGAATGAAAATGAGCATAATGCCATTATTTTTTTTTAAAAAAAGAAAGAAAATGGATTTGCATTCATTAATGTGAGAGAGAGAGAGAGAGAGAGAGAGAGGAGAAACTCCAAACCTTGGTTGACCATTCTCACTTCACTGGATTTATTTGAACTTACACAAGGTAGAGGAGCCAGCAAATCAATAGGACAAGCTGCACGTGGATGGATCTATGGTGGCATTAAAGCCAACGCCCACTCATGTCATGCCGGCTTGTCTTTGAGAAAATAGAAGGCATTATTAGTCAAGAGCTTTGGTGGGGTTAAATGACTAAAGTATGCTGCCAGTGGACCATAAACCATCACTAATAAGTAATGAATGAATCTTATTTGGCTCCTCAGACCACAAATCCAGCCTTCCTACTATATATGCCTTTTGTCTTTTTCTAAATTCTTAAGTCCTTATAACAATAAAAAGCCTTGATTGGCCATAGGACTCTCTATTGCCAAACAATTCATCATTCCTAATTAAGGGTGATGCTGGGATGCCTCTTAACCACCGGGATGCCCACATGGCTAATATTTTGCCACGTTCCTATTTAATTCAAACTTTAAGATATGAATCGAGATGCCGTCCATTATGATTTTACCTTTATGATATTGATCTTTTTATGACTTTTATGAGATAGTCCTTGAGGGATAGTCCTTGAGGACTTTATGGATCTCTCTCTTTCTCTCTCTCTCTCTCTGTGTGTAAGGTCGCCTTGGTCCGATCTAAAGGTAAAAACTTCAAGATCTAGGGTTCTTAGAAATCAAAAGGCCAAAGCCTTTGCAGAAATAAAATTTATTCTCGAGTTCTACTTCTCTATTTTTTTTTTTTTGTTCCTCTATTTTCTTTGAGTGATTGAAGGAGGCTTTTGAGTTATACATTTATATATTCATATTTTTAAGGGAATGCTTCAGGAGGAGGTGAAATCATTCTTAAGATAGTATTTGTATAGACTTGGATTCCAAGTATGTCTTTTCTTATTTTTCATCTTGTCATATTATTTTAGCAAAGTTATAAATTTTAATTATTTCAAAACATTTGCACATATTAGCATTTCATTTTTTTTCAATATTAAAAAGTTAGGCCTAAACTTTTGTATAAATCCTATATATTTAGGAATCAAAACAAATTTGAACTCAAGTATAAAGCTACATAAAATCTATCAAGCATAAGATCTGCTATGACTCATGCTGAAGACACTAATCAAGCTTGGATAGGTAACAGATGAGTCTGAGTGTCAACCATGTCAAAAATTTGTTTAGTTCTTTTCATGCTTGTAAAATCTCTTACTAATGATATTGCTTCAAAATATAACCTCATATATATATATATATATATATATGTGTGTGTGTGTGTGTGTGTGTGTGTGTGTGTGTGTGTGTGTGAGGTTATATTTTGAAGCAATATCATTAGTAAGAGAGAGAGAGAAAAGAAAGGGGTAGACTTGGTTACATTCGAATATAGCCGAGTTTAAATCTAGTAACCTTTTTCATCTTTAAATCCATATAATTTATGAATCTTAAATATGAAAAGGGTAGGGTGACTATGAAATTCATGTAGATTTAAAGATGAAGAAAATGATTGGATTCTATATAGAGAGAGAGGTAGGCTTTGCTATATTTGAATTTGAATAAATACAGGATCTACATAATTCATGGATTTCAAATATAAAAAAGATGAAAATGGTGGGGTGGCTTTGAAATCCATATGGATTCAAGGGTGAGAAAGATGATTAGATCCTAAACTTTACTACATTTAAATATAGTGAAGTCCAGCTCTCTCTCTTTATATATATATATATATATACATACATACATACATACATACATACATACACACACATATATATATACATACATACATACATACATACATACATACATATATATATATATGTGTGTGTGTATGTATGTATGTATGTATGAGATATACTTTCCTACATTTGAATGCAGTCAATCTTATATTCAGTCACTTCTTTCATTTTTAGATATATATGGTTCACAAATTTTAACGATAAAAAAAGTAAAAAATATGAGGTGGCTTTGAGATCTATATGGATTAAAGATGGAAAAGATGATCGAATTACAGACTTGACTATATTCAAGCCAAGTTTGTTTATATATAATATATATAGTTTGAATGATATGAAAGTAAAAATTTATATATTATCTATCAAATTATCTGGCAAGAGGCAATTCCCTACCTTGGTATTAGAATTTTTGCGCATCACATACAAGATAAGTTGATATCATGTATAGCATCTCCTCTTATTTCTAAATCTATCCAAATAAATATTATGCTAAAATATAATTTTGGTTCTCCAACTTTCAATTATTGTAATTTAGTTCCTATATTTTAATAACATTACATTCATGATATTCTAATAGATAAGTTAATTAAAATTGATGAAATAGCCAATGTGTTATTTTGATGCAAAATATAATGAGTAATACGTTAAATATTTTATCACTTTTAATTGACTCTATGCAATGAAATATCTAAAATGAAATATTATGAAAACATAAAAGATAAACTCTTAGCCTATGTTTGGATGAAGAGAAAAGTAGGAAGAAAAAAAAAATAAGAAAAAAATAAGGAAAAAAAATAATGAATCCCACCTAAAAGTTTTTTTTTTTTCAGAAATCGAAGAGATTTTAAAGAGAAAACCTAAGAATACTCTTTCATTTTTTCAATATACCTATGCATTATATGTAATTTTTTATGCACACATAAAATAAATAATTAATTCAAAAGGTAATGCTATCCCATTCAAAACAACCTTTGATCGTGATCGTGTTGAAATTTCAACACCCTATGGCTATGAA
Source organism: Calamus simplicifolius (assembly GCA_900491605.1). NCBI lineage: Eukaryota > Viridiplantae > Streptophyta > Magnoliopsida > Arecales > Arecaceae > Calamus > Calamus simplicifolius. Next base: position 441,919 of record UESW01003907.1, on the reverse strand, counting down.
GCCTGAGCATCATAACAAGAGAGTATTAGGACGGATCCGAACCAATATGATAAAAGTTAACAAAATAATTTAATAAAATTTCCAACGAAGAAGGATGTAGGACCGACGCAAACCAACCAAATATACATGTGAGAAAAAGTCATCAAAATAATTTAATAAAAATTTCTCTATTTACCTGGAATCAATCCACTTTATCTCAGATACACTCTCTTCTCTGCTTTGAAGTCTCGTCTTAATGTTCTACAGGATGTAATGTATGGTGTCGTCCCCTGTTTAGAGAAAACAGGGGAAAGGTGTAAAGAACGACAAAAATTTAAACTTTATTCATTTAAATATCGTGGTAGATTACATTATTGAAAGCTGGGATTTATATTGGAATGAATTTAAGTTTTGTTAACAACTCAACGTAGGACTAAAATTTTGAAATACTTATATTAAATCCAACAGATCATGTGAAGGAGGATGAGTATATTTGGAGAGATTCGGGGTTCTGGGGCTCGAGGACGAAGCGCTTGAATTCAAGTGCGACGGTGGAAGCTTTTTACCATTTTACTCTGTCCTCAGTAGGTGAATTCACTAAAGTCTAGTTAACCGGGCTGAACGAATTCATGGATGGGACAATGAAATCAAAGGCTGGAAGCTTTTTACTATTTTACTCTGTTCTCTGATGGATGAAACAGGCTTGACCATGGAAATAGCTAGACCTTGTTTTAAACAAAGGTTGACTCCGGAAAACAAAACAAAAAAAAAAAAAAAATCTTGAGTCGGAGGTTGTATGGGTGAATAAGGTGGCCAACTCTGGTTTAAATAATGGGAGGGAGAGAGAGTGTGTATTATGCCCCTCCTAAATAGTCTAACATCAAAAATTTAAGGAAAGGTTAAATGGTTTATAACTGATTAAAGTAAGATGGACAAGTATCAATTGAATATTTTCTAAATGTGATAATTTAAATTAGCTTTTATGCCATAAAATGGGTTCGTGAGTTAACATGCTTGAATCTTTACGAAGAAAGAGAACAGCGTAAGGTGAGGTAATAGGTTACCTCTCCAAATAAGAATAGGTGAAGGCCTTATAAGTAATATTAATAAAATTATATGCTTGTTGTGTAAAAATAAAAATAAAAATGGAAATAAAAGACCTCCTTAATGTATCATATAATTAGGACTATTAGACGCCAAAAATACTTATTATTAGTTTTAGAAAAAATTATGAAGGATTCTTTCTTTGACCACACCTTAAGATTATATTTTAATGGAAAACTGTTAGGAAGGATTTTATTTGAAGTTTGAATTTTAGAATTTTGAAACCAAAATTTGTCATTTGATTACCTTTAAGAGAAAATTTCTCAAATTTTATAAAATTTCAAATCTCTCAAAGAAATCATTTACGAATTTTATCTTAATAGTTGCCATTTACAAATCCCTCCTAAAATTCTCTTTGAAAATAACTTAAATATTTAATTTTATTTACATGACAAAATATTTATGTAAATATTTAAAAAAATTTATTACATAAATATTTATTATAAATAATTCTATAATTTTAGTTTGCTTTATTTATTTATATGTTTATTAAATATTTATTGATGAATATTTATTTTGTTTAAAATATTAATATTTTATTATTAATATTTACATAAGTATTAATATTATTAATAACCACATAAAATAATAATTTATATTATTTAATATATTACATAAATATTATACATAATAATAATAAATATTTTAATATTGACAATAAAGTATTAATATAAATATTAATGTACTATTGAGTATTATAAAAAACAAATATCAAATATTTATTGCATAACTATTCAATATTTACATAAAAACATTAAAATATTTATATAAATTATATATTTTATATAAATGTTATAAAATAACCAGAGAATGTATAATTATATGGCATACATTTTTTACCTTCTTTCAATCCTTTTATGCAGTAAATAAAAAGTTATTAAATATTTTTTCTGAAACCATAAAAATATTATTTTATTTTTTCTATCTTTCTTTCAAGGCTAAAATATCTCAGCTTTACTCCATTATATTAGATTGCTATGATGGATCAGATGTGACTTAGTTGGCCGATAGAGACTAAATGTTATTATTTAGTTTATTAAAAGATCGATTATAGTTGCACTTATTTTTACCTAATTTACATATGTTTAATTTCATTGCTTTGATTTTAATGATTTGTTTAGATAGAATCCTCTAACTTTTGAGAGCATACACTTGGGGAATCTATGGTACATGGGAACATAACATAATATTTTGAAAGTTATATAAGACATATCTAATTAATTATATAGTCCACAAGTCCTCAAAGGCAAGACACTTCGTCCTCGTCAAACATCATATCACAATAATTTCGATTGGTACCTTCTCTTTTTCCTTTTATCTATATACAAAGGAGACAAAGCTTCAATTTATTAAATAAATGAAAGGAATAAACAAGTAGATCCTCAAAAGGGAATGTAGGTTAGCTAAAGAACCCTACATCAATTATTTGAGGCAATATAAATTCTTTGGAATCCTGATGGTTTAATCTCTAAAAGCATTTTAAATCCTGATGATAAATCAAACTATGCTGATATAATTCAAGATGATTCATAAGTTGAGATCTTCGATATGTTATCAGTTTGGTACATTATATTTCATTCTAAATTATACTGTTTTCTAATGCAATGAATCTTAATATAAAATAATAATTTATATAATAAAAGTTTAAAAATTAAGATTCACTATCTCAAGATCAAATTGATATGAATATGCTACCTATCAGATTGGTACACGTCAATATCAAATCTTGATTTGTTGTTAAAATGGTATCTATGAATCATAAGAGAATTTTTGTGGAAGAATTGAATGGTAGCCTTTTATTTGGTTGGGCACTGTGCTTAAAATATTCTGCACCGTTCAAATTAGTGGTCATTGTTCTATTGGACGAACCAATGAAATCGGATCCATTAATAAATAAATAAATAAATTGGTCAAAGGCCATATTCATCCTATATTTGCTTCCATTGAATGGTATTGGTCCATATGCAAGCCATAGGCTTAAATTGTGGTGCAGACCACAGAGAGTCGCCTTTCTGGAACCCTTCGGGCATCAACGTTTCAAAGACTGGTGACCAAATAAATAATCAAGCAACTCCTCACCCTATTATATGCTATAATAAAACCTGAATATTTTATCAATTGAAAATAATAAAATAACAATTTTTGTAATAACCAATAAGAAAAATCAAAATACGATTTAATAAATAAAATATAATTTTGGATGGCATGGAGATTTAAACTTAGAAAATTGTGATGAACTATCAAAATACATAAAATCAAATTGTACAAAGTTTTTTCCTTCTCTCCAGTACTGCCATATTCAAAAAGAGAATATTTATGGTGGCTGAAAATTGTTTGTCCCTCTCCATAATTTATCCTTTTCTTTCTTTTCTCTCTTTCTTCCAACAAATGTCCAATTTCTTCATCTGGCTTGATATAATCAGATAGTGATGTTAATGAACACGATAAGTCCTGAGATCCTAATTTATATTTTGATTCCTTCTATAAAAAATAATTTTTATTTCTATCTTATACCTATTAACTAGGTAAGATGATTTATTCTTTTTAATGTAACAAAAATGATCTTATTGGGACTTTTGGTCTTGTTATTTTTTTTCTTTTTAAAACATAAAAAATTCCTTTTTGTTAAATCAAAACTACGATGAAATTGTTATTTGATCACCCACATTAACAAAACTTTTGATTCAGTTGGGAGTGTGCTTTTTTCTTTTTTTCTTTTTTCTTTTTAAAGCAACAAGTTTGGTCTAAAATTTCACTTATATTGTTAATTCATCATAAAAATTTTTATAAAAAATTATTATTCAGTTTTTAACTTGTTATTTAAGTCTGCCAAGACTGGTTCCAAGCTCGGATAAAGAAGGTTTGTGTTAGGTAGCTGGCAGTTAGCGTAAAACTTCGTTAGAATATTTAAAACATGAATCTAGTAAATCAAACTATGCGAAGACTAGGACATCCTCGGTAAGAGACGCATTGCACCTGCCTTCGGATGTTTTAAAAAATGGGCAAGGAGTGCTGCACTGGCATCCAAATGCGGTAATAAGTGAGTAAGAATTTCTGCACTATAGATGAGTACGGATAAAGAAATATCGACTTGGTCCTGAATAGAGCAGAGTGAAGAAAGAAGATACCCTATGTAGTTGGAAAAAGGCTTAGATGAGTTAAGTTGAGTTGAGTTGAGTTGAGTTTTTAACTTGTTATTTATTTCAAAACATAATATATCAAGTAATTAATATTAAAATGATGATCATCATTATTATTATCAAAACATCTTTTGAAGAAAAAAATGATAAGCAAAATTTAAATTTTGAAAATAAATAGCATTTTCTAAAAAAATAAATAACATTTTATTTAGAAGAAGGTACAATTAAAATAGGAACCCAAGAAGATTAATTTACTAATATTTCAAGAAAAATAAATGCTTTACTATGTCTAGCCCATAGATGCAGTAAAATTGTCTTTATTAGCCATTATGGCCCATGGATGTAGTAGTAAAATGGCCTCATTATTTTTAGTACATGATGTGGCTGATCCAACGCCGTTAGAGAACCGCGAAGGAAGGAAACTTCCGGAGCCCCCCTTTGGCCTTCAAAGGGTCCTCCGGCCACGGTAGCGTTTATGGCCTCATAAAGCCATGCACACCCAATTGTCTCCCGCCTTCAGCGCCGGCTTCCAGCGACGGCCTTCAGCTCCATGGCCGACAGCTCCAAGGCCGACAGCTCCATGGCCGACAGCTCCAAGGCCTACAGCTCCATGGCCGACAGCTCCATGGCCGACAGCTCCAAGGCCGACACCTCCATGGCCGACAGCTCCAAGGCCGACAGCTCTATGGCCGACAGCTCCAAGGCCGACACCTCCAAGGCCGACACCTCCAAGCTGCCAGGCTCCCTTGAGCCGTGAACAGTACCATGTAAGTGATCACCCTCGGTCTTTTGTGGAGCCCATCCAAGGGCGTGAACGGTGCCACACAAACACTCTATGATCAAATGCTCTATGAGGGACAACCAAAAGGTGACGTAGGGACACGTCTGGCAAGCGTCGTAACGATTGGTCATGCCCTGCAGCCACCAACTCTAACAGGATACGGCCTGCAGCGCGACACGGAGGTAAGCTCTACTGTACTGCCATCAATTAATGCTCTAATAGGTGATCACGCCCCAAGCCCACGGGTTCCAGGCATCTATAAAAAGGGTAAGAGGGACCTCTGACCAGGTAACACACTTATTACACCCCTAAATGCTCACAGGAAGAGCTCATGTCTCTGAGTCTCTCTCTCTTTTTCTTTCGAGCTTCCTCAAGCTCACGACCATTGCCCAGAGCACTGACTTGAGCGTCGGAGGGTCCCCGCCGGAATCTCCGGCCCCCGGGACCTGTTTGCAGGTGCGAGGAGCTCGCTGGAGGAGGCGACCGGACGCTCGCGGACGCTCGATGGCAGTGTTCTGGCATCAACAGATTGGCGCGCCAGGTAGGGGGGACGCACTGAAGGAAAGAAAGCTCTATCTCCTTGAGCTATAGGTCTCTATCCCCTCTAAGATAGCTATGGCGGTGATGCACATGCCAGAGGTTCTTACCAATCGTGCTGGGGGGCATCCACATCGCACTGAGCAACAAAAGACCAGTCTCTCTCTCTCCCTGCCCCTCCTTCACCACCAACTTCAGCTGCTCTGATTAACCAGCTGGCCATCCTTAATCAGCAAGATCAAGCTTTGAAAGCAGCAGTTCATGAACTGCAGAAGCAATGCTCGGGGGCCACTCAGCAGCACCCCAAGCCTCTCGCGTCGCCCATGATAGCTGCACCAGTTGTGATGGCTTCGGCCTCCAGCGGTGGCCTCCAGCGCCGGCCTCCAGCGGCGGCCTCCAGCAACGGCCTCCAGCGCCGGCCTCCAGCGACGGCCTCCAGCGACGGCCTATGGAGCCGGCCTCCGGCTCTGACCTCCAGCGACGGCCTCCAGCGCCGGCCTCCAGCGACGGCCTCCAGCGCCGGCCTCCGGCTCCGGCCTCTAGCAACGGCCTTTGGCTTCGGCCTCCAGCGCCGGCCTCCGGCTCCGGCCTTTGGCTCCGGCCTCCAGCGATGGCCTCCAGCGCCGGCCTCCAGCGACGACCTCTGGCACTGGCCTTCGGCTTCGGCCTCTAGCGACGGCCTCCAGCGACGGCCTTTGGCTCTGGCCTCCGGCTCCGGCCTCCAGTGACGGCCTCTGGCGCCAACCTCCGGCTCCGGCCTCCAGCGACGGCCTCTGGCTCCGGCCTCCAGCGACGGCCTCCAGCGCCAGCCTCAAGCGCCGGCCTCAAGCGCCGGCCTCCAGCGACGATCTCTGGCACCAGCCTTCAGCTCCGACCTCCAGCGCCGGCCTCCAGCGATGGCCTCCAGCGCCGGCCTCCGGCTCCGGCCTCCAGCGACGGCCTCCGGCTGCGGCCTCCAGCGCTGGCCTCCAGCGACGGCCTCCAGTGCCCGCCTTAGTCTCCAGCCTCCAACGCCGGCCTCCAGCGACGGCCTTTGGTTCCGGCCTTTGGCTCCGTCCTCCAAGTACATTACACTTAAGACAGTTTTCTTTCATTAATACTTTAAAATGCTATGCAGGGAAGATTTACCTTGCATCAACATCCAAGACCAACCTCGCTTTGGCGTCCATAAGCCCGAGTCCAGCAGGGAAGACCTCGGTCGACCCCAAGTGCCGGCATCATAAGCCCGGGTCCAGCAGGGAAGACCTCGGTCGACCCCAAGCACTGGTACTCTAAGCTTGACCCCAGCTCAGCACAAAAAGCTAGAGGGCCCCTTGCCTTGGACCAATGTGGAGGCTGCCCGAATCCTGTAACTCCCAGCAACATTCTCTCTTCTAGCCGTCCGTCTTCAGCAGACTCTCCCGGCCGTTCATCTTCAACGGCCGCTAGCTACTCGGGCTTCCCTCGGCGACCTCTGGCTCCCGAGTCCGACTCTGACCCTCGTCCGTGGCTCCGCTCCAGCGTCCCCGACTCTGAATCCCATCTCTCTCTTCACTGCACTTCGAAGATGGGTCCCCAGCTTCATTTCGGAGAGGAGTTGGTCATCAACTAACTCCAGGCTCCGTCCCAGCTTGATTCCCTGGGGGGCAGACCACTAGCGGGCGGAAAGGCTCAAATCCACATAAGAAAAACAGGGGTGCTACAAGAGCTAAGTACGCTGCACCTAAGACAACTTCCATTCATTGATACTTAAAAATGTCATGCAGGGAAGACCAACCTCGCGTTGGCATCCCAGAAGCCCAATGTACAATTGGCACCGAAGACCGGTGTACCACCGGATCCAAAAAGCCCAACTCCGGTCGGCACTCAAAACCTGAAGTACCATCGACACTAAAGCCCAATGTCAGCTCGGCACAAAAGGCTCCTGACGACTTTCAACTCTCAGGTCGCCCTTCGGGGTTAAAAAGGCTCCTGACGACTTTCAACTCTCAGGTCACCCTTCGGGGTTAAAAAGGCTCTCAACGGCCTCGACTTTGCCTCATCGGCTTCGTAACAGCCTCAACGGCTTCATTACAGCCTCAGCGGCTTCAACTCTGCATTAGCGGCCAATGGCCAATCGGGTAATACCTTCGTTTAAATTGTACACTTGTAACATATCACTGGTTACTTTCAGCTATCAAGAAGCCCCAAGACAGCTCACAGCTAGGAGAGGCCAACTCCTCAGCTCACAGTTGACGGGGACCCAAATCCAAACTTCATGTCAAAAGTTAAAGGCCTAAAGTCAGGCGAGGATCAACCACTTGGGAGGTAGCGCCCCTTTCACCTTGCTAGGGTGGACCCGCTTCGTCTCAGGGGCGAGGGGGCATCTGATGTGGCTGATCCAACGCCGTTAGAGAACCGCGAAGGAAGGAAACTACCGGAGCCCCCCTTTGGCCTCCAAAGGGTCCTCCGGCCACGGTAGCGTTTATGGCCTCATAAAGCCATGCACACCCAATTGTCTCCCGCCTTCAGCGCCGGCCTCCAGCGACGGCCTCTAGCGGCGGCCTCTAGCGCCGGCCTCCAGCGCCGGCTTCCAGCAACGGCCTTCTCCATGGCCAACAGCTCTAAGGCTGACAGCTCCATAGCCGACAGCTCCAAGGTCGACAGCTCCATGGCCGATAGCTCCAAGGCCGACACCTCCATGGCCGATAGCTCCAAGCCCGACACCTCCAAGCTGCCAGGCTCCCTTGAGTCGTGAACAGTACCATGTAAGTGATCACCCTCGTCTTTTGTGGAGCCCATCTAAGGGCGTGAATGGTGCCACACAAGCACTCTATGATCAAATGCTCTACGAGGGACAACCAAAAAGGTGACGTAGGGACACGTCTGGCAAGCGCCGTAACGATTGGCCACGCCCTATAGCCACCAACTCTGACAGGTCCCGGCCTGCAGCGCGACACGGAGGTAAGCTCCACTGTACTGCCATCAATTAATGCTTTGATAGGTGATCACGCCCCAAGCCCACGGGTTCCAGGCATCTATAAAAAGGGTAAGAGGGACCTCCGACCAGGTAACACACTCATTACACCCCTAAACGCTCACAGGGAGAGCTCCTATCTCTGAGCCTCTCTCTCTTTCTTTTTCGAGCTTCCTCAAGCTCACGGCCGTTGCCCAGAGCACTGACTTGAGCGTCGAAGAGTCCCCGTCGGAATCTTCGGCCCCCGAAATCTGTTTGCAGGCGCGAGGAGCTCGCTGGAGGAGGCGACCGAACGCTCGAGGGTGGTGTTCTGGCATCAACAGTACCAATACTTCCTTCTCATATATGGCTTTATATTTTTAATTTTCTAAAAGAAATTAATTTAAAGAGATTGGTCATTTTTTTGTGGCATTGAGAAATAAACTAACAATTTTAACTCATGAGTGGCATAATCAGCATTTTCTCAACCATAATATTATGACAGAGTTAATAATAACTCAATATATGAATCAATGATTAAACGAAGTACAATGTTTTTTTTTCCTCAATATATGAATCAATAATAACTTTTAAGAATTTGAAAACCACACTTTTTTAAATTTATAGTTATACATACCATCAAATCTCAATTATGTAGTATTAAATCAATGTTGAACAAAATTTATTCAGATGCGAAACTAAATATTGTAACAAATGAGAGATTTATATAATTAAGAAAAGTTAATTAATCATGCGATATTTTTCAAATGGGGAAAGGGAGACAAGGAAGCTGGTGCAACTTAAACCAAATGAAAGCTATAAGAGCCATTTCCAGCTTGACCATGCCATTTGAATGGGTCTTAAACCACTGGCATGACTGATTTATTCTCTCTTATCATAAAAAGGTATATTTATTAGTTATTTTTTTTCCTTTCTTAACATCTCAATCATATATTCATCCAGCCATGGCTCAACTGTGGGGCCAACTTTATTCATCCTAACATTCAATCCTTTCATAAGTTCTAAATAGTTATCTTTGATGAAGGAGAGTGGCAATACATTTATTGTTGCAAGTACTTTAAAAGCTCCAACATAGCATGGTTGTTATCAGGAAACTGCTCTCTGGTCAAGTCATCAAAGTAAAATTCACTCCCAACCAATGCTGCCAAATGAAAAAAGCCCACATGAATTAAGATTGAAACAATATTTAGTAAGATAAAAGCATTGTTCTGGGTCCTCACAGTGGTTCCTCTGCAATCTCTGTAATGACTATTCATATAACTTTAGTGCAGCCTCTCTGTTTCCTTTCATATGGCATCATGTCCAAGTAACAGCAATGCCTCATTTATCACCATAAATCTATATCTTTAATAATGGATTCCTATCAATCAGGGAAGCTTCATGATCAAAATCCACACCACATTCTGGTGAGGTCAACTGAAATCAATTTTTAACCTTAGAATATTCATTCCCAAACTTGTTAACCAGCCATGAGAGTAGGAGAAGGCCAAATCCTTGCATTACCTTCCAAACGAGAAGCCTTAGGGACTCGCCAAGCCCTGACCATCATCAGCAAGTCCGTGCCTCTCTCTCTCTCTTCTTCCACGCCACAAAATCCACTAATTTATCCACTTGACCATAGACTATGGTGCTTGAAAGGTTCTTATCAAGTACTCCATTGATTGAACTTGATCTAAGAAAGGTAGATCACGAAAGATAAACTTTGCAACTAAATAAATTATCTTTTATGTAGCTTAATATTTTATTAATTGAATTTGATCTTAGGAAGATAAAGTTTTCATCTGTATCTAAAAAAAAAAAAAAAATCCACAACATGGGAAGCCATTGTTAAAGAAAGCCGGCCGCCCCCATATTTTTTCCTATGGGATTCCACCGTATACGGCGGGTGGCCTCCACATGACCCCGGTCGTGTATCGCCGCACACCTGCCATCCGTACGGACGAGAAGCACGTGCGCCCGGATCGCGAGGCACACGTGACCAGCATCCAACCCACGTGTCGCGTTCTTATGCGCCTTTTACCCAAAAATCTCCAACGGATTGCCGCACGCAACGTTTCACGTGGCACGCGGCCACCGATCCATTGAGATAAAATGCTGGCATTAAAACGAATCGGACGGCCGAGAACGAGGACCAAGCGATGGAATGGAATAATATATTTATAGAGACCGGTGAGTCGGAGGCGGGGAGGGCGGCTACGTTGATTCCGCGGCTTAAAAAGCGGGAAAAGTCCCAGGTGTGCCAATTAAATTACGAAAATGTTTTTAATTTTAATAATTAATTATATGAGACGGTGTTAGCTGGCATCACGGGAGAAATGGCTCGCACTGTTGGTACCGTGTTTCCCTTATACAGTGGAAATCTATCTACTTGGCTACTGGATTCGATATCTGCCGTCCATTCGGGTGAGATTGCAGTGAGATGGATGGTTGGGGGAGCGTCCATGTGCCTCTGATCAGAGTCAGTGATATTTAGAGAAAGGTAATTTAAAATATATGAAGAGGCGAGACAGCTAGACTAGACGGGAAGAAATTCTGGAAAAATTTATTAAGAGATGATAAGAAGAAGAACGTGGGCAGAACGTCATTTCTTAAATACCCCCATCCCTCTCCCCATCCATTCGCCCGCTCTTCTTCTTACTCTTCTACTCTCTCTCTCTCTCTCTCTCTCTCTCTCTCTCGCTTTGTTCTCTTCTTTGTTTCCCGCTTAGATCCAGCAAAAACCCTGGCTAAAACCCCGAGCACGGATCGATTTCTCCCATGCATCGAAGGCTTTTAGGGGGTTTGGCTCCGGAAAAAGAGCGGGGGAGAAAGAACCGGTCAAGAGTTTCTTCGGGAATATCTCTTCCGGTTTGAAAATTTCGAATCTATTGGCCGAATCGGGACCCCTGGATTCGTTTCTGGTCGCTTCCTTCTTATTCCGATGATTACCGGCTAGTGGAGCTTCGGATTTGGGACTTCTCGCGATGAATCCGGCAGTCGTCACCCGGCGGCAGCACCAGATGGATGGCGTGAAGTTCTCAGAGCATGTGGTGACCACGAGGAAGACGGTCCCAGCGGCGACGGCCGACGGGTGGTCGAGAAGGCGGAGGGTTGTGAGAGTTTGCTTCACCGATGCGGATGCCACTGATTCTTCATCTAGTGATGAAGAGATCGGCGGCCGGACCGCGCGGAGGAGGAGAGTGAAGAGGTACGTCCAAGAGGTCGGGATCGAGGTCGCCGGTCTGCGGCTGCGGCGGCGGCTCACCGGCGGAAGGCGGCGCCGGCGCCGGCGCCGAAGCGAGTGGAGAACGCGCCGGAGCGCCGGAGGACCGGAAGAGGTTCCGTGGAGTGCGGCGTCGGCCGTGGGGACGCTGGGCGGCGGAGATACGGGACCCAACGCAGCGGAAGCGGGTGTGGCTCGGACCTTCGACACGGCGGAGGAGGCCGCCACCGTGTATGACAACGCCGCCGTCCGACTGAAAGGGAACAGGGCGGTGACCAACTTTCCCACCACAGAGAAGGCCTCGCCGGCACCCGACGCCCCGGCGGTGGAGGGGAAGGCCCATATGACCGTCGAGGCGGCGCCGAGCAAGAGCAGCGGCGGCTCCGACGGCTCCCACCCCTCGCCGACATCGGTGCTCCGCTACGGCGGCGAAGGAACGCCGTTCGACTGCCTGGTCGACCGCGGAGTCGATGCGTTCGGTTTCAGTTTCGAGCCGCCGTTATGTCTAACGGAGTTCTACTGGCCGCGGCCGCAATTCTGGGAGGCCGAATTCGGCGAGTTCGACGCGGACGATTTCTCGTAGAAAGAGGTCTTTGAGATCTCGTTCTCGGCTCCATTCTTGCTTAAATGACGATTTTACCCTCTCCAGACCTGCTCCTCTCCGTCTCACCGGGGCAAAATCGTCACTCCGTCTTCCTTTGGCGTTGGATGAGTCGCGAGTTGGCCGAGTGTTAAGGCGAGTTTTGTTAGTAAAAGCGAGTGGCGGGATTTTTATAGTTGGTTTTTATTATTTATATTTTATTATAAAGAAATCTTGTTAATTCGAATGCATGTCTCTTGGTGTTAAGAGTGAAGTGACTCATGATAGTGGCAAAAGAGCGAGTTTCCGTGACCCTCACGCTTTGACGTGGAAAAGTCGATATGTTCTTTTATTATTATATATATATATATATATATATATATATATTGAACTTTTCGGTTTAATAGCATGATGACTTATGGTTCTGGAGGAGGTTACGCAAGGCAATAATAATATCTTAATTAATAATAGTAAATAAGATTTTTGGGAGTCAGGAAGGGGGAAATGGAATAGCGTAGAAATTTTCAGAGGCTCCTTTCGGGGGCCGGTATTCCGAAGCGGGGATTTTCGGAGGGTTAGTTGACACGTGGCGGGACGTTTGCCGTGGAAAGGGGCCGAGGGTGACAGCACGTGAGGTGGGGAGTGACACAGGGGATGATGGATTCGAGGCGGGGGGGGCTCCGTGCGTGCCTCGTGGTGGGGTGGCTCTATGGGGACCCGCACGGTTTGCCGCACGATAGCCCGGTCTTACTGTGGTTCACGGGATTAACGTTGTTTGATCCTTCACGGACCACCGTTGTTTGGTCTACCAACTGTTAACATCTTCGAAAGTTCGAAGGACTCCAAATTCATCAAAACGGATCGGTGCGGTTTACAGCTGCCGGCCACCATCCCAACGTGAACCCATTTTTGGATCCTTGTCTATCCAAAAAAAAAAAAAAATAGGAATCCTAAGTAAGCGACCGTATTATTAGATTTAATGCGCAGAAAGGATAATTTAATGCTATTGATACGGGTTAAAATTATTTCCGTATCTATTGACAAACATAACGTACGGCAGAATTTATTTTTGAGCTCTGATTTGATATGAGCATCAGCTATCATCTTCGAATATCTATAGGACTCTCTGAGTGAGCCATCTTCAATCTCACTAGAATCAAACCATCTACGAATCGATAAGACCGGGGACTTCTTAGAATAAATATCATCCATAATGATGAATCATGCATAATATTTTGAAAGATAATTTGCATTGATTACAAAGATTTCAGACGAGCCTTCTAAACAAAATAAGGGCCAGATACAGTATACCCTCATAATTAATGAATCTCATATTTTTGATAAGATATGCAGCTCTTACTTTTGTCAGCCATTGATTTCCTCAACTACATCCAAAAAATCATATAATAATTTACCATTTCGACGACATAAATACTAGGTTCTAGGAATGAGGTTTTAACAATCTTTTTCACTCTATCAAATGCTAGGGTTTTCATTGATTTAGACATTGAAGATCTTTCGTAGGAATCATCCATCTTTCCTGGATTGAAAAGAGTATTCGGGTCTCGTCGTGCATCGATCCTAAATCAAAAAATAAAAATAACAGAAATATGCAGCAACAGCTATCATTATCTATATTGTAGTGGAACTCATTAAAAAAAAAAACATAAATTACGTTATAATTTTATTTTGTAGAGTTAAGAATTGATTTTTACCATATGTTTTTATAACTAATGTATATCTGACTTTATTATTTCATTATATCATTTTTATCATAATTATGGTAGTTGATTTTTTTTAGGGGATTGGTTTTAAAAAAAAAAAAAAAATCGTGCGACTAAAACATACATGCTTCCATCGTTGCTGACAGCAAAAGCTGCCAGCTTTTCCCTCAATTGGACATGAAATACCATCATATCCATCGGACTCCTGGCAGCATGTCACTGAGGTCATCAACTAACGGACTTGCAGGCTTTCCCACCCATCCCTACCCAACCCACTGCAAAATGGCGAACGTAGGTTCATCATAATGGCTTTGGCTCTCCACCTGTTGCTTTGTTCCGCTGGATATATATCGCGTCGTGCCTCGTTGAAATCACCTTGAGAGTCAATGTCAAAGCCAGTTGGTTTCTCTTCGGTGAAAGCATTCCAATGGCGCAGAAAGCTTCTGGGAAAAGCCAGTAATTAGTTACCGACTGGCTGCTGATGGTTGCGGCGAGAGAGAGAGAGAGAGAGGAAGAGAGCGAGTCGACCACGTCTCCTCGGCGCCCAGCGGGCCGACACGAAAAGATTCGGCGGGCCCACCATGCCTTGCCGGTAAACCGGACCGTTGCGACGACCATTCACCGCAAGCGACGCGAGAGCGGCCGCGATGCCCGATCTCACGCACCGCCGCACGTGCTAAATTACTTCGATGCCGCGCCGATGGTGATCACCATCGTCCATTGACAGCACCCACGTACCAAATGATGGTGACCACAAAATACAACATGGCGCAACGTGTGAAACTGATATCAGTGCGTACATCACAGGTGATCGAGACGTAACCATTAGGCTTTGAAGCCGGCTTCCAACATGGATTAAAGTCCGCAAACCTCTGCTGCCATATGAAACGAGAGTCAAATTATTGTAATGGCAGACAACCCAATGAAATAAAAGTCAAATTGTTATAGTAGCTAACACAGCCTATAAGCTTGCCTCTCATGATCGCATCATCAGAGAGATAATAATACTGGCAAGAAACATGTCTTGAATCGGTGATGAATGTTAATAGAATACAAAGACAGCGGCATCAACTTGGCCAACCACTCCCCGAAGAGCCCCATTAGACGACGAGACGCGAGATCGAATGAATCCTTGATGGAATCAATATATTGAGATGTAACACAAGGTGATGAGGAAAAGTTAAAGCAATGAGCCATAAAGTCCATCGAGATGGGGCCCCTGTGGATTCTGACATGGAAGAGCCGTCGATGAGATGGTCCTGATCGATCGGCGGGCAGAAGGCAGCAGGCACGCTCCGTTGGAACTGCACCACCCCTCAGCGGCAGGTCATGTGCATGGGTCCCCAAAGCTCTGAGGAATTGATCATAGTCTTTTGCTAAAAGAGAAGAGTCCCACAGCAGCAACAGCAGCAGCCCG
Source organism: Calamus simplicifolius (assembly GCA_900491605.1). Lineage (NCBI taxonomy): Eukaryota > Viridiplantae > Streptophyta > Magnoliopsida > Arecales > Arecaceae > Calamus > Calamus simplicifolius. The sequence goes on along the minus strand of UESW01003907.1, from coordinate 426,520 downwards.
GCTCAGAGGTTGAAAGGAATTTGGAGAAGTCCAAGCACACGACTTCGCTTTTTTTTTTTTTTTTTTCCCTCCAGCTGTTAGAAGGTCTCCATACAGAACGGTCTTCTTTGAACACAGCACAAGTGTTTGCTTGCAGTTTAGTTCACACGTAGAAGACTCTCAAATAAACTTTCTTATATATGCTGCTACTTTTCCAAGGAGAAGTATGAACACGGTTGAGAGCACTGGCCGGGCTGTCCATCGATGAGTGGAAGTACTCTACGGATCTACTCCTGGAAACACTTGAGAGCTGCTTGTGATGTTCTGAGATAGCCAATGGGAAAGGTGGGTGCTTTGAATGTGGAGAGTAGGTCCGGCACTCAGCTTTGGTGGTTAATCTCAGTTCCCGGCGAGTTACTTTGATGTACCACAAGCACATGACTTGCTTGCTTCATTGCCTCCAAGAATCCAAGGGATGCCAAATTATTGTCCCTTTTCTCAGACAATGAGATGACCAACTTACTGCCTCTCCACACTGTAAAGCATGCCTCCTTATTTGGACATTTTTCCATGCCTTTCCAGATTTGGAATGACAGTACACGTAAAAGATCCAACTAAAGTGCAGCTGAAGATCATGCGCAGCGAACAACAGGAAGAGAGATAGAGATAGAGAGAGAGAGAGAGAGATAATAGAAGATAAATAGGTGGATGCCAAATGGTTGTCCATTAAAATTAAAGAACCAAGTCTTTCCCAGCAAAAGCATACACAGTAAATTAAATATGATCACAAGCCATGGAGAAATTGCAGTCAATAAGTAAATTTCCAGGAGGCCGGCGAGTAATTTCTTTTTATATATTTTATTTATTAAAACAGAGAGGCGCTACAAAAGGTTAAGCCAAGTCTAACCAGATAGAAGAAACAAGGAGATAATAGAAAAGGCTGGCTGTGAGTAAATTCAGAAAGGAAAAAATAGTTGTGTAGGGCAGCCGCTACTGCAAACTAATTTGCCATATTGTACGTCAAACAAAGTTGGAATCCATGAAGGATTGGGATGGACCGATGCAGCTCTTCCTAATAGAATTCATTATTTTGTCATTTTCCCCTGGATTGGCAACAGGTGAGAAACTAAAGAGTGGTGCACAAAAGAAAAGAAAAAAAAAAAAAAAAAAAGGTGATTCGACTGGGTATGCCATTTGGTTGGCCGTGACAATATCCGTGGCATCAACCATTCTTGTAACTGTACTTGAAGGTCAACCGGAGGACTGTGTGCATGGCTTCCCTCCTTTACCTACGGTTAGCTCGGCGTCGTACAAGTCCAGCTGCATATATTTTTAAATGATTTTATTTTTTAAAAAAATATCAAATAATTTAATTGGCTTCATTTTCACTCGATGGATTTGTAGATTTCTATATAGATATATATATATATATATATATGCTGTCCCACAATCTAAAAAAGATTGAATAGATATCCAAATTAACATTAATTCCATCGATACCAATTCATATATGCTTCATATACGCAGGGAGTCTGAGCTTCGATCACAGCATAGGTGGGCGAGTACTGCTCATATTGGGAGATGACGAGCAACTGTGGTGATCGATCTGAGCTCTAGCGAGGATCATGTGCTAGACGTTTTCCTTGAGGAATCTGGATGGGAGAAGGTCAGCAGGAGGTCTCCCCTAGGAGCAGAGCAAAAGAGCAAAAGTAGGCCATTCTAGAGTTCGTTTCGCTCGGAATTTAGGACCTCCCTCCCATTCCGATAGGGTAGCAGCTGCTATGGAGGTGGGAGATTGGCCACGTTAAGCATGAATCTAGGAATGGATTGGTTTGTCGGAGCTGTTAACAGCATGGGTCATTCAACAAGGTGATGCTCGGAGGCCTCACAGATCGAGGGTAGTGATGGAGAAGGAAGTGTTTCTCAAGGATAGACCGGAGTCCATCTTCTTGTTAGCTGAGAAGAAGTTGATCAAGAGGTGATGGGGCCAAATTGACCCCATAAAAAATAAAATTTTTTTGAACGGCCCCAAAGGCCGACGGACTCCAGCGCTAGCCGCCAGCGTCGGCCTTCAGCGCCGGCCTCCAGTGCCAACCTCCAGCGCTGGCCAAAGGCCGACAGACTCCGGTGCCAGCCGCCAGCGTCGGCCTTCAGCGTCGGCCTCCAGCGCCAGCCTCCAGCACTAGCCAAAGACCGATAGACCCCAGCGCCAGCCTCAAGCACTGGCCAAAGACCGACAGACCTCGGCGCCAGCCGCCAGCGTCGGCCTTCAGCGACGGCCTCCAGCGTCGGCCCCCAGCGTCGGCATCCAAGGCCGACACCTACCAAGACCGGCACCTCTAAGGCCGGCACCTCCAAGACAGTCGGCTCCAAAGGCCGACACCATCAAAGACCGGCACCTCCAAGACAGTCGGCTCCAAAGGCCGACACCATCAAAGGCCGGCACCTCCAAGACAGTCGGCCCCAAAGGCCGACACCATCCAAGACGGGCACCTCCAAGGCCGGCACCTCCAAGACAGTCGGCCCCAAAGGCCGACACCATCAAAGATCGTCACCTCCAAGGCCGGCACCTCCAAGACAGTCGGCCCCAAAGGCCGACACCATCCAAGACCGGCACCTCCAAGGCCGGCACTTCCAAGACAGTCGGCTCCAAAGGCCGACACCATCAAAGACCGGCACCTCCAAGACAGTCGGCCCCAAAGGACGACACCATCCAAGACCGGCACCTCCAAGGCCGGCACCTCCAAGACAGTCGGCCCCAAAGGCCGACACCATCCAAGACCAGCACCTCCAAGGCCGGCACCTCCAAACAGTCGGCCCCAAAGGCCGACACCATCCAAGACCGGCACCTCCAAAGCCGGCCTCTCCAAGCCAGGCGGCCCCGGTTCCTAGCCGGCCACGCGTCTCCAACCTAGGCGGCCCCGGTTCCTAGCCGGCCATGGCGTCTCCAACCTAGGCGGCCCCGGTTCCTAGCCGGCCCCGGCCTCTCCAAACTAGGCGGCCCCAGTTCCCAGCCGAACCGGCCTCTCCAAGCCAGGCGGCCCCGGCACGTTCCCAGCCGGCCCCGACCTCTCCAAGCCAGGCGGCCCCGGCACATTCCCAGCCGGCCCTGGCCTCTCCAAGCCAGGCGGCCCCGGCACACTCCCAGCCGGCCCCGACCTCTCCAAGCCAGGCGGCCCCGGCACATTCCTGGCCGGCCCCGGCCTCTCCAAGTCAGGCGGCCCCGGTTCCTAGCCAGCCACGATGTCTCCAAACTAGGCGGCCCCAGTTCCCAGCCGAACCCGGCCTCTCCAAGCCAGGCGGCCCCGGCACGTTCCCAGCCGGCCCCGACCTCTCCAAGCCAGGCGGCCTCGGCACATTCCCAGCCGGCCCTGGCCTCTCCAAGCCAGGCGGCCCCGGCACACTCCCAGCCGGCCCCAACCTCTCCAAGCCAGGCGGCCCCGGCACATTCCTGGCCGGCCCGGCCTCTCCAAGTCAGGCGGCCCCGGTTCCTAGCCAGCCACGATGTCTCCAACCTAGGCGGCCCCGGTTCCTAGCCGGCCCCGGCCTCTCCAAGCCAGGCGGCCCCGGTTCCTAGCCGGCCACGGCGTCTCCAACCTAGGCAGCCCCAGTTCCTAGCCGGCCCCGGCCTCTCCAAGCCAGGCGGCCTCGGCATATTCCCAGCCGACCCCGGCCTCTCCAAGCCCGGCGGCCCCAGCACGCTCCTAGATCAGCCCCAGCATGGCCCTATCAGTTCAGGGTGCCATCTCTGACGTGCACCGCTTGACAACGTCGGATCCAACAACCTACCGGTAACGTCATTGATGGGACAGAACCTACCTACCCAACAACCGACGAGACTTAACCCACCAACCAGCCCAGATTCACGAACGGCTCAGCAGACGTTCTGACTACACGAAAACCCATGTGATCATGCCAGCGTCAACCCCTATAAAAGGGTAAATTACGTCGATAACCGGGTAATGCAAGTTTACACACTTGATGCCCTAACTCTCAGAAGAACAATCCAATTCTTCCGAGATCTCTCTCTCTTCTCTCAAGAGCTCTCTCGAGCTCCTTCTCTGCTGTGACCTCAGTCACTGACTAGGGCATCGGAGGGTCCCATCGGAGAACCCTCTCCGGTCTTGGGACTTCCTTGCAGGTAACCCGGTGAAGAAGAAGAGCCTCCGTTCCCGACGTCCAGGAGAGGTGATCGAGCGTCATCAGATTGGCGCGCCAGGAAGGGGGGATAAGAAAAAGTAGCGAACGTTCCTCCGGAGCTACATCCTTCATCCCCTCTCTTCTCTCAGAAGCCATGGTGGTGACGCGAGCTCAGGATGCCTCCGTCAGCTGTCCGACGGGGCTCATCCCGCTACTAACCTTCCGGTTGCCGGTCCGCCGCCGGACGCCGCTGTCAAACAGCGGAGCAGCTGGCAACCCTCTCCCAGCAAGTTCAGAATCTCACTGCCATGGTCCACGGCCTCCAGCAGCAGCAGTCCGTGGCCACCCAGCACCAGACCGCTCCCTCCGCCAGTCAGCAGTCGGCAAGGGGAGGCTCCCCCCGACGGGGGACCGGCCAACATCAAGCTTCCCCAGGAAGCCCCGGCGCGAGCCCTCCAAGCGGCCACGGTCCCCTGACCATGGCCCTAGCGAGTTTCCTCCCAAGCCACATCATCACGAGGAACCCAGGCGGAAGTCCCGACTTCCGTCTCCATCTCCTTCTGCCTCGTCTTCTTCTTCTTCCTCTGAGCCATCCTGGAGGGCTCCGACGATCAACCGCCAGGCGGAGGAATGCCTTGAGGAGTACAATCGGCGCCTCGACGAGCTCACCAGGAAGATCAACCATCAGCCGGAGGAAGAGTTCGACACTCGTCCTCCTTACACCCGCCGCATACTGGAGGAACCGGTTCCCTCTAGATTCCACTTCCCTCAGGTGGACCCGTACGACGGTACGACCGACCCTCTCGACCACCTCGAGAGCTACAAGGCCATGATGCAAGTCCAGGGCACCTCAGACGCCCTTCTCTGCAAAGCCTTCCCCGCCACCCTGCGGAGGGCCGCCCGTGCATGGCGCTCACGCCTGCCCCCTCACAGCATCGACTCCTTTCGGAAGCTGGAGAGGGCATTTTTGGCCCACTTTGACGCCTACCGCCGGATCCCAAGGGTGGCAGACAGCCTCTTCTCCGTCCGCCAGAAGGAAGGAGAGTCACTGCGGGACTTTGTGTCTCGATTCAAAACCGCCGCCCTCGAGGTCTACCATCTCGACGATGCAGTGGCCACCCTGGCGCTGAAGCAGGGACTCCTTCCATCCCGCTTTACCTTCTCCCTGTATAAGAAGCCCCCAAGCTCTTATTCCAATCTCCTCCTCTGAGCTCAGAAATATATCCGCGCGGATGAAGCAGACCTCACCCGCCGGGAGTCTTCGAAGAGCTCCAGCCACAAATCCGCTCGCCCTGAGCCGAGCAGACCTCCCCGACATCGCCGATCCGACTCACCTCGCCGGTCCGACAACAGGCGCCGAAGCCCTGTCCCCGACGAGAGTAATCTCGCTCCTCTCCTTGCCCCTCGATCCCACATCCTGATGGAGATCGAGGGCGAGCCTTACCTCCAACGTCCTCCCCCCATGAAGAAAGGTGCACCCACGACGTGAGCAGCTACTGTCGTTTCCATCGGGATTACGGCCACGACACCGACAGCTGCTACAGCTTGAAGCGGGCCATCGAGGAGCTCATCCAGCGGGGCTACCTCGGCAAGTACGTCCAGAAGACGCAACAGCCGCTGCCGGCCATCATGGGGCCTCCACCAGCTCAAGCCACCGTCGACAACACTCCCTTGGAGCGAACGATCGGGATGGTGTCCTGGGGATCAGCTTTTGTACCTAAACGGCCGAGGGGGGAGGAGTTGCCGGGTAATGTACTTCTTGAGAGGGTCCTTACCGCATCACCGAAATACTCCACCGGGGGGCATACAAACTAGAGGAACTCGACGGAAGCCCATTCCACGTAACTGGAATGCGGACAACCTCCGCTAGTATTACCAATGATGTACTCCCGGAAGCATGAGTAATAAAGAAGGCCCTTTCTGACACCACAACTTGTTCTCCCTTGCACCAAGTCTCTCAAAAGGAGCCCACCGGCATCGCGGCCCACGGGACACCACTCGGCCCCGGCACGGCGGTGCCCTTGAGCCGGTTAAGACCCTAAAGGCTCCATACCCGGCTGAGTCGCCACTTGGGTGGCACACAAACCCCCAGGTTGGTTCAAAAGGAGCTTACTGGCATCGCGGCCCATGGGACACCACTCGGCCCCGGCACGGCGGTGCCCCCGAGTTGGTTAAGACCCTAAAGGCTCCGTATCCAGCTGAGTCGCCACTTGGGCGGCCCATAAACCCCCAGGTTGGTTCAAAAGGAGCTCACTGGCATCGCGGCCCACGGGACACCTCTCGGCCCCGGCACGGCGATGCCCCCGAGTCGGTTAAGACCCTAAAGGCTCCGTACCCGGTTGAGTCGCCACTTGGGTGGCACACAAACCCCCAAGCTAGTTCAAAAGGAGCTCACTGGCATCGCGGTCCATGAGACATCACTCGGCCCTAGCACGGCGGTGCCCCCGAGTCGGTTAAGACCCTAAAGGCTTCGTACCCGATTGAGTCGCCACTTGGGCAGCACACAAACCCCCAAGCTGGTTCAAAAGGAGCTCACTGGCATCGCGGCCCACGGGACACCACTCGGCCCCGGCACGGCGGTGCCCCCGAGTCGGTTAAGACCCTAAAGGCTCCGTACCCGGCTGAGTCGCCACTTGGGCGGCACATAAACCCCCAAGCTGGTTCAAAGGGAGCTCACTAGCATCGCGGCCCACGGGACACCACTCGGCCCCGGCACGGCGGTGCCCCCGAGTCGGTTAAGACCCTAAAGGCTCCGTACCCGGTTGAGTCGCCACTTGGACGGCACACAAACCCCCAAACTGGTTCAAAAGGAGCTCACTGGCATCGCGTCCCATGGGACACCACTCGGTCCCGGCACGGCGATGCCCTCGAGTAGGTTAAGACCCTAAAGGCTCCGTACCCGGCTGAGTCGCCCCTCGCAGCGGTTCCACACCCCCGAGGCGGTTCAAAAGAACCTGACGACTCCCAGCTCTCAGGTCACCCTTCGGGGTTCACTCCCAGACCCCGCGTTGGGAAAGGATTACTAGCCGCCCTCAGCTAGCCAAAGAAGGTACGCAGACGCCCATCCAAGGCAGCGCAAGGTGCCAAGGTAAAAGTTCTACACTCCTTTCGCTTAGCCGATGCGGGGCACGCAAGCTCAAGGAGTGTGGGGGGCATTTGATGGGGCCAGATTGATCCCATGAAAATAAAAAAATTTTGAACGGCCCCAAAGGCCGACGGACTCCAGCGCCAGTCGCCAGCGTCGGCCTCCAGCGTCAGCCTCCAGCGCCAGCCTCCAGCGCTGCGCCCAAAGGCCGACAGACTCCGGCGCCAGCCGCCAGCGTCGGCCTTCAGCGTCGGCCTCCAGCGCCAACCTCCAGCGCTGACCAAAGGCCGACAGACTCCGGCGCTAGTCGCCAGCGTCGGCCTTCAGCGTCGGCCTCCAGCGCCAGCCTCCAGCACTAGCCAAAGACCGACAGACCCCAGCGCCAGCCTCCAGCACTGGCCAAAGACCGACAGACCCTGGCGCCAGCCGCCAGCGTCGGCCTTCAGCGATGGCCTCCAGCATCGGCCTCCAGCATCGGCATCCAAGGCCGACACCTACCAAGACCGGCACCTCCAAGGCCGGCACCTCCAAGATAGTCGGCTCCAAAGGCCGACACCATCAAAGACCAGCACCTCCAAGACAGTCGGCTCCAAAGGCCGACACCATCAAAGGCCGGCACCTCCAAGACAATCGGCCCCAAAGGCCGACACCATCCAAGACCGGCACCTCCAAGGCCGGCACCTCCAAGACAGTCGGCCCCAAAGGCCGACACCATCCAAGACCAGCACCTCCAAGGCCGGCACCTCCAAGACAGTCGGCCCCAAAGGCCGACACTATCCAAGATCGGCACCTCCAAGGCCGGCACCTCCAAGACAGTCGGCTCCAAAGGCCGACACCATCAAAGACCGGCACCTCCAAGACATTCGGCCCCAAAGGCCGACACCATCCAAGACCGGCACCTCCAAGGCCGGCACCTCCAAGACAGTCAGCTCTAAAGGCCGACACCATCAAAGACCGGCACCTCCAGATAGTCGGCTCCAAAGGTCGACACCATCTAAGACCGACACCTCCAAGACAGTCGGCCCCAAAGGCCGACACCATCCAAGACCGGCACCTCCAAGACAATCGACCCCAAAGGCCGACACCATCCAAGAACGGCACCTCCAAGACAGTCGGCCCCAAAGGCCGACACCATCCAAGACCGGCACCTCCAAAGCCGGCCTCTCCAAGCCAGGCGGCCCCGGTTCCTAGCCGGCCACGGCGTCTCCAACCTAGGCGGCCCCGGTTCCTAGCCGGCCCCAGTCTCTCCAAGCTAGGCGGCCCCAGTTCCCAGCCGGCCTCGGCCTCTCCAACCTAGGCGGCCCTAGTTCCCAGCCGGCCCCGGCACATTCCCAACCAGCCCGACCTCTCCAAGCTATGCGGCCCCGGCACGTTCCTAGCCGGCCCCGGCCTCTCCAAGCCAGGCGGCCCGGCACATTCCCAGTCGGCCCCGGCCTCTCCAAGCCAGGCAGCCCCGGCACATTCCCAGCTGGCCCCGGCCTCTCCAAGCCAGGCGGCCCCGGCACACTCCCAGCCGACCCCGGCCTCTCCAAGCCAGGCGGCCCCGGCACATTCCTGGCCGGCCCCGGCACATTCCTGGCCAGGCGGCCCCGGTTCCTAGCCGGCCACGGCGTCTCCAACCTAGGCGGCCCCGGTTCTTAGCCGGCCCTGGCCTCTCCAAGCCAGGCGGCCCCAATTCCTAGCCAGCCACGGCGTCTCCAACCTAGGCGCCCTAGTTCCTAGCCGGCCCCGACCTCTCCAAGCCAGGCGGCCCCGGCACATTCCCAGCCGGCCCTGGCCTCTCCAAGCTCGGCGGCCCCAGCACACTCCTAGATCAGCCCCAGCATGGCCCTATCAGTTTAGGGCGCCATCTCTGACGTGCGCCGCCTGACAACGCCGGATCCAACAACCTACCGGTAACGTCGTTGATGGGACAGAACCTACCTACCCAACAACTGACGGGACTTAACCCACCAACCAGTCCAGATTCACGCAACGGCTCAGCAGACGTTCTGACTACACGAAAACCTACGTGATCGTGCCAGCGTTAGCCCCTATAAAAGGGTAAATTACGTCGATAACCGGGTAACGAAAGTTTACACACTTGATGCCCTAACTCTCAGAAGAACAATCCAATTCTTCCGAGATTCTCTCTCTTCTCTCAAGAGCTCTCTCGAGCTCCTTCTCTGCTGTGACCTCAGTCACTGACTAGGGCGTCGGAGGGTCCCACCGGAGAATCCTCTCCGATTTTGGGACTTCCTTGCAGGTAACCCGGTGAAGAAGAAGAGCCTCCATTCCCGACGTCCAGGAGAGGTGATCGAGCATCATCAAGAGGTATGAAGAGCTCGGTGAGGTTGAAGTGATAACGGTGCAAACCCTGGTGTATAAAGCCCCTGCACCTTTAGAGATGTGCACACGTTAGATTGGACGGATTTAGAAACATATTAGGAATCTAGTATATTTGAATCGATTTTTTTAAATTGAATTTGAAACTTAAATCTAACTACTTGTTTCAGTAAATCAAGCTAAAAGAAATCCAATTTGATTTCGTTTTAATTTATCGATTTACCTCATGTACTTGCTTTAGATAATTATAGGATTGATTTGAATACTAATTTTTTTATTATTTTTTGATCAAATGACAACTCGGTTAGTGATAATGAAAAAGAATGGTTCTTACATGGTCTATTCATTCATATATTTCTCTATAAATATATCGATATTTTTGAAATTCATATCGTAACAGGATTGATTTTTTTTATATCGATATTTTTGAAATTCATATCGTAACAGGATTGATTTTTTTGATTTTAAAAAAATTTAAACGAAGCCCAACCAAAAGATTAAAAAACCAAATCAAATGAAATTAAAATTATGATTTGGATCAATTTTACAATTTAATTGGTTTTCTTGCATATCCTCTTCCACTTGCTCTGATGAAGGTGATGCATAGGATTCTAGGATGCTTTTGCTGGAAGCTAGTTGAGAATGGCCTAAACACTTTCTTAGTACCCTTCTGTTCGACGAAGATCTTGCTCAAAATGTGTTACTTTAGTCATAACTAATCGAGGAACTATGAAGCAAGGATTATCCTATAGTTGCTCAAAGACAAGGGTGCCCCATCGTAGGATTATCCCATAGCTGATCAGAGATAGGGGTGCCCCATCATAAGCTTCAATTCAAAGTTCTTCATCTCCATAAGTTCTCGGTTATTGTGAACAATATCAAGAGTGTCCAATACATTATCTTCAGTTTTACCCTTCTTGAAAGCTTCTTCCTATTTAGAGGCCTTTACCTTATTATAAAAGTCTCAACATGATGCAAGTATCTAGAGAGCATCCTCAATGCTATACGTAGAACGTTGAGGGATATCTCATATCAAACACTGATGATCATCAGAAGGGTGATGGAGTTGCATCTTCTAACTTCAATGTTGAGCCCCTAATTAAATTAGGAAGCAATTTGGCTAATCAGAGGGGTCCCTCGTTTCACCCAACTCGTGCCACACTTATTAGCATAGTGTTTGGTGATGGAGCTTGAATAATTGCAGATGATGCAAAAGGTCTCGATTCCTTTTGCACTTGCATAATAAGAGGGCATATTGAATGCCATTGAAGAGGATTCAACTAGCCAAAAACTTGTAGATCGGCAAGCTCGAATTGTTCAATCTCTACTTTTAATAAAGGAGTCTACTGATATGGCTATTATTTCTAGTGTTTCATCTAATATACTTGGTTTCCCTCCCCTATGATAGGTCCGATGATAAGTATTGGAGTTATCAGGAGGGGCTTTCCTACTATCTATTGAATTGATGGTTGATGGTTCTCTATTGATGACCTCCACCTCCCCCTACCCCCAACCAAGAAAAAAAAAAAGAGGGTATGTTAGTTATCGATCATTTTGGGGAGAGTTAGGAAACCTTTTCTTTTTCAAATAGGAAAGAAGGTCCCTTGCCATGTCAGATTAAGACTCCAATGGTGGGCACATTGGATAACCAAGTGAATCCCTGGCCATGTTAGTTAAGTGGCCTAACTAGATTTGAATTGATAGACTTTGATAACAAAGGAGCTGTGTTGACTGAAGTTTTATCATACTAAAAATAGGGCATCTCCTTCCTCAAGTTGGTTTAATTTAGCACTTCTTAAAGCCATTTCTTCACCTCTCTCAATAAGGAGGAGAACAAGCTGCCATTCTCAGGGATCATTAACTATAATTCTTCTAGGAGATCAACTAGGTAGAGTCATCTTTCTTCCCCCTCAAGGCTAGCCATTATGGAGAAGATGGGGCCTGTAGGGTTCTTGTAGTGGGACACCTAATCTAGTACCTACAAGATCAAAGCACTTTTCCTTGTCTTTGAAAATATATTAAGATTCAAGATTAGTTTTTACAAAAGTTCAATGGTTTGTCTAAATATAGATGAGGAGGTGGCTGAATTATTGGACAAGGATTCTCTTATTCATTTACTTTAGCTTATCCTTTTGTAATTGTAAGGTCTCTGAGTAGCATTGCTTATTACTTATTGAGAAAATTGAAATAAGACCTATATCTTAGAAAAAAGAGTTACTTTCTATAGGAGGTAGATTATGCCTCATCAATTCAGTGTTATCCTTTCTTTTGTTTTTCTTCATGTTTGTGCTCAAACTCTCATGCTGGATGGATAGAAGAATCAAGAAGTTAAAGAGGGCTTATCTCTAGAAAGAAAAAGAATTAGTCAGTAAATTCAACTACCTAGTTACTTGAGAACTTTCTTTAGAGATAAAAGAGAAAGAAAACTAGGCATCAAGAATCTCAGGAGTACAAACTTGGTACTTTAGGCAAAGCAAGTGTGGAAGTGTGTTTGGAAAGATATTTGAATGGGACACGATGCACTCTAAAACTACTTATCTTTTAGCCTTAGGAATGATGAAAATATTAAATTTTAGCAAGTTTGGTCACTTGTACCCTATCTCTTTACCTATCTATCCGAGGATCTCTATGACTATGCTATCAATATTAGAATATATAATTACATGGTCCCCTTAGAGACACAAAATTCCTTCAGTTTGAGAAGCTTTTAAGTCCTCTCTCCATGATTCAGTCATTGCCATCTTTTGATATCTCATTTTGGAAGCTCAACTATGACTATAGGTTTAGTGTTAACTTTACGAATTTATCGATTATCATAGAGTTATCTATCCCTTCTGTGCTGTAGTGCGGAAAGTATGTACCTCCAAAAAAGCTACAATCTTTCTTTGATTGGCACTCCAAAAAAAAAGTTGTATATAAATTATTTCTTAGCCAAGAAAAACTAAAGGATTAGCAATGGATGTGTAACATGTAGAATCAATCATGAATCTGCGGGCTATTTGTTCACGAGATGCCCATTCACTCATCCAATCATAGAGGCTCTAGCTGATGTTGTAAGTCTGAGCCATCTACCCTTCAATATCGCGGTAAGCTTTGTTTTGTATAGGAAAGGAAGCGTGTGCAGAATTGAGTGAGGAAGTTTTAAGATCTAAGTGCTTATGGCATTTATGTGGAAGGCATGGCAGAAAAGTCTCAGAAATTCTCTTAAGAAATTGTCATGGGGTTTGGTCCTTTGCTAAACTATGGCTATTTTATTCTGTAGGGCAACCTCTGTCCCAACAAGTATTTGGACTCCCATCAAAACTCTGGTACCCCGTTATCATCCAATTTTTTCCCTTAAACTCTTTGATTGAATGAAATTTCTCTTCCCTCACTATTACTTTCACTAAAAAATAAATAAATAAATAAGCAAACAAACGGGGAGTTCAGCTAGCCAGAGATACGGCCCTTGAAAAGTAATTTGGGGGAATTTCAATAATATGTCCAAATTATATATATCAAAAATCGAAATGGAGAATTATGTTCACGGGTCTAGTTTGTGAAGTCCAGTATCATGCATAGCAAACAAACACATCTCGTGACGTGACGAGGTCCTTATGGCATTAGGTGCTCATCCACTTCATTGTTACCAATCAGCAAGACCCACAATCATCCCACTGCGAAACGAGAATCTTGAGGTATTTGGTGTGGATCCACTTGATGCTAACATAAATTGGAATGGTGGGCCTTCGTCGAAGATTGAGCATTTGAGAAAATCGTTATTCACACCGCAACAGTCAAGACCTAACTCAGACACCAGTCTTGCATAGGCTCCACCTAAGACACGTGATGGCATCTACTACATTCCACTATAAAATCAGGTACATTAAAGGTTCCTATCTGTTTCCCTCCAACAGCAAACATATAGACTCATCTTCTGTAAAGACTGTCTAAAGCATCACAACGATCAAGCCTGCGGGTGCTGAAAATCACTAGTTCAATTATTGATTAGGTCACGTATGATTAACAGTAGTCATGTTTGACACTGTTCCCCAACTGGAAGAAAGTATGGTCCAACCTAGATGACCCACCTTAAAGTAAAACAAGCATTGATTTTCACAAACGGCAGTCACCACTCACAACCCATGCAGAAGAATGAAGAAAGGGAATGAAAACGATGACTGAGAGAGGTAGAACGTTTGCATCATACCTAGGTTTTGGGTTTCATCATCATCACTCAAGCAGAAGAGAGGGCTCCTTGTCAAAATACAAAATGGCCCTTGTGTATTTTCTGCAGAGGCCTTGCCTGCAAACTTAATGTTCACATGACCGAAGGACAAGTTGGGTGAACGCCTGTCATTAGAAAAGACCGTCAATGCAAGAGATTGAGGGTTGGCAATCCGTGCGGTGGGGCGGTGATGGTGATTAACTTGGAACTGAGGTCTGCTCTAGCTCAACAGACGAAAGCTATCAGATTCAAACCCACCTCAATTAAAGGTGGGTTATCTGAATAGATGGCTTGGTGCTTTGTCAGAATAGATGGCTTGACACGGCACGGAAAGAAGTAATTAGTTCCAGAGTTACGATTGTACAAAATTTGATTGATGTGCGCAGTAATTAGTTCGCAGGGACACATGAAATGAAGCGTCCAGATCTGCCAAGAGATATCCTAAAATGATTAGTGGCCATCTTAGATATTTCACAAAAGAAAAAACAAAGGGAAGACAACAAGATTGTTGTCAGAACAGTGGAAATATTCTTTACGTTGACGCGACAACATAAAAGACTGATCCACACCAAGTCACCGCTGGAAGTAGTACACTGTACACATGCATAAAATGATCAAACTGAGGCGAATATCTCCAGTTTAATGAGAAGACAATTTCATCGGATCGCATTTAACAGTGAATATTGTAAATTACCGGAAAATGACTAAAGAAAAGAGCTCCTCATGAACCTTTACCAATAAGCAACCTCTGCAGCCAAAAAAAAAAATCAGATACCAGATCACATCAGCAGCTACCTTCCAATTCCAAGTGGGGCAACAAATTCGTGCAATAACAAACATTCCATTGAGGCAGTCATTGTCAAGCCACCCACCGAGTCAGTCATTTGGATAGCCAACAGCAACCTTCCGATGAGTGCCTACCGAATTGCACCTTTCAGATGAACCGATGCTCGCCCCAGCGTACCCACAACCAAGGTCGCCTTGCACATCTCATCCTTGCTCAATGCGACCATTCGGCAAACTTATGATACCTTAGCGCTAAGACTTTACCAACAAATCTAACTCAAAATTCTTTAGCTCTCTTTACATTAATGGCCCCTACAGCTTTATATGATGACCTTACCGTCTACTAAGGCAGTTCTCCACAATATAAACGGCAATGTATCACATGATCCAACCATCCAGCTTGATAAGATGACCATCATTCACTAAAATACAGTCAGTGACATCATCAAAGCTCCAGAAGAAATCTATGCAACAAGAAGCTGTCCCTGATCCTAGCAATACCTTTTTTCATCTCCATAGGAATTGCATAGTCCAAAAGAAATGGTTCATTAAGAAGTCAATCTTAGTCATCTAGAAACACGAATTCAGGAAGAATATTTA
This sequence comes from Calamus simplicifolius, assembly GCA_900491605.1. Classification (NCBI taxonomy): domain Eukaryota; kingdom Viridiplantae; phylum Streptophyta; class Magnoliopsida; order Arecales; family Arecaceae; genus Calamus; species Calamus simplicifolius. The sequence continues at coordinate 411,398 of UESW01003907.1, read as the reverse complement.
AGGCCTAACCATAGAGAACTGCCTCTAGTTTCACAGACCACCTTACCCTCAATGCAGCCACACCCTCAGTACATATGTTGTGGGGTGCCAATTTGACATCAGAAGGACGCCTAAGGGACGCAGCCTGCAGTTACTGGCACCAAAAAGAATTCATATTCCTTGTCTTCAAAATCATCCACATTCCTTTTGCAAAAACATAATATAAACAAGAAATTGTCCCACAAAGATAAGCACACCATTGTTTATCACAGAATAGGTGCCCTGTGGTAGTTCAAATCTTCTACTCGGGTGGCACACCCACTCTCAGATATTGCCCAAGCTCTGCCTTGGACTCAATAGTCCCCAATGCTTTGTTCCACTTTGCAGCAAGCATCAAAAAATATTTTGCCACACCAAAAAGAATCATTCTCATGAAAAGTACACTAATGCTAATAATAAAAAATTTCATGTATAAATTATCTATTTTTACAAAATTATTAAGTATACATTAAATGAAAACTAACTTATTTACACACAAACAAAAGAAAAAAAAAAAAAAAAAGAAGGGGCTCATAGAACCCACATCCATGTCTAGAGAAAAAATGCAGGGTAACTTACTGGAACGATGTGAAGAAATCAATAGTATCTTTAAGTGCTTGAATGAAGACATCGATTTCTTCCTTGGTGTTGTAGAAGTGAAGGCTAGCACGTGCACTGGCACTAATGCCTAGGGAACGGTGAAGGGGTTGGGCACAATGATGTCCCGATCGAATAGCCACTCCATGCTAAAAGAAATACGCACTTGACCATCAGAAAATTTATATAAAAAAAGAGGTCTGACCATATTAGAACAATGATATTAGAAGAGAATCTAAAATGTTTTAATGAACTAGTTCGCAATGATTACTATTAGCAAATGCAGCCAAACAAAATTAAGTTGGAAAACAAAATAGCCTCCAAGTTTCCTAGTTTACATGTTCGACATTCAACGATAGAATTTACACATACAAGCTGAAGCTGAAGAGATGAGCAATATTTTCTCTTCTTTATCAAATGATGTGCTTTCATATAACTTCTGGACAAACTTTATAATTGAAATTTGACCTTCCCATAAATCTAAAGCAAAAGCACATACCAATTTTAATATATGCTGACCATACCATAAAGAAACCAAGGGCTCAACACAACTCATCTAAGCCTTTTCCCAACTACATGGGGTCAGCTACATGAATCTGCTTCCTTCACTCTGTTCTATTCAAGACTAAGTCGATATTCAAATTACAAATAGTTATATCATTTTTAATTATTTCTATCCATGTTAGTTTAGGTCTACCCTTTACCTCTATTCTTACCATGAATTGTTAAAAGATCACTCTTTCTACCTGGAGCATCTAAAGGTCTTGTATATGTCCAAACCAAGGCTCAACATCTAAAATAATTTTTAAACGGTACCAGGTTAAAGAAAAGTATAACATATATACACAACATGAGCAGTCACAAAGTACTCTAGCTAGTGCAATAAGCTATTTGGACCCAAACCCATTATCCAACCTTTCTAATCAGCCAAACTACACCCCAAGACCAAACCTAATAAACCTAACAAGCAACCTAAACTATAACCTAATCGAAACCCAACAAAAGAAGTCCAAACCAAATTCAACCCAAGTAACCAAGCCATACTATCTCAATCCTAAGCCTATTAAACCTAATTTTCATTTCCAATTAAAATAATCTTTAGCCATCTGAATGCCGCTCTGTCGAGCCACCCAATAGCCATCGATGGCGAACAACTGTAGGCCATAAAAGAATTTTTCAAAAAAAAAAATAGCCATCCAATCATAACTATTCAAACTCAAATTGTAGCCAGTGGCCATCATGTCAAAGCATAGAGTGGTCTAAATCCTTCATCACCAACCCTTAACAACATACTTTGACTGATTTTCAAACCTAGAGCCTTAAAAACCAGCACAGCCCCTACACCTTAACCATGCACTCTGCCAAAATCCCATATCTAATAAATTTACTGCCCAAACCCATTCCTAGACAACCCAAACTCGAGGCCTACAAGTACAAAAATAAAAATCCTTCCCATGCCTAGTTCGTTCCAGACCTCATCCCAAGGGAAAGGGGGAATCATTTTCCCACCAAACATCTAGTTTATCATTTTATGTTTCATAATTTGTTTTCACTTTCATCAAAAACCTTCAAGACCATAATTAGAAGTTATTGGAGTGCCTAATACCTACACATTGCATAATTAGGCTCATACCCATCATCTAGCTGATAGATTAAAAGTAACCTAATACCTACCCAATGCAAAACTAGGCTCTTGCTCACCCTCTAATCCATATATTAGGGACCTTTTTGCCTTCTTAGTTCCCTCTCATTATCTTCAGTGTCTCAACAACCTTCAACTGTTCAGTGGTGACTCCAACTCTTCTTCATCAACTTAGGACCTCCTCTATTTAGGCTGGTGGTCTACATTTGCTTCAATCTATAACCAACCATAGATCACCATATCCTAAAGATCCTAAAGAAGAACAAATAAATACGAAGATAATCAATCTTAGATGAAGGTGAAAATTCCTTTGTTATATAAAGCAACTAAAATCAACAATAGGTCAATTTAATTTGTTTGATGATGAAAAATGGAGGATCCAATGATATTTAAAATTGAGGTTCCACATTCTTAGCCACAATCAGCATTTGAAATCGTAAAAAACCAAAAATCATGTGGCTTAGAGGTCTCTTATTTATGAATTAAGCTTATTCATCGATTAAGCAATTCACAAAATAAACAATTTTGGTGCTAAAACACAACATTTTTTGTACTATATTGCTTCGAGCACTCAAACCTATGGAATTTTAGTCCACGCTTATTTTAAGATATGTAAAATATTTAAAGCCAGAACTTGTCTTATCATTCATCTTACCTAGATAGCCACAATCATGAAGTAACGATGTGAACTGCCCCATACTGAGCGCACCGTACTGTACCAGCATTGAACCAAAACTCAATACTAATGCATATCAAGTCTCGATACTTTGAATCGACCTACACATATCAGGCATACTGATATTGTACTAGTGTGGTACCAACATAGAGTCTGGTACTACAATGGTGAACCTTGCCGCAATGCTATCCCAAGTTTACTATACAGACACTAGCTACCTTGATGGTACCTTACTAGCATGCTACCATAGGTATAATGCAATATGCACATTATACCAACACAACATTTTCTCATGCTTAGCCATGGTACCAAAGCTGGGTGGTACAAGTCTATAAAACACAAAATTAGGTAGCGTAGTATTGTTTCGCTTGCTTCGTACAGAATCTACTCATATGCCAAACCAAACCTTGATACCATACTGTTATCTTACCAATATGGTTTGATATAACTGATATTGGTTGGTACGATAAAGATTGATGCTACCATTATTTTTGCCATTTGATACATAGCCAAGAAAGCTTTCCAAAGACTTTTTTTTTTTTGAAGAATTTCAATTGATTAAATCATTATCAACAATGTGAATTCTCAAATTAAGGTATCTAAATTGATTTTACATCACAACATTGAAACTTCAATCCTAACAAAAATACGGAAGTGACAATTTTCTAACCTAACCTGCCTAACTCGACTTGTTGGGTTCACAAATCGAGTACATGTCAGCCAATCCAAACTCACCAACAGATCAAGTTGGGTTTAGGTTAGGACCCCTTAACCAGTTGGGTCATAAAGGAAGGTTATATAATATATAATTTTTAAAATGTTTATGTATATTGATATAGCTTAAAAAATTATGAAAATGCACGAGCCATTTTGGACCATTGATTAAATGGCTTAGAACTAAAAGGAGAGATGAGTTGTCAAACAAATGAACCAAAAATTATATTAAAAAAGCATGTCCATTAATAATAAAACCCAAACTAAATGACTTTGGACTTTAAATGGGTCAGCAAGTTGATTGTGAGTTGAAGGGTTGGTTTTGGATCAGGCTCGAGTCAAGCATTTCTAACTAGAAATGTCAAATGGGCCAGCCCGACTCAGTTCGGCCCGTTACAGCAATTGGCCTGCGGGCTGCAGTGCCAGCACGGCACAATCCACAGCCCTATGAGCCTTGATATATGAGATCCACCTCACTTGACCCATTGTTTGTGATCCCTAAATAAAATAGCCTATCCCCTTCTTCTACGTGTACATGTAGAGAGATCTAGAAACTTAAGAATCTTCATACCAACAAACGAGAGTAATATATTACATAATATATTGCATAATATTCATTTGAACTGAAAAAAAGACACAATACTTTCTAAAAAGCCACAAGCATTATTTATCTACCTGTTTATCAAGAATAGTAGCAATATCTGTTGGATGAATATTCTCGACATTAAATGAACAAAGAGCAGCACGATGGACAGTTTCTGAAGGAGCAGGACCATAGATGCGCACATTAGGTATAGAGAGGAGGCTATGATAAAGATAGTTTGCTAGCTCCTTCTGAAAAAGGTTAACAGATGCATTTATTAGTATAGAGGTCAATTCCAAAAGAATTACAGTGCAAAGCAACGGCAAATCAACACTTCATTTCTGATCTATAGTAGCAAAATCCATAAAACATGAGGCATCAAACAAGTTAAAGACATTATATCTATATTATATTAAAAGGAGCAGGGGGATCCTCTGTGTTTGTCAAATTAGACATGAATGGAATACTATTTTATTCAAATAAAACTTTATCACAAGATAATGATCAACATGGATACTTCAAGAAACAAAAATGCACACGTACTTAAATGAAACCATCATCACACATCATCTCATATCCAATGAGATCTCTTGAATGCCCTAAACCCCTCCATTTTTCCTAACTACTCTCTAACTTATTTTCCCTCTTATCTTTATCTTCCACCATAACAACTTTATCCACCACCATTATTTATCTCCCATTTTAATATTTAATATTTAATTTATTTAATATTATTTACTATTTTTAATCTAATCTATTTTTTCCTAAATGTGCATTGCATGTATCCATATGCTAGTACTAATAAAAAAAATGAAAACTTAAGTATCTTTATACATAAAACCAAAAACACATCCTAAATAATTCCTAGAAGCTTCCCATACTCTAGACTGTCTTTTACCATTTTTCCATGTACCTTTGAAGTCACCACCAAGGCAGCAATTTACCAAAACCTCACATGATTGGTATTCAACTAAAATACCTTTTTTAATTCAACTATATCAAACAATGGACCACCATCAATCCCTATTCACAACAATCCTCATGAAAACTAAGACTCAAAAGCTGAAATATATTCTAACATCCTATGTTCAACACAATCATTTCCAAGTCAAACCAAAACCTAGTGCATGAGGCTTCCACTACTATGGGGTCTGGAGATAATTAGATGTATATAACCTTATCCCTGCATGTGGAAAGATTGTTTTCATTTTTCAGAATGGTGACACTGAAGTTACAATGGAGCAATCCTACGATTGTACTAAGGCCCACCCTTTAAAACATTTTATAATTAAGCATTTATCTCCTAGTTTAAGTGACTGTGTGAAGACTAACTATATGGAGCTTACAAATGTCAACAGGAAATTTATATCTATTTTTCTTGATCTTTCTTTGTTTTTTATTTTATTTTTGAGAACGTAGTAATAAAGAACATATTCAATGAAGCAGTTACTGGTGTAAGAACTACAGTTGATAATATCGGTAAATTTTCAATTATAATAGGTTTAGGTCAAAGATATGCTCTTAGTCCTTACCTTTTTGCATTAGTTATGAATGAACGCGCCAGACATATTCAAGATCATATTTCATGATACATATTATTTACATATGATGTAGTATTAGTGAATGAAACTAAGATTGAGATTAATTATAAGTTGGATTGTGATTAATTATAAGTTGGAATTATAGAGAAGTGCACTAAAATCTAAAGATTTTAGATTAAGTAGAAAAAGATGGAATGCATTGAATGTAATTTTTAGTACAATTAAAAATAGATATGAAGAAAAAGTAAAAACTAAGGATTATAAAGTTCCTAAAAGTAATCATTCTATATTTAGGATTGATTATTCATAATGAAGAGAATGAGGATGATGTTATCCATATTATTAAAGCAAATAAATAAAATAAAATATATAATTAAGATATTATATGATTATAAAATACCTATCATTGACAAAAAAAATTATAAGATAGCCATAAAATCGGCTATATTTTATGGTATGGAATATTGGTTGACTATAAAATTACATGTATATAAGATGAATGTGGCTAAAATTAGAATGTTGAAATAGATGTATGATAATATAAGATAAAATAAAAAAATCATTTATAAAAATACGAAGATAGCATCAATTAAGGATAAATTAAGAGAGAACAACTTAAATGATTTGGACATTTGCAATGTAGACCTAATGATGTATCGATGTAAAGGAATGATCTGAGATATATGTAGAAGAGAAAAAGGTAAAAGTAGATTAAAAATTATATAGAAGTAATAAAGAAAGATTTAATACCTTTGCATTTTCCGGTAAGTATGTCTCTAAAACAAAACAAAGAGAAAACTCATATAGCCAGCCCTAATTAGTTTGGAATTAAAGCTTCAATGTTGCTATTATTGTTGTTATACTCTACCAAAGGCTATCATGATTCTCCATAGCTCCCCTTCTACTCTTTGCCACCACATTCCAATCTCAACCTTAGTTTTAAAGTTCTAATCTTCAATATTCCAATAGTATCCCCATTCTTAAGGTTTTGCTTTGGAGACAAACTCCACATGTCAATCATACAAGATTGGCGGTGCAACCTAACAGTCTTATTTTATTAACCTAGTTGTTAAGGAGCTCAAAGTTAATTAACATAAAGCTCCTTGCACTATGATAGAGCATATCTTAAATATCTAATGTCCTCACAACTTATTACTTGTGAACAATCTGCAAATCCCCCCTCCTCAAAAGTACTCATTAACATACAGATCACCATCAGACTTCTTCACTTTAAATAAAGCATACAACCAACATAAACAGCTTCTTATTCTGAGATTGTATTTAACAGCCTTCCACAATCTTAGAGTTTTGATTTCACTATGACAATTATTATTTGCTTCTAAAGAAGAGTGGACAAGAATGGCAAAGTAAACTCATAAAAGAAGAGATCTCAAAATAGGACCTCTTGGCTCATGGGATGTCTAATGGACTAAGCCACCCTATCTTATTCATTGAACAGTCATATGACAATTTGTTGCATGATTTTTTTTTTAAAAAAAATAAACAGTGGAGGTACTAAAGTCATAGGATTTTTTGAATAATGGTTTTTTGTTGCTTCCAATGAACAATAGATACCAACAGCATAATCAAATTAACAAACATTAAGAGAGTTTTTTGAAGCCAGCAACAGACAAAGTACTTCACAGCTTAGCAACTTTTTTTGTGGTGGCAATTATAACCCATTATTTATGAAGTTGTATATAATAATGGAGTTCTAACATCCATTGAAGATATACCAATAATCCAAATTACCCATAGAAGATATAATTTAAGAAATGCGTTGAAATTGTAGGAGCATAATTTTCCAACAAGTTAACATTCTACAAGCACCTTTTTTTTTGTTGAGTTCCATCAATTGCATAAGTAAACCTACAATGGGCAAATATAGCTCTATTCACACAACATCCAGATTGTCATTTGCTTGAAATGGGGTTTACTGTTGTTGCTGATAGAAAGAACAATAAATAAGGAAAAGTGACCACCTCATAGTTATGGATTCGTTGCATGCCAATTCCCGTCAAGTAGTCAATTGCTGCCCCCAGTCCTATGGCTTCCCCGATTGCAGGAGTCCCAGCCTCAAATCTACCCCATGCAAACAAGTGTTAGACCATAAAAAAGGCAGTCAAAATTGGCATGTAAAGACAGTTCATGACTTATTTCTGGTCATGATCAAAACAATATCAAGACCTTAATACAAGCAAGTCCAATGGCTTCATAGTAGTGCAATCTATGGGCAGAAGTTTCATATATGCATCAGTCACTGAGTGAGAAGCTTGTATTTTACATTTGAAAGCATCAATTTTCTTACAATATGTCCCACTCTCAATGGCATACAATAAGGTTCCATTGCTGGTTAACAAAAACTTGTGCAAGCACTTCTATTCCAACAATCTGGACCATTGTGCCAACCATGCTCACACTTCATGCAACAACCAAATGTTCTCACAGGCTGATTAGTTCCAGTATAAATACATTCAGGGCAATATTCTTTCTGGTTTTCTTGGTCAGCCAAACTAAAACAGGCATATGCATATATTGTCTTGCCTTTTTTTGGGAGAAAAACCACATTACTTTCGTTGATACAATACAAAACAAAATCCCTTGAATTTCATCTAAAACAAATATGACACTTTGATTGTGCTCAAACACAATTTTAAACAAATTCACTTGCATTCTATCTAAATCTGTAGCCCAGCATTGTTATTTTAAACAACTCCCCTTACATAATTGATATATGTTTTAAACCGAATTCAAGTGAGTTTGTTTAAAACCACCTTATTTAACTTGCTTTGATTTTAAAGAATTGATACTTGAAGAGAAAATATTGTATATCAATTATGAGAAAAGGAAAACATATTCGTAACCTGGAAGGAGGGTCAGCAAATGTAGAATAATCTTGAAACACATCAGCAATCATTTCACCGCCACCTATCCATAAAAATTGAAAAAAATGGTAAAAAATAAGTATTACTCAAAGTTATAACGAGTTATCATCTGCTGAATGAATTAAGCTTACCTAAAAATGGAGGCATTGCAGATAAGAGCTCACTTTTACCATACAAAAATCCAACGCCTGTAGGCCCACACATCTGATTCATGTTTATTATTTAGCTCACTGATGTTAGCCCTTCAAAGCTGAACTGATAATGGTTGATTAAAATTCAATAGATTACCAACCCAAGGAGTCCAGAGTAATGCAAACCTTGTGTGATGATGCAACAAGAAAATCAGGATCAAGCTTCTGCACATCAACAACCATGTGTGGAACACTCTGGCAAGCATCTACAAGAACCTTTGCCCCGGCACCGTGTATCAAACCCACGATGTCTTCAATAGGCAGAACAGAACCTGAAAACAAAGAAAGCGGATCTAGAAAAGTGAATACGACTACACTACACTTGTATAACATCAACAGAGTCACGCAATTCTATCAAATGCAAAATAAAAGGGAAAATGATGACAGCATAAACTATCATGCAAACAGAAAGTGATACATAGCGGAAGCAAAAAAGATATACAACCTAGTTATGGAAAGTCATTATTTTAGTTTACATTCTTCTGGAAATTCCATTTCATAATCAAGATATTTTATTGGTGTGCTTTACACTAGCGAAGGTTTCGCTAGAAAAGGACAAGGATGAAACATGCTTCACCTATGGATATTAACAGAACAGTCCTTAGTTAAATAGAATTAGTTGAGCATTCTTTATCTTGCATAAAACTAAAAACACCTTCATGAGCATATTCCCCATAATTCTCATGAAAAAGTTTAGTGAACACACATCAGAGTAAGGTTTGCCATACCAACCAGTACTGTATAATATTGGTAAGGTACAGTACCAAGTTTCGATTTAATATGAATTGAATTGATCCGAACTAAATGAAATCACCCAGTATCGACCCGTACCGTCAGTACCAAGTAGTATCATGGTTAAGAGAGAAAAAAATAGGCATCTTATCTTGATATGAAATGTATACTATACTATACTATACCGAACCGGTAATAGACCAGTACAGTTTTTGGCACTAGTTTTGTGAACCTTGAATTGGAGACTAGTTCCGTTTGTGCACTAAGGTACAAATAAATATAAAACCCGCTTCCACACAAAGAATATGTTGTCATTAGGAAACTTAACTCTAAGACATACTCAAAGACTACTTTCAAAATATCAAGCAGCGTTAGTTGTTACTTTTGGACATTTTCAGTCACTGGTACAAATAGTATTTCTCCCAAACTGAAGGAAAGACTCGATGATTAAATTCATAGACTAATAGCCAGAAACTCATAACAATGTGAATAATATCAGCTCAACCATTATAAGTAAAGCTAGTCTTATGAGAGTGCTAAGTTTTATGCACATAAGTCATAAGAATTTTATTTGTATCTACAACAATAAATTCTTAATCCTAAACTAGATGAGGATTTGTAACTAAATTATATAAAAAAAAAACATTGAGCATTTTATTTAAAAAATGGATACATATGGCAGGAGCCAATCATGGATCTAACCAAGTAATGCAATTAATAATTATCCCTCCCAATGTAGTGCGTTTCAAGCACATGAACTCTTGGGTATGATTATTCAATGTCAAGAAAACCCATTTTTAGAAAGAAATATTGATATAATGTTCCATATCAAAATGATGAAACCACTTTGGCACCCCTAGGCCAACATAACAAAGATACAGGTGAATTCCCAACATCTCAATAAATATACCAACTTACACATAATGTCATTTCATGTTTACACACCTATATACACACACACACACACACCTATATATATATATATATATATATATATATATATATATATATATATATATATATATATATATATATATATATATATATATATATATATATATATATAGGTGTGTGTGTGTGTGTGTGTATACACACACACACCTATATATATATGTATGTATGTATGTATGTACATACATATATATATAGGTGTGTGTGTATACACACACACACACACACACACACACACCTATATATATATATATATATATATATATATATATGATATTCGAATGTAATCAAATCTAACTCTACACACACACACATTCATAACCAGAAAACACGTGAAAAGAGCCAAATCACATTGAAATGTTTTACCACTATTTGACAATAATTAAGCATTCAAGTTTACTGGTAGCATTCCATAGACTTCCTGTGCCATATCATTAAGCAGGTGCTACCTTATTCCATGGCAGGATTTATGTTTCAATTTGGTGTTTTGGTTATTCAATGCAGTTCCCTGTATCAAACATTGCCTTTCCCTCTCTGTTTAAACTTTTCAAGGTTTGAACCTTTTCAAGCCTAACAAAAGCTTGGAAGATTGCTCTTGTATGCCTAGGGTAATAAGTTTTAACCCATTAGGCAAGTCAACCTACTTGCCAAAAGTCCTTGCAGGTTATCTAGAATTCTTCTCTTGTATGCCTAGGATAATAATCGACACCAATTAATAGCCATAACATCAACTTTTTTAAAAAAAAAAAGAGAGAGAGAGAGAGACAGTGTTGACACAAGTTAAGAGTTGCTTGTAGAATGTTTCCAAACATTAATGGGTCATATCCTAATCCTTAAAAGCCAATGCATACATATGAGACTAGGCTTGTCAGTTGACTATAAGAATGTACCTATTAGGTCCTCGCTTGTAAACTAGTTTAAAGTATCATTTTATTGATTTTTATTTTTAAGCTGGTCCATCCAAGTTGATTAGAACTACAATTTTACATCAGGGATTGTGTTTCAATTTGATTCTTCCACTTATAATTAGTGACTTAACAATATACAGTTCCCTGAGTCAAACTCTACTTCCTTGCCCCCTTTAAGTAAAAGAGTGTTAGCACGGGAGAATAGCACTCTAGTTGCATGAGCTCAATTTTTCAAAGCAACGAGATAGGTCTCTTAGTTTCTCTGGTCCAAACTTACCAGCTGATAGGCACCAAGCCAAAACATTGAGAATTTCAGATCATATACACAACCAGAGATAACACAATTCCAAACTGGCTCATAACGCTAGGTCATACAAAAGTTTATCTAATTGGTTAAGGACAGGTAAGAAAGTCTCATATTGTTCTAATGAATCAAATTATTAGTATTAACTCTATGTTTAAAGAAGTAAAACTTATTCCATATAATAGTATTTTACTAAATAATATTTCACTGAATATATATTTCATGATGTCAACAAATGTTTTGCAAATCAAACTAAACATAGTTTCTATATTGCAAAAAAGGGGAAAAAAATCAATAACAACAAAAAAATGTCTTGGATTAAGTTTTTTGGTACTACCTACTTATCAATTCCTAAATATATTCTTTTGTCATAGGGGTTCATATTACCTGGTCATACCCTCCATGATATGAAGAAAAATAAAAATTTTAAGAATTATAAATTGAAAATATGAGATGGCATAAGTACAGACTTACCAAGCATATTGGAGACATGATGGATAACAGCAATCTTTGTCTTTCCTGAAAGAAGTTCCTTCAGCTGTTCAATATCTGGAACTTCTTCCTTTGTCAACCCAACAAACTTCAGAGTAGCACCAGTCTTTTGTGCAACAAGTTGCCAAGGAACTATAGCACTATGATGTTCCGCAATTGTAAGTAATATCTAAAGAAAATTAAGCAGACTGTCAAAGAAAGGCAAAAGTAACTTGCAAAAAAAAAAAAAAAAGACTAAACGATTAACAAATCTTAAACTTATTTACTGGACAATAAGTTTCCCAAAGAAGTTCTATGGTAAAATATCACCAGAAAAAAATTGCAGATGATGACAATTCAATTCTTAATAATAATTTTGATACATACATATATACACACACATACACATACACACATATCGAGACAAACATACATACGGACAGACAGACATACATTTGGAGGACAGACAGATATACATTTGGAGGGGGAAAAAAAAGCTTTGTAGAAAATACACCTCGTCTCCAGATCTTAAGTTTGATAGCCCCCATGAATAGGCTACTAAATTGATTGCTTCAGTAGCATTACGAGTAAATACAATTTCCTTGGGTTTTGATGCATTGATCAAAGCTGCAACTTTGGTTCTTGCTTGCTCATATGCATCTGTGGCCTCTGCACTAATCATAATAGCAAAAGTAAGCACGTTAAACTGAGCTTTTATGCCTGCAAACACCAAGAAAATAGGTATAGATATCACTTGATGAGCATACATGCATGAATGCATGTATGCATTAACCATGCATACATAATGCATTAACCATGCATACATAATGCCTGCATATGTAGCTGGTTATGTTGGTGAGAAGTGTTCGTCATGATTGAACTATGCAATCATCCAGAGGTACCACATCCAACCATATTGGATCTTGTTAAGCATTTACAAAAAAAATCATTCTTTGCTAACATCAAGCAGGTGAAAAAGGATTCAATTAGGAACAAAACTGAGCTGCAATAAAAGCAGAAGAAATTCTTCATTACCTCAGAGAATGGATCGCACGGTGAACATTTGAATTACAGGTCTCATAGTATTTGTTTAAAGCCTTCAGAACAGCAGCCGGTTTTTGAGAAGTCGCCGCATTATCGAGGTAAACCAGATTAAACCCATTAACCACCTAGAAGATCCAACAAACTTTCTATTTAATTATTTCTATAATAAAAATACTATGTCAAACTTTATATTCCGCCCATGAATTTACAAATCAAACTAAGTAACCAAACAGCAGCAGGATATGATTACAAGGTCTATAAGCAATTTGGCATTGAAATATTGGTAAAAGGAGTAGATCCAGCATCACCCTGGATAGCATAACATGAGTAACTCGAAAAGAGACATTCTCGATCGAAAATTCGAAAGACAACAAAGCGAGATCCCATCAAGTTTCAATCAAGTAAGAAGACTGTGATCGCCGATTGCTTTGGAATATAATTGAATACCTGATGGAGGATGCGGAAATCGGGCCTGGCGAGATCACCGAGAGAAGGGGAATCCAATTCTTCGGAGGGGAGGGCGATCGAGGGGGACGAAGAGGAGAGCCTCCGGAACTGGGAGCCGGCTCCGATGCGCTTAGGGTTAGGGTTAACGATGAGAGGGAGGCTTTGGAGGAGTAGACGGGGTTTGGGGCGAGAGAGAGGACAGAGGAGCCTCGAGAGGGAGTGATGGGGAGGAGCGGCAGGGAAATGCCACAGAGAAGCCATCTTCGGCTTTCGGATTAGAGGGGGTTTTGGCGTTTTGCCTGGCGGCGGGGGCGGCTGCGGGCGACGGGATTTATAGGCAGCGGCCCGCACGTGTCTCCGTGCAACAGTTCGTCGCCAACGGAGGGCGGTTCGTGCGTGAAAGATAGGGCTGTAAATGAGTGGGACGGTCGGTTCACATTTGATATTACATCTAACTTAAATATTTATCTAGTGTTTTATTAATAAAATTTAATCATTGATAAATAAATATAAGTTCACTGGTGAGATTAAAAGAACCAATTTTAGCTTTATTTTTTATTAAAAACTCTTAAATTTGCATAAAATAATTATTCTTAAATTTATAAATTATGATATTTAAAATATTTATCAATATACTTAAATATATTATCAATAAAAAATATCAAAATTAAAAATTAAAATATAATTATTTAGATATAATTAGAGGGAAAAAAAGATAGAAAAAACCTAGTTGTTAAGTTAAAAAATAGTTTGAATTAGAGTTTATTTACTGAAATTATAAAGATAATTGAAGTAAAGAAAAAATAAGATTTATATAATTAAGATTTATAAAGCATAATGAATTGAGTTCGGATATGGTTGAATAAAAAAATATAGCATTCGAATTTGATTTCAAATTTAGATTTGATCAATTTTTAGATCTAACCCAAATAATAAATTTTTAAATACGAATTGGATCAAATCTAATCAAGCCATAGATTAGTCTAATCCATTTGCAGCTTTAATGAAAGATAAGCGTTGATTTAGGCTTTATAGATGATGCACCTTCGAGGTGCATTTATCTTTAGATAAATAATCTTTCATGATTTAGGCCTTAAGTAACTCATCCTACAGGACTCCCTCCCCTCTTCTTTCTTATTAAAAAATATTTTTTATTATTTAACAATTCTAAATCTAGTTTCTAAATATATATTTTACAAAATTTCACTATGATAAGAGTATGACTAATTATTATTCAAGTAGACTTGTGAGATGAGCCCTTGTGCTCAAATCGTTAATGAGTTTACAGTAGAATGGAAGCTTGAACAAACAAGCATGCTTTAAATTTGATACTAGTTATCCCATTAATTTTATTATCATATTTCAATGTCACTTTTCTCGCATGCAATTTTGTAGTGAACGGAGAAGATGGACTCAGAAGATTGTGAGAAACGCACTTGGCTCCCACATCTATTGTCTAAATAACAAGGAGTTTTGTTTGAAACAACCAATGACAATGATCCATCTAATGATCATTAGGCTTAATCAATGAGGATATCTAAGCTTATAAGGGTGATTGATTGTTTATATCTACACCAAATGCCAACGTACAAATGTTAATGACTTTTGATGACAAATATTGTGCTTACACCATCGTTCTCTTCTTGTTCTCATTTCTTTTATTGGCTTAAATTGCATGATAAGTGATCAAAAGAAGGCTGATTTGAGTTGGATTTTACTCCATAATATTGAATATTTGACCACGCCATGATTTGAATAAGATATTGATGCCATCAATGCATTGCATTATATTATATATATATATATATATATATATATATATATATATAACATGCTATGATTTTCTTTAAAATTTTAGTTCTAAAAAGATGAGATCCAAGTAAAAATATATGGAATGCAACATCCATCAACACAGGTCAAAGGAGTTCATTTGGGAGGCATTAAGGGGGCTTGCTAATTCATCCCCTAATAAATAGAAGATAAAAAATAATAACCAAAGGGAGCCACTACAACATAATATGATTGGTTTATTTGAAGAATTTCTTAAAGATAACTTTGCTTGCATTACATCAAGGAAATGAATATAGCACAAGAGAAGGATCAGGTAAGCGAATCTTCACTATCAAGTTTATTTATATTAGTAGTGGATGTGTTGATAAGATCATTGATTCATGCACAAGAACAAGACCTTATTTCTAGCATTGGCCATAATCAAATAGTTTGAAATATACTCCTCTTACAATTTGCTGGCGATTCCATTCCATTTCAAAGAGACAATTGTTAATTTGACTACGATTAGGGCTCTGCTTTTATCCTTTGAGAGTGTAGTAGGTCTCAAGATCAGTTCAAACAAAAGTTTATTAATTTGCATTAACAAGAAGGAAGATGAAGTTAAAAATATTGCCTTAGTTAACTCTATGAAATGGTACAGTAGGAAGCTTGGATTAAGGAGTAATAATTCCATGGTTTCTCCCAGTCAGGAAAGATGTAAATAAGAGTTTAAAGCCATGTCTCGCTTTCACAGTCAGCAAATGGGGTTACTTTATGTTTTGGGAAGATGATTGGCTAGGGACTAAACAGTTGCTTCATAGGGCACGGAGAAGCCTATGAACTCAGAGGAAGACAAAAGGATTTTGTTGAGCTCAGGGCATGTTGAATATATACTATTTGGCTCTCCAGTTTTGATGACAAGGTTGTGTGAAATTAACAAATGACAAGGAGTGCTTAGCGGCTTCCTTCCATAAATTTTTAAATGCTAGAGGTTAATGTTGGATTTTTAACCAACATTGGGCTTATATGTGAAATAATTATTTATTGTGGATGTCAAATAAGGTTAAGCCCAATTAAAAGTGATCAGCTAAGGTTTCAGTGATTTGGGCTTTAATGTATCTGATTAAATGTGGCCTTTAATGTATAGAGACCTAAGGGGTTATTTCTATTTTTATGATAGGTAAAATAGAAATACCAAAAGATAATGATGAAATTATCTATATATTTTGGTTATGGTCTCTGGATCGCACACACGACCTTCTTCTCTAAATTCCATCATAAAAAAGAATAGCATAGAGAAGGGCTACGTGTTGATCTGAAGGCCAACCATAGAACTCTGAAGAGTAATCAAGCAATATGGATTCAGGTACGCTTTCGTTTATCGATTATGGATTCTTGATGATTAAACATGAATAATTATTGAGTTTCATGATGATTTTTATCAAAAAATTTGGATCTAATTTTTAAAAGTCAAGATGTCCTTATCGTAGTACCTTGTAGGAGAGAGCAGTGCTTAAGAGAGTGAAAATTTTCGCTTGATGCTTAGAAATAGATGCAAATGAACTGATGATTCAGAAAAGATGGTCAATTGATTCAAGTTATAGCTCCAGAGCAAACGCTTGAGGGAGTACAGACCATCTGATCAAGTGCATATAGGAGGCAATTAAGATATGTTTGATAAATAGAATAGAATAGGATAAAAGGAAGGGCATGATAAGGTTAATGACATAGAATAAAATTATACTGCTTCAGACTTTGTGTGGGACATGAAACAAGTTGGACAAGATAAAAAGAACAAAAGAAAGAGAATAAAATTATAATTATTCATAGTTTATCATCTTATTTGCTAGCTCAGTTAGATAAGATTCAAATAATAATAAATGTTTTATTAGAATATATTATTTTTACTAATTGAATTAACAATTTTATAGGATAGAATTTTATCTTTTCTTTATATATAACAAACGCAAAAAATGATTAAAAATTTTATGTCCTTAATGAAATGCATATTTAATAATTGTCTGGAGATCGAAAGAGATCGTGCCTTCCCCAATGCTCTTAGCCTTATAAGAAAAATAGCTACAAAACAAATTATAAGTTCAACATTTTCCATCATCAAGGATGTTGTTGTGTCTTCTCTAACGCTCCCAATCCCTTCCTAAAAATAAAATCTAATCCAATGGAGAAGTCGATCCTATTAGAGAACGTAAGCTGGCATCTCCTGCCATCACATTAATAATTTTTATGGACCAAATAGCCTGCCTTCTAACCGTTACAACTTCATGGTTTAGCATTGCTTCACCGTGGGAACCGCCAAACCACGCTGGTCTCCCCATCATGCTCCCCTCTTCCTCTTGCCCATTTTTGGATCTCCTCTCTGGGATTTCCTCCGGTCCTTTCCCGTCTTTAATAACGGATCGGCGCCGCAGAGCCTCCAAAGGGGACGGCTTGATTCAAGGTATATCTATTCTTTCTTTTTTTTTTCCCTGATTTAAATTCACCGTTTGGAACGTTAGAATAGAATTTGGTTCCTATGATGAGATCCACAACGAAGTCTACAAAAGAAAAAAAAAAAAAATTTATGAATTTTCTTAAGTTTGGTTGATCCAAGGTCTCAAAAAAAAAAAAAAAAAGGCTGAGCGATCATGATCCATCTACTTTTCTCTCTCTTTGGGCAAGAGGTAAAAAGTTTTTCCTTAGAGAACCTTCATAAATCTTGCTGTCCAACAAAACCTTTATGAAATTTGTTTTTAAAACAATGGAAACCAAGATTTCTCTATGACTATTTCTCTTCTCGTGGCATACAAAACGTGACCCAAAAGTTGAGAAATTAGCTATTTTCTTAAAAAAAACCTATTTTGTTTGGATTGAGGGCATCTTGTTTACTGTTTCTCTTGTTCTAGGTTATTTGCTATGCGCATTTTCTCTTTTTTTTTTTTAATGAATCTTGCTAATTTTGCCTGCAGAAGCTGGATGACCCTATTCTTTTGATTGGCCCTCTTGAGTTGCAATGGGGAATTGCTTGGATAAGGTTAGTGTTTCTAAACCAACCACAAGAGAACTCGAGTCGGTGCTAGGTAGGGGTGCTATTCGTGCTTTTTCAAAGTTGAGATATAATACTATGTAGGTTAGTGTGAACCTGTATAATTTGTTTAATAAATAGACCACATTATATTGACACAATATGATTCATTCAATATGAATAAGTATAACTTGCTTAATACAAATAGACACAATTTCATGCACTTAACACGAAACCTTTAATAAGCCATTAACTAAATGAGTATTAGACTGGTCTCTTTTGGATTGGCTGGTTAATCTGTGATATGACATGGTTATTTTTTTATATCATAATCGTATTGACATGTTTATAAAACAAATCTACTTAAATCCAAACCTACTTATTTCATATTTAGTTTGAGTTGTGTTCACTTTTGCTACCTCTGGTGCTAGGTGTGTTTGTTTATTAGCTTCTTCCTATGGTATCAGCTTCTTTTGTGCCATAGCCACTTTTAAATGTTTATTGGTAGATGCTCTTATGTATCCTTTAATTATTTGTTCTTATTCGTTTTTCTTTTCGAATTTGGCTCTAGGAAATATATTCATGCATTTATTGCGTGTGAGTCTGCGCTCCTGAGCATAAAAAGTGATGGTAGAAACAGTCAAGTTAATATCATGGGCTTGAGCTTTGAACTTTCTTAGACACAGTGTTCATGAAAAGATGTGTTTTTTCTGCTCCACTGGTCTCAAATTTTGAGTTTTAATGTTTTGATATAGTCTCAGCTCAGCTTTTTTGCCCCACTGGCCTTGCTGCAAACCAAGTTATTGACCTTGACTGTATGCAGACTTCCTGCTGCTTTTCTTAATTTTTGGCATCTTTCTCAGGAACATAATGATTTAGAATTCATTCCTGTTATGCCACTTACCTGCTCAAATATGCATAGAGTAGTCAAAAAAAAAAAAAAAAAGAAGAAGAAGAAGAGAAAATTGCTGTAGCATGCTTAATGATCTCTGGCTTGTATCTTTGAGAAGGCACTCACTTTCTTTTTTCTTTGTCATGTCAGAGTAGTTTTAGTATCAATTCTGAGGACAAGATAGAATTCAGTGGTGGAAATGTTCATTTCATAAATGAGAAAGGAAGCTGGGATGAGAAGATATCAGAAGCAAATAAGAATGGGAAGATAGTAAGTAATTTTATGGAGTATTTACCACACATGGAAGGACGTATGATGTCAATGAACATAACTGGATGATTTTACAACATTGCTTTGCTCTATGTTCATTCATCCAGCATCATAAAAAAGCATCAAATTTTCTAGTTATCATCATTCATGATATGTTTCTATCTGACATGTTTTACAAATGGGACTTCGTTTAGTCATCTTTTCATATACATATATTGACACTTATGCATCATGTCTCATATCACAAGTCAAGGCTTATAGGAACTTTACATTTATATGGGCTACTGCACTTGGCTCCATTCTTATTGCTGTAATTGTAACCGGAGGACCAAAAGTTCCATAACTTTAATTTATTGATCTTGCTAGAACATGCAACCATTATGTGGGTGCATATGTGTGTGCACGCATGCGAGTGCATATCTGCCTGTGTTTGCATACATCCTCATGCATGTCATTACATTGCTCACCTTATGATTAAGACATACCACACAATTGTTGCAGTTTTGAACTTTCACAAGCCAATCATATACAAAGTCATGCATGGTACAACCAATACATCATTATCATATACAAAGTCATCCTCGGTCCTCATCTACTTGCAATTCTTGTAAATGCTTCCACTGATGCATCGACCTAGGAACTTGACTCCTGATATTTGAATGATAATTGTGTTGTCCTCTCGCATGATCTTATATGCAGGTCAGTCCCCTTGTATTATCGTTTAATTTTATTCGTCCCTTCACAATCTTAAGCTTTCATTCAGCCATTTGTATGCGTCAACCTCAGCATCATTGCCAGGTGGATTAGAATCCTTAGCACTGACTACTGGTGGTTAAGAAGCTTTAGTCTCTTTAAAAGATTTGTATTAAGGATTTTGTTTCCCGCTTCATGGGTAAGTTTGTCATCAGCCAGTAATTGATCTATAAGACATCATTTACAATGGTATATTATAATTTGGACAATCCTATAAACATGGCATCTTTTATGCCTGCTGTTTCCATCATTTGCAGCAGGCCTCTAGTTCAGATGGGTTTGAGGAGTTTCTTCCTCATGACTTGCAGTTTTTGTTTCTTTCACAAAAAGCAATCTTTTTATCTGGGGCTTCTTGGGAATCCAAATTTTGAAAGTTAGTCTTCCTCTTTTTAATTAAGTGTTAAAATTAGGGTTGATTTTATAAAAAATGAAATAAATAAATATGTAAAAACATCATGTGCAGATAATAAAGAAACTATATATTGCTTTCCTCTTCTTTTTAAAGGTAACATTTGTGAGAAGCTTTTGGTCCATCAATGCTGTTATTCCTTTCTAGATTCTGGTTAGAACTCCAGCAAGAATCTGATCTCTGTGTATTTTTTATTAAATTTTGTTTAAAATAACTAACTCCTTTGCAATTTTCATAATTTTGATTTTTTCTGTATTTTGAGTAAAAGATAAAATTACATGGGATAATTGGAGATGCACTTCCATTTTTCTATTTTTATTACTTAATAAATTTCTGCTGATACTACCCGCCTATGTTTCTTTTAGCATCATTATGAGATTTAGCCAACAGATGTTTATCTTCTCTTCTCCAGGTTGTAGTAAATTTTAGTGCGTCTTGGTGTGCCCCCTGTAGATTCATTGAACCTGTTATTCTAATCTATCTATGGGCTATCCTTCATTCATTTTTCTGTCAATGGATGCTGATGAGATGACCGTAAGTACTCTTATTTTTATTATTTTATGGTGCTTTCTAATTGATGCTCATAAATATGGTTTGCAGTTTCTGACATACATGTTTGTCAATGGATAAGGAATAAAGTGTCCTTTGAAGTCTGGTTCAGTGACAGATATTATCTTCTGAACAGAAACAAATGCATCAACATTTTTTGTTTCTATATTTTCTACACTTTTTTGTCTAATAATTTTTTTGACGTATGATAATATGAAAGGAATTAAAGTAAGATACTGTCATTTGGGCTCTTGCAGGAAATCAGTACACCATTGGATATCCATGCAACTCCAACATTCATTTTCCTAAAAGATGGGCAGCAGCTGGATAAGCTTGTAGGTGCCAACACGGCTGAGCTTGAGAAGAAGTTAAACAAATTAGCCGAATTTCATTGACAAAGTGTTCATGATGATGCCATCCTCTGTGCATTTAGTTTTTCCAGCAATGAATCAAAAATCAGAGGCATTTTTTCAATGGCCTCTCACATGCTTATCATTTTGCAGCCCGACAATCTGCAACATCATGGTTCAGATGATAATATGGGAAAATTTTCATGCTACAATGCCAGTGAATCACTCTCTTTTGTTCCCGCATCAATTGTTCTGGAGTTGTAGTCTTGCTGGTTAAATGTTTATTGAATTTGAGCTGTTAACCTTGGCGAGGATTTATTATGGCTTTTGTGATGCATGTGAGATGAAATTGGTAAGCCAGATTAACCGATACTCAACCGAGGTTAGCATGAGAGTCTCCAGGAGCCTTGTCATCCAAGCTCATTATCTGACACCCCAAATACAACAAGTATTTGACATTTGTACAGGAAAATGCCATCAGAGTCCCAAACAAATTTCAGATTGTCACTTATGGTACATCATTTTCAGAAACTCTGATTCCAGTTGCTTGCAGATCTGTCTGATATGCTTCCCTTGTGATAAAAAGAGTTATAAACCTTTACTTAAGCACGGCTAGATGGAGGCTTTTCTTTGTTTTTTTTTTTCTTTTATTTTAACAGAGAAATTAAAGATGATATGGACATATGCCTCATAGTTGGATGCATTGCAATGCCACAGTGCAACTTAGGCTTAAGGGCCATGAAGGCTGGAACAGTATGCAAATATAATTTCTGAGATTTGTTAGGTGTTGGAGACAATATGAAACAAATGAGATAACCCAACACAATATGGTGTGGAATGGGAATTGATGCGGGTAAAATGGTCATTGCATCAATATCCGCACGTATGGCAAAAAGGTTAGGATTATTTTGATTTTTGCCTGCCAAATGTCACGTTTGGAAAAAGATAAATTGTCATAGGACCGATCCATTTTCATACCTCGACGGAATCGAGCCATTCTCATACCTTGGCAACACCAGGAATAATCTTCCTGAAATGGGAGTTAAGAGCCAAATATGACCCTTTGACCACGATCAACAGAAATTTAAATTCCTGATTATTTGGAAGGATTCCAATTGTAACATCCTGAAAACTTGTAATTTATTAAACATATTAATGGTATTTTTCATTTAAAATAAAAGTCAGATAGTTTCAGTGAAGTGCGGGTATGTTGGCCTTTTGATAAATGTAAAGAGAAGAAATTTTGGAGCAAATGAGTGTATTTTGAGTGCTAATGAGTTTGATTTAAGAAATTGAGAGATTTAAGTTTTAATAGGCTTAAATAAGAAAAATCAAGTTTAGTTTGACTTTATCCTTAAATGATGGTTTTAGTATTTAGAGTCGACTCTAATTGGAGTGGAGTCGACTCTGGCACGGTTTTGAACTTTCGGTACATTTTGGAGTCGGCACCTACAGAGGAGGAGTCGACACCTTCAGAGAAAAATAGAAGATTAATATTTCTGCTGCAATATTGGAGCCGATACCTATTTTTGCTGGAGCAGACACAAAATATGTTGGAGCCGATTCTAAGACGAAAGATTTTCTGGGTTAAATCTTAAAAATTTCATATATATTTCGTTTTAAGTCCGATTTGAGTGCCATTTGAACCGTTGGATTTCTAAAATCAAGCTCTTCAAGTTGGTAAAGCCTTTTCTTAGAAATGTTACATAAAAGTATTGATTTAAGTAAAAAATAATAATCTAGATTATAAATCGATTAAAAAGATGTTATATCGAGGGCAAAATGGGAAAAGGCTCTGATGTCAATTGCTAATTGTGTTAAGGGAAATTTGGGAAAGAAAATCTAAGGGCAAACTATCATGGTTATGAGTGAGCCATGTGTTTTCCAAAAAGTATGCATTAAGAGTGTTTAAGGGCAAAATAGGAAATTGGCATGCCTTAGCCCTTAAGTTATCCATGACAAGTCATTAGAGAAAAAGGAAAAACGTAGGTTCAGCAAGAAAAAAGAAAGAAAGAAAGAGAGAAGAGAAAAGAGAGAGAAGAAAGAAGAAGAAGGAGAAAGAAAGACGAAGGGAAAGAGAAGCTTGGGGTTTGTGTTTGACTCCAGGTAAAGAAGGTTATTCCAAGGAGCCGGAACACCGGAGTTGAGTACCAGTTGAGGAGTAACCTGCTAAGGTGATTGGGTTTCTCATCTAATAATGAAAAGTTAATTTGAGCTAGTATAATGAGACTAATACCTAGTTGTGGTATGTTATGTTTAGTAGTATTATGTATGTTTAGTAGAGTATTGTGTATGTATCATGATATTCTGATACATGAGTTTTGAGCATGAGTTTTAAGTATAAAGAAATAATCTTGAGTTTTGAGCATGAGTTTTAAGCATAAAGAAATAAGCATGAGTTTCAAAAAGGGGATGGTTGATGTATACATGACATAATTGCATGATAAAGCTTTACAAATGATATATTTGATGTATGTATCATATTAGCATCAGGCAGCTATGGGGCTGATCACCCTTTAGCCTGTACTATAGCATGAGCATTGCACACTACTATTGAGCCGACACCTCCTTGCAATTGATCGTACGATGAACCCCAGAATCAGGGGTGAGTGCACGCTTGACCAGGCCAGTGGGGCAGGTTGTAAGCAGCCCGTGGGGCATGAATCATAGCTCAGTGGAGCTGGTTACTATATATAACCCGTGGGGGCAGAGAGAAAACCCGAGGTTTCAGGGTTAAGGAACAAAGCACTTTGCCAGGTGAACCGCACGGGTAAGGGGTGCTATTTGTGCGGGGATCCTGTTGTTAGTCACGCACTCGATGAGAGTACACCTGCAGGAGGGCGACTGTAGGGTGGTACCTCAGAGGCATTACACACACCCCAGTATCATGAGATTTAAAAGTATATTGTGATATAAAAAGGGCCAGTGGGCCAAGTAGTTATCCCAAGAGGGAGAGTTTACATGAGATGCCAGTGGGCAAGTAGATTCCGGTGGGAATCTGAAAATTTAATAAAGAAAATGGGCTGTAGATAAAGAATGCATATCTTCATATTGTAATGCATGGATTTTTATCTTATGAGTTATCTTTCAGTGAAAAGTTATTGTAGAGTATTTCAGTACTAGTATAGTATTTGAAGAATAAGCTACATTTTACTTTATCTAATATCATGTTAAAAATATACTTTGAGTTATACAAGCTATATAGTATCAGCATACGATTGATAATGTGAGGTTATGGTTCTCTATTTCTATGGTTATCCAGTCACTGGGACTTAGGTCTCACCCTCTATGATTAAAATTTACTTTCAGATCAGTGAGTATTTCTGCCAGGATCGCAGGATAAGCAGGACCGACCTTAGCTGGTGAAGCTTGCTTGGATGCAAGGGGTGTAGATGATAGCCATGTACATTGAGTTAGTGTGGGGTGATATTGTATATTTGTATATGTGTATGTGTACAGTGAGATGTGGTGATGTATTAGACTTATTTGAATAGATACGAGACTTATGTTTTGGAGAAAATTTGAGTATGATATATGTACTTATGATTTTGATATCGATGTGAATGTGATCTTATAAACTGCCTGAGGAATGTCATGAAAAATGTTATCTGAGCAGGTTGATCCCTAGTATTGATTTGAGTGATGTGCATATATAATTGAGATGATAATAAAAAGTTTTTAACAGGATGTGTTTTCGTGTGTCTGCCACTTATGATAATTAATTGGGGTTCTCTAGCTCTTTATGGAGCGCTACATAAAGACTAGCAAAACTCTATCCGATTACCATAGGTGTGCAGGTGTGCTGTCGGTGGCCCCAGAGAGAAGGGGGAGCTGACAAGTTTTGGTATCAGAGCCCTAGGTTATTAGGTCCTAGGGGAATAAGTATGAGTATGAGTTTAGGATGATTGCATGATTATGATTATAGTTATTGAATGATGAAACTGATGTAATGAATATTGTCTTGTAGGACGATTACTACAAAGACATCTAGAGAGACAGAGCAATCCTCAGGCAGGGATAGAAGCAAAGGTCAAAGTAGACTCAGAAGGTCAGTTAGAAGAAGTCAAATTGATAGAATGGCTTCTAGTGATTCCACCGAGTCAGTATCTAATGAGGCTAGGGTGAGGGCATCTTCAGAGCAGATGCCAGAGTCTTCTTCACAGTCTATTACCCCTGTGCCAGTGGACCCATCTCGGGCACAGACTCAGGGGCCTAGTATGCCAGAGTTGGTAGGCATGATTACTCAGGCTGTGGTAGCAGCTGTGGGTGCTAGTTCAGCCTTCCATCTAAAAATTTGAAGGTTGTGAGGAACGTGGAAAGAGCCAGAAAGTTGGGGGCTCTGGAGTTCCAGGGAACTACTGATCCTATTCAGGCCGGGGCATGGCTACAGAGGATCGAGAGGGTATTTGATGTGATGGGATGCCCTGAGGAGCAGAGGCTGGGTATTGCCACCTTTTTACTGAGGGTAGAGCCCAGAGTTGGTGGAGATCTATTTATAGCAGGCAGCCCCAGGGAGTGGAGTTGTCATGGAAGATTTTAGAAGAGAGTTTCATCAGCAATATTATTCTGAGATTTATAGGGATCAGAAGAGAAGGGATTTTCTTAGTCTGACCCAGGGGAGAATGTCCGTGGCAGATTATGAAGCCACTTTTGTTGAGTTATCTCAGTTTGCTAGGGCCTTGGTGACTGATGAGAGGGAGAGATGCCGACTATTCCAGGATGGATTGAATCTCCCTATTAAAGCCAAGATCCGTATGCAGACCTATAATAGTTATTCTGAGTTGGTGCAGGGAGCACTCAAAGCCGAGGAGATTGAAAAAGAATATATGAGTAGGAGGCATGATAGAATGAAAAGAAGTGCTCCTAGTTATTCTTCTGCTCCGGGAGGGACTCAGCCATTTAAGAAACCCCAGAGGACTGGACAGTTTTATTCTGGTTTTAGAGCCCCTGGTGATGTGGGCAGGGATCGGTATCTGTGTCAGCATCTAGCCCAGCCAAAGAAAGCCTTATGGGGGTATGCCTCAGGTTGCCACCAGCAGGGTGTCTGGTGATGTAGGGGAGCAGGGTCGTCCTTCTAGTGGAGGAAGAAATATACCTCCATGTAATGTATGTGGGAGACTTCATTTGGGAGAGTGTAAGAGGGAAAATAAGGGATGTTATATTTGTGGTGATCTAGGTCACCTGAAGAGAGATTTCCCTAGGAGAGGGCAGCAGGCTGGGGGGCTTCCTCAGGGGCCAGTAATGCCAAGGGGATAGCCTGGTAGAAGAGGTGACAGTAGTGTTGTGGCTTCAGCCAGTCAGGTGGGGCCTAATGTTAATCAGCCAGGAGGGTCATCCAGTGTCCCAAGGGCCAAGGCCAGAGTGTTTGCCATGACCAGGCAGGAGGCTCAGATTGATCCTGATGTGGTGACAGGTATGCTACCCATCGATAATCATGATGCTTATATTTTAATTGATTCTGGATCTACGCATTCATTTATCTTATGTGAGTTTGCTAAGCATCTAGTTAAAATGTGGGCCAGTTGGTAGTATCTATGTCCGTAGGGAGGCCTTTTATAGCAGACCAAGTGTATAGAGGCTGTGATATTTCTGTGGAGGGTCAGAAATTAGCAGCAGATTTGATTCCTTTGAGATTGAAAGAGTTTGATGCCATTTTGGGAATGGATTGGCTATCTGTGCATAGAGCCAGAGTAGATTGCTTGAGGAAGGAGGTGATGTTACAAACTTTTGATGATAGAGAGATCTGTTTTGTTGGAGATAGGAGGGGATTGCCCTCAGGAGTGATTTCAGCCTTGTCAGCCAATAGAATGCTAGCAAAAAGATGTAAAGCCTATTTAGCTTGTGCAGTGAGCCTAGAGGGCAATGGTTTAGAGCTGATGGATATTCCTGTGGTAAGGGATTTTTCAGATGTATTTCCTGAGGAGCTGCCAGGTTACCTCCTGACAGAGATTTGATTTCAGTATAGATCTAGCTCCAGGTACCAGACCAATAGCCAGGGCACCTTATAGAATGGCTCCAGTTGAATTGAAAGAATTGAAAAGTCAGTTACAGAATTATTGGATAAAGGGTTTATTAGACCCAGTATATCGCCATGGGGTGCACCGATGTTGTTTGTGAAGAAAAAGGATGGTACCTTGAGATTGTGTATAGACTATAGACAGTTAAACAAGGTGACCATTAGAAACAATTATCCATTGCCAAGGATCGATGATTTGTTTGATCAGCTGCAGGGGCAGCAATGTTTTCAAAGATTGATATGAGATCTGTGTATCATCAATTGAGAATAAAGAATGAGGATATATCTAAAACTGCTTTCAGGACCAGATATGGTCATTATGAGTTCCTGGTGATGCCATTTGCTTGACAAATGCTCCAGCTGCTTTTATGGGTCTGATGAATCAAGTATTTCAGGAGTATCTAGATAAATTTGTGATAGTATTCATTGATAACATCTTGATTTATTCTAGAAGTAGTGAAGAGCATGAACAACATCTGAGGACAGTTTTGCAGATATTAAGAGAAAAGCAATTATATGCAAAGTCTAGTAAAAGTGAATTTTGGCTGATGAGGTAAAGTTTTTGGGACATGTCATTTTAGCTGAAGGTATTATGGTAGATCCTTAAAAGATTGAAGCTATAGTGAATTGGGTATCATTTACCAATCAGACTGAGGTGAGGAGTTTCTTGGGGCTAGCAGGATATTATAGAAGATTTATAGAAAATTTCTCGATTTTGGCTTCTCCTATGACTAAGCTGCTTAGAAAGAATATCAAGTTTGATTGGTCTAATGAATGCCAGAAGAGTATGGGTGAATTGAAAAAGAGATTAACCTTAGCCCCAATTCTAATACTCCCTGATAGTGCCAGTGATTATGTGATATATAGTGATGCTTCATTGAAGGGTTTGGGGTGTGTTTTAATAAAAAAGTGGTGGCTTATATATCTAGACAGTTGAGATCCCATGAAAAGAATTACCCCACCCATGATTTGGAGTTAGCTGCTGTTATATTTGCATTGAAAGTTTGGAGGCACTACTTGTATGAAAGAAGGTGCCAGATATTTACTGATCATAAGAGCTTGAAATATATTTTGACCCAGAAGGAATTGAATTTAAGGTAGAGAAGATGGATTGAATTGATTAAAGATTATGATTGCACTATTGAGTATCACCCAGGGAAAGCTAATGTTGTGGCTGATGCCTTGAGTCGGAAGTCTATGGCCACATTAGCTTTTATTAGAACAGTACAGCTACCCTTGATGATTGAGTTAAGGAAGTTAGATGCAGAGCTAGCTGTAGAAGAATCAGGAGCCTTGTTGGCTACTTTTAGGGTGAGACCTCAGATGCTAGAGGAAATAAGAGAAGCTCAGCTGTTAGATCTATAGTTGCTTAAAGCTAAAGATTTAATTCAGAGTGGGTCTTAGTCAGAGTTTTCTGTTAGAGGTGATGGGGTGTTATTATTCAAGGGCAGAGTTTGTGTTCCAGCTGTGAAATCAGTGAAAGATCAGATTTTAAAGGAAGCACATAGCTCAGCTTATTCAATGCATCCAGGTAGTACTAAGATGTATAGAACTATCAAACAGAATTACTGGTGGCATAGTATGAAAAATGAGATAGCTGAGTATGTATCTAAATGTTTGGTGTGTCAGCAGATTAAGGCTGAACATCAGTGTCCAGCTGGCAAGCTTCAGCCTCTATTTGTGCCAGAGTGGAAATGGGAACATATAACTATGGATTTTGTTAAAGAACTCCCAAAGACCAGAAGGGGCAATGATGCTATTTGGGTGATAGTTGATAGATTGACTAAGTCTGCTCATTTTCTGCCTATTAAGATTTCTTTACCTTGGATAGATTAGCAGATTTATATGTGCATGAAATTGTGAGTAGGCATGGTATGCCAGTATCTATAATATTAGATAGAGATCCAAGGTTTACATCTCAATTTTGGGCAGAATTACAGAAAGCTTTGGGGACTAAATTGAGGTTTAGTACAGCATTTCATTCCCAAACTAATGGTTAGTCGGAGAGAACCATCCAAACACTGGAGGATATGTTGAGAGCTTGTGTTATGAAATTTTCTGGTAGCTGGGATGATCATCTGCCTTTAGTAGAGTTTGCTTACAATAACAGCTACTATTCTAGTATTGATATGGCACCATATGAGGCCTTATATGGAAGAAAATGTAGAACTCCAGTGTGTTGGGATGAGGAGGGAGAGAGAAGGCTGTTAGGCCCGAGTTAGTACACTTACAATTGATCAAGTTAAAATCATAAGAGCTAAATTAAAGGTGGCCCAGGATAGACAGAAGAGCTATGCAGATAAAAAGCATAGAGGGGTAAAATTTGATGTTGGAGATAGAGTCTTTCTGAAGGTATCTCCTTGGCGAGGTATTATGAGATTTGGAAAGAAAGGCAAGTTGAGCCCCAGGTATATTGGACCTTATGAAATTCTAGAAAGAGTTGGGACACTAACTTATAAATTGACTTTACCTCCAGAGTTATCTCAGATTCATAACGTATTTCATGTATCAATGCTTAGGAGGTATGTGCCGAATTTCTCTCATGTGATTCAATCTGAGACTATAGAGTTACAGGGAGATTTATCATTTGCAACGGAACTAGTGAAGATCTTGAGTAGGGAGATTAAGCAACTTACAGTAAAAGAATTCATTAGTTAAGGTGCAATGGTTAAATCATCAAAAAGAGGAGGCTACATGGGAGCGAGAGGATGATATGAGATTGAAGTACCCCCATCTATTTGAAAATATATCTAGCTAAATTTCGGGGACGAAATTTTTTAAGAGGGGGAGAATTGTAACATCCTGAAAACCTTGTAATTTATTGAACATATTAATGACATTTTTCATTTAAAATGAAAGTCATAGAGTTTTAGTGAAGTGTGGGTGTGTTGGCCTTTTGATAAATGTAAAGAAAAGAAATTTTGGAGCAAACGAGTGTATTTTTGAGTGCTAATGAGTTTGATTTAAGAAATTGAGAGATTTAAGTTTTAATAGGCTTAAATCACAAGAAAAATCAAGTTTAGTTTGAGTTTTATCCTTAAATGATGTTTTTAGTATTTAGAGTCGACTCTAATTGGAGTGGAGTCGACTCTGGCACGGTTTTGAACTTTCGGCATGCTTTGGAGTCGACACCTGCAGAGGGGAGTCGACACCTGTAGAGAAAAACAGAAGGTTAATATTTCTGCTGCAATATTGGAGCTGACACCCATTTTTGCTGGAGCCAACACCTATTTTTGTTGGAGCCGACACCAAATCTGTTGGAGCCGACTCTAAGACGGGGATTTTCTAGGTTAAATCTTAAAAATTCCATATCTATTTCATTTTAAGTCCGATTTGAGTGCCGTTTGAACCATTGGATTTCTAAAATTGAGCTCTTAAAGTTGGTAAAGCCCTTTCTTATAAATGTTATATAAAGTATCGATTTAAGTAAAAAATGATAATCTAGGCTATAAATCGATTAAAAAAATGTATATCAAGGGCAAAATGGAAAAAGGCTCCAATGTCAATTGCTAATTATATTAGGGGCAATTTGGAAAAGAAAATTTAAGGGCAAACTATCATGGTTATGAGTGAGCCATGTATTTTCCAAAAAGTATGCATTAAGAGTGTTTAAGGGCAAAATAGGATATTGGCATGCCTTAGCCCTTAAGTTACCCATAGAGAAAAAGGAAAAACGTGGGTTTAGCCAGAGAAAAGAAAGAAAGAAAGAAAGAGAGAAAGAAGAGAAGAAAAGAGAGGAAGATGAAGAAGAAGAAGGAAAAAGAAAGAGGAAGGGAAAGAGAAGCTTGGGGTTTGTGTTTGACTCCAGGTCAAGAAGGTTATTACAGGGAGCCGAAATACTGGAGTTGAGTACCAGTTGAGGAGTAACCTGCTAAGGTGAGTGGGTTTCTTATCTAACAATGAAAAGTTAATTTGAGCTAGTATAATGAGACTAATACCTAGTTGTGGTATGTTATGTTTAGTAGAGTATTGTGTATGTTTTAAATTTGAGAAATGAGAACCTAGTACATGATATTCTGATACATGAGTTTTGAGCATGAGTTTTAAGCATAACGAAATAAGCTTGAGTTTTGAGCATGAGTTTTAAGTATAAAGAAATAAGCATGAGTTTCAAAAAGGGGATGGTTGATATATACATGGCATAATTGCATGATAAAACTTTACAAATGATATATTTTGATGTATGTATCATATTGAGCATCAGATAGCTATGTGGCTGATCACCCTTTGACTGTACTATAACATGAGCATTGCACACTACTATTGAGCTGGCACCTCATTGCGAATCGATCGTACGATGAACCTTGGAATCAGGAGTGAGTGCACGCTTGACCAAGCCAGTGAGGCAGGTTGTAAGCAGCCCATGGGGGCATGAATCATAGTTCAGTGGAGCTGGTTACTATATATAGCCCGTGAGGGCAGAGAGAAAACCCGAGGTTTCAGGGTTAAGGAACAAAGCACTTTGCCGGATGAACCGCACGGGTAAGGGGTGCTATTTGTGCGGGGATTCTGTTGCTAGTTATACACCCGATGAGAGTACACCTGCAGGAGGGTAACTGTAGGGTAGTACCTCAGAGGCATTACACGCACAACCCAGTATCATGAGATTTAAAAGCATATATTGTGATACAAAAAGGGCTAGTGGGCCAAGTAGTTATCCCAAGAGGGAGAGTTTACATGAGATGCCAGTGGGCAAGCAGATTCCGGTAGGAATATGAAAATTTAATAAAGAAAGTTTGGGCTATAGATAAAGAATGCATATCTTTATATTGTAATGCATGGGTTTTTATCTTAATGAGTTATCTTTCAGTGGAAAGTTATTGTAGAGTATTTCAGTACTGGTATATTATTTGAAGAATAAGCTACATTTTACTTTATCTGATATCATGTTAAAAATATACTTTGAGTTATACAAGCTTTATAGTATCAGTATACGGTTGATAATGTGAGGTTATGGTTCTCTATTTCTCCATAGTTAGATGGTTATCCAGTCACTGGGACTTAGGTCTCATCCCTCTATGATTAAAATTTACTTTTAGATCAGTGAGTATTTCTGCAAGGATCGCAGGATAAGCAGGACCGGACCTTAGCTGGTGAAGCTTGCTTGGATGCAAGAGGGTGTAAATGATAGCCATGTACATTGAGTTAGTATGGGGTGATATTGTATATTTGTATATGTATATGTGTACAGTAAGATGTGGTGATATATTAGACTTATTTGAATATAGATACAAGATTTATGTTTTGGAGAAAATTTGAGTATGATATATGTACTTATGATTTTGATATCGATTGTGAATGTGATCTTATAAACTACCCGAGGAATGTCATGAAAATGTTATTTGAGCAGGTTGATCCCTAGTATTGATTTGAGTGATGAGTATATGTAATTGAGATGATAATAAAAAGTTTTTAACAGGATGTGTTTTAGTGTGTCTGCCACTTATGATAATTAGTTGGGGTTCTCTAGCTATTTATGGAGCGCTACATAAAGACTAGCAAAACTCTATCCGATTACCATAGGTGTGCAGGTGTGCTGTCGGTGGCTCCAAAGAGAAGAGGGAGCTGACACCAATTACATCGGCTCCCAGCACTCCCAAGAAGGAAATAAAGCCAAATATGGCCTATTGACCATAAATAGCCGAATAACCGAATGTTGAAGCACCAATTAACTTCTTGACCGTCAATCCTCATAACAAACCGGATTCGAATCCTATCGGCCTCGTAACTAACCTGACTCGAATCAGATTCAAATCATACCGGTTTTTCACTTCCCAAGACACACTCAAGAAGTCAGTTAATAGTCCGCCGACACTCCAGCAGCCTATAAATACCTTGTCCTAAGGCTTCCTCAAGTACGTTTACTTAAAAAACAAAGAAAGCTCAAGCAGAGTTTTCGTATATCGAAAGATCATTCTTGAGGGACTCTTCTGCAAAAGCCTTCTTCTCACATCTATTTGTTGTGAATCACTCAAATATCAAAGGGTCTTTTACAGAGGCCATCTCCAATGCTTCATGTGTGAAGACGGTCTTATAGGTTTATTCAGATGAAATACTGCAATTCGAATCCAAATGCAGGCTGCACCCAAGCCGAAGAATGGGACTCAACGGCAACAGGAACATATAATGTGCTTCCCTGAAGCTGATGGTGCTTATCTAGGGAATCATTAAGCTGCTTCTTGAGGGGTTTTTCTCATACTATATTTTAACTTTTGGTGGCAGAAATGAGATATGAAATCTCAAACTTCGGGCCAGGAAACCCTCATGAACAAGGGACCTTAGATTGTACACAGCCAAAAGTGCCATTCAAAAAGAATCTGAGTATTGAGGGCATCTAGAATATGACTTGCTTCTATTGAACTCGTAGGATGCGATCCTGTTCTCCTCTCATCTTGTGGCCGCTCATGTTTTATTCTAAAGCTAACCAATATGGCCAACCTTGCAGTGGATTTGGAAGACTCGAATTTTTGAGTTGAGCCTTTCCCCTTCTTTTTGTTGAAAAAAAGAGAGCCTAATTAGTATTTATTATATGTCAAACCTTTTAAACATACAAAGGGCTACCGTCCATGGGAAAAATAGAGAACAACTTACAAGAAAAAAATCTCTAGCCAATAACTAATGTTTCAGATCTTTCTTTTTTTTATTATTTTTTTCTCTAACGCCATGGGAGGTTTATATGTTAAGAGCATCGAAATTATGTTTCAAATATCTAAAAAAAAGCGTACCAGATAAAAATTAGAATATATTAATCAAACGGAGATCAATCGGCACTTCTTTTCACAAGAGGAGGAGGAAAGGTGCCCTTCCATGCATTGCATGTTCTCGGCACGCTTCGAGGACCACAGCAAATGGATCGGGACCCGAAACCATTTTTGGGTCGGGTTCCGTTGCCTAACCCGGATCCGAATCCGACCCCATCGGCACCCTCGCCGGCCGTAACCCTGACCCCATATAAACCGATGCCGAAGGGGAAAAGCCTTCTCGGTTGCCCATTTCGATAGCCTCCTCACTCGGAGCGTTGGATCGACGATTTCTTGTTTTCCTGCTATAGTATTCTCGAGGTATTTGTAGGTTCTTTTTCGATTCGTCTTTATCCCAACGAGATCGATTTTTCCCAATGAATTTGATCGATTTAAGATTTAGGATTTTTGATTGGACTATTTTTTGGTTGCTTTATTTCTAACCTAGAATTTGATTTCCTTTCTCTATTTGGTGTTGCGAGCAAGCTATGACGTCGATTGTTGTGTTTTGCTGTTCATTTAGGCTTTCAGGAGTTTAGTTCTTGAGGGTCATGGCTGAAGAAAATCCAACCGATGTTAAAGAAGAGGTACCAGAGGTATAGTCTTTGCTTCCCATCTCAATCGATTGTTGATTTTATGAGGTCCCAAGGCGTCGAAATTGATTCCACTATTCTTATTTTTATTTTTCGTTTTGTTGTTTATCCATTTTTTTTATTCTGCAATAGAAGTGAGTAAGATTTATCTTTTCTGTTTTAGGAAGTCTGTCACATTTTTTTGTCCTTATAAAAAACGATTGCTTGCCATTTTTTTAGTAATATTTTTTTTAGTACTAAATTTGTGGCCCTTTTCTTGCAGCTTGCCCCTTTTGATCCAACCAAGAAGAAGAAAAAAAAGAAGCCGGTTATTCAAGACACTGCTGAAGAGGTGGATAAATTAGCTGAAAAGACCGATAATTTGTCAGGTGTGTTTTCAAACAAAAAAATGTGTACCCTCTTGCAAAAGTTTAACTTTATTGAAATTCTTGAATTGTGACAATTGATGTGTTCATCCTCAAGCAGTTTCTGATGCTGTGGAGACTAGTTTCGTGGGGATGAAAAAAAAGAAAAAGAAGCCGGTTAGTCTGCTTGTGGATTAAATGATAGTTGGCACATATTATTTCCTGCTGCTAGTGTTCTTTTGCAGAACAATGTTAGATTTATGGTCTTCTTTCATTTTAGGTGGAAACTGACTTTTTGAATAATGAGAATGGGGATGCTGGAGAGGACCATGATGGTAAGGTTTCATATATCAAAATTACTCATTGGACTTTTCGTTGCATGTTGGCTCAGAAATCATCGTTTGAACCATATGTAGATCCAAGGAATGTCCTTTTTCTGGTTTTTATTTAACAACAGATTTGCAATATCTTATGTGGCATTAAGTTGAAACCAGCAGAAATCTTTTCGATGTTTTCCAGGTGACCATGTAGGAGAGGATGAAGAGGGGGAGGGCATTGTGCTAGGAGGTGTACACTATCCTTGGGAAGGCACTGACCGGGACTATAAGTATGAAGAGGTGTGTTCACTTCTTTCTATTTCCTTTTCTTTTGTATCATTTTGATGACATCACTATCTTTGGTCCACCTCTGAGAAAGTTATGGTATTGGAGGCTGAAGGTAGTGAGCGAAGTTATAAGTATGAAGACTTGGGTAATATTTGAATCTTAAGAATGATTTGAATAATGATACATTTTGGCAGTTGTTTGTATAGAAAGTGCCAAACTATGGAATGCTGGCTCAAATACATGGCAATTATGCTTATTTTAGTGGTAACTACAACTATTGCTGTATTGTGTCTTGATAATGATCATCTCATCAATTTCTATGATTGCAATATGGATAGCTATG
Organism: Calamus simplicifolius; assembly: GCA_900491605.1. Classification (NCBI taxonomy): domain Eukaryota; kingdom Viridiplantae; phylum Streptophyta; class Magnoliopsida; order Arecales; family Arecaceae; genus Calamus; species Calamus simplicifolius. The sequence goes on along the minus strand of UESW01003907.1, from coordinate 375,038 downwards.
ACCACACATAGAAATTCATCATCATTTACCTAGAATGTTGACTACAAGGTGGAAGGAAAGACTTACTGAGTTATGGATTATAAGCCCAAAAAAAATTCAGCACAAGTTTTTTTTTTTTAAAACATTTTCATAGCTTCAATGTAAAATATTTCAATATAGTTAAAAGAGCATGATTTTCAAGCTTTGTTTCAAACTCCAAATCCAAAACTGAAACATCCAGTTCTGCTCTAATTGTGATTCAGAAAAGCTGATTTAGTTGTCTTGGGAGAAACTAATTTTATTATATTGAATTTAATATATGTACAAGTTCTATTCTAATTTTTGTATTTCTTTTCTAAATACTGGGAAACATTTTCTCTAACTAAACAACTTTGCTAGATTTAGAACACTTGGAAGCAACTTAGTTCCAAACAGATATAGTGTTGCATTATTTTACATATATTCGGGTATCCTAGAACTTAAATTCATAGGTGTTTCAGTTGTTACATGTTTGGCTATCCTATAACTTAATTTCATTGGCACTTCAGTTGTTATGTAATTGTTTGTTAATCATACACTTTAATCATGGGCTTTGAACATTTTATTCTTCAAAGATAATTTTTTTAGTTGCTTTTTTGTGAAACTAATTAAACAAATATATCTAGAGGTCCTGTAGCACTGATTAGTATTTTCTCTGGGTTTTAATGGCATCAAAAGGTCTAGTCTTGTCTGTTAGGCGGGCGTAGAGAGGGTTGCATTATTTATGATCGAGTTCAAATAACAGTCAAGTACTAGCTGACATGGGTAAGTCGCCCAATGAAGCATACAGGAGTTTGTTAATTAAACAGCTGTGAAATACCAATTGAATGACAATGCTAATGTGAAAGATTGAACATGACAATGTGGATTAAAACACTAGGTGCATTTTAGCCTCAACTAGTCAACTAGTTTGGGTGTAACTCAAGACTCAGGATGACAGAAGGTTGCTTCACATCCAATAACTAGTCAAATGGACTTGGTTAATAAGAGCATATTATTTTGTATTTTAAGTTGGTTTAATCCTAGAAAGGCTATTATTGCTGGTTTAATGTTATCAGTGACTTGTGATGGTTTTTATTTATCATGCATATTCATATGCTTGCATAACTATACATACTTACCTGAAATGAGCTGGAAGGAACCATGGATTCCTCTGATGGAAGCTTCAATAGATGGAAAGTTTATATTTCTTTTAAAATACAATACTTTTTGTTGATTGATAATCATTTTGAATAACAAGGCATAACTGTTTGGCTGCATTGTAGCTTATTATGCCCTATATGGTTGGGTGGGTGGGCAGGCCAGCACGTTTGCACGCACGTCTGTATATTCTTTTTCCTAACTATCTTATTTTATGTTTTGATCTTGCAGCTTCTGGATAGGGTATTCAATATCTTGCGTGAGAATAATCCTGATCTTGCCGGAGATAGGCGCAGGACAGTGATGAGGCCACCGCAAGTTCTTAGAGAAGGAACTAAGAAGACAGTCTTTGTGAATTTCATGGACCTATGCAAGACGTATGATTCAATTTTTCCCTGATATTTTCTTATAGCTTTTGTCAGTGTTAGATATGACCATTGAGTTTCATCAAACATATGCTTGTGTTAATTGTACTCATAATTTATAACTCTCATGGCCATGATGAATTGCTATGAAGTTTCCTACTTGTCTTTACAGAATGACACATCAACTTTTGTTCCATTAGACATAGCAATCAGCATGACTTCTACAGAGGAATAATGTATCACATTTAAAATGGGACCTAGCACAATAATTTTACAAAATTATGTAATGTATAATGTATTGGTCTTTCCTGTCTAACTTGAACGGGGTAAATTCTTAGTAGCTTGAAGGAAGTGATCATCGTATTGGTTCACTGGTGATGAATGTGGATGAGAATTTCATTTACTCATTGCAAACCTTACGCTAGCTAGTTTTATGCTTTTATTCAGATCCTCATTGAGTCATTGTGTCATGTAGACTGGCAAGTTTGTCGTAGTGAGCTTAATGTTCGTTTATGATCTGTTTTGATAAATAGTTCTTTTTCCATTAAATGTTGTATTATTTGTGATGTAAAGGAGTCAATAGTTTGTCTTATATTGGATGCCTGTCTAATTGATTTTGTTTGGTTTGTCTGCAATGGATATAATGCCCTTTCATTTTCTTAATCTCTTGGGATTTTCTTAATGAATTTTGAGGAGATGATATACTAAATTCCTAACACTACCTTGTCAATAAACTAGAAGGACATAAACCTCTCCTACGGTGAATTTGTAGTCCAGAAAGAGGATTCTAATGATAGCATTTTCTAAATATTGAACTTCCTGTCACTTTTGATGTGTCAAGCTTTGCCAAAATTTTTGTTTTATGTGTAAAGTGTAATAAATTGAGTGATTACGAAGATTAAGCTGATATGCTTGCTAGTATGCTTAGGGCACAGTTTCCCTTTTAAAATAACCTTTACTTGACAAAGGTCTTATCTGTAAACACAAATTCTCAGTCCAAACTTGTTCTGCATGACCAGACAATTTCATTCAAGCTCATGGTTTTAAAACATAGGAGGCATAAGGTTGGCAGCCAGGGGGAAGCTAGGTTGTAGGTGAAAGCTCAACCTCAGCTGCTCTGCCGCAGCTGCTGCTGGAGGCACCAACAACAGCAATGGGCCTGCAGTAGCCACTGTTGGCTGCTACGGGCAGTGCCACCACCAGCAGAGCTGGTGCCATTAGGGGCAGCAACAACTTCTGCTAGCAGCACTATCATAGCAGCATTCTGTAGCAATCCTAGTTCCTCTTACAGCATCTTAACAACAGAAAAAAAAGAGAGAGGGTAGGGTTGGGGGGGAGGGGGGTGTTGGAGATGGAGAAGGAAGACAAGAATGGAAAAAAGGAAAAAGAATATTTAAGCAAGGCATGTGGTACGACCCATACTGACTTGTATCAATGTACTATATTGTACTCGCATGATATGGAGATTTGGTTTGGTATACATGCTGAATTGCTTTGTATTAGTCTGAACCAAGTGAAACTGTCCCATATTGTGAAATGTTGCCCTGTACCACCCAATACTAGGTGGTACCATGACTAGGAGTAGGAAAAAATTGTTGAGAGCCTATCATGCCATAGAATATGTACCATACCATACTGATCCAGTAATGTACTGGTAGAAGCAGACTTTGCCTAAGTTTTGACATGAATTGTCATTTGTAATCCATCGCTCACTGATTGTTGATCTAATCTAATTGTTGGCTGCTGCCATTATCAGGACATGCTTGTTTAGGGTTAGAGATGATTGGGTTTGGAGGATTGGAGGAAAGATGAAAGCAAAGAGGTTAGAATAGTTTGGATTGGATACTGTGTTGACTTGTATCTGACCCATTTGCTAGGCTCTGGCTCACTTAGTGCTCAGGTGTCTACTTAAAGATGCTTTAGATGCAGATGCATGCCCAAATGCCTACCTCATGGCAGGCCACCTTTGCAGGCTGCATGGGCTAGGTGAGGTACCTAGGGGCCCAATCTGCCTAAAGGGGGCACCTCGGTGGCTGCCTGCCCTACTTTTTAAAACCATGATCAGGCATTGACCAATGTAATTCTCATTGTTCAATTGCTTGACAATGTACAAACTAGTGAAAAAACAAACCATTGGATATCACAACTTTCATTATTAGCTTTGTTTTGGGCATTTAGGTCTCGTTTGGTTTGCAACAATGGGACTCTAGAATGGGAATCGGAACTGTTGATTCCAATTCCAACTTTTGTTTGGGTGGAATTAGAATTGAATTTCAATTTTATTTGGAATGAGAATCATATTTTAGGGAAGATTAGAAATCTGGATTATTTGTCAAGATTGCAATTTTCATTCTAGCCGTAACTCTCTTCTTCTCACCACCCACGAGCCCTCTTATCACAATATCCACACCACTGCCCCCTCCTCTCTCCACTTCCCACCTAACACTGCACATCATCTATCTTATCACAGCATCCATAACATGGCAAACAGTAGAAGCAGACAACATTAAAAAATAAAACCATAGTCAAAGTCTAGATCAACAACTATTTTATTCTGTGGATTCTAATTTTGAGGAACGAAATAGAGATCTAGACTGATTTCAATTTCGAGATTTGGATGAACTAAACAACAACAATTGGAGTCCATCTAATTTCAATTTCAATTCTTGGGCGAACCAAACAGATAGAGGGAATGAGCGATTCCAATTCCAGTAGAATCCAATTTTGATTCTAATTCCAATTCCAACATCGAACCAAATGGGCTCTTATTTATCGATAATACAATGCTTTGTTTCTTTACATCTGGTGGAACCACTGAAATCTAATCTGGAGCATAATACATCTAATCTATTTCCTGCTTTCTTGGAAACCTATGGTTTGTAGCTGATTGTATTATGAATTCTCTAGTCAATGTTTTTGGTAAATGCTTTGACCAGCTTTAAATCAGTAATTCTGTCATTGACATTCATTTCAGATAGCTTTAGATGGTATTTATTCTATCTCTACCAACATGGTCCTGTTATTTGTATAAGAGATGTATTGTTCATGTTCTTTCAATTTGCAGGATGCATAGGCAGCCAGAGCATGTCATGACTTTCTTACTTGCTGAAATGGGAACAAGTGGATCTCTTGATGGCCAACAGAGATTGGTTATCAAGGGAAGATTTGCACCTAAGAATTTTGAGGGAATATTGAGGCGGTACATCAGTAAGTTTGCTGTCTCCTCCTAAAGAACTTTCAGGGGTTCTATGATAAATGTTCCATATGCATGTAGTGACAGGTTATGATAGTTATGATATTGTGGTTTGATGTTGGTTTTGAAGAGTAGTGGTTTTATTTAGGCAAATGTTTTCATCAGATTGACACCAAAGATCCCTAGATATTGGAACTTTTAAAACTTATAATCAGAGTAGAATTTTCATGTCCCATGATTTTCTTATTCACTCTTCATGATTCTCTATTTTTTCATAACCAAGCCATCTTTCTTAAGGATCTCGAGTTTGATCAGAGGGAGACCAAGAACTTGAATCAGGGGAATTAAAGTTTTCTTTTATTGTGCAACATGTGCTTTAAAGTAGGAAGAGATAAAAGCTTTTTTTTAAAGAGAAATAATGTTTTCTGCAAATGAAGGGCACCTTGCATTCATTCCTGTAATGCATTAATTACTAGAATATACTTATTCTGGAGATGTTAAAAGTCCATTAAAATTTGTGATGCATTGCAACTAAAATGCAAGTAGCTTGTGCTTAGGCAAATTAGTAGAAATAGAATATATATTTCGATGCAGATTTAATGATGCTATGTTTTTAAATTCAACATATGAAATCTTTTGCTTGTTTTCTTTGCAGATGAATATGTTATATGTAATGGTTGCAAAAGTCCTGATACTATACTCTCAAAGGAGAATCGTCTCTTTTTCTGCGGTGTGAGCAGGTCTCTTAGTTCCCCTTTTTTCCTAATTTTGAATTTTGAATTAATGATTTACTAGAGAAGGCTTACTAATTGGCCTTTCTTTTAACCATCACCATTTTGGTATGTATGTCTGTTATGTCTGTATTTCTATGATGAACGTATGTTCTGGTCTGCATGTCACAAAGTTTTACTTTCTTCTTTGTTAAAGCTCATATAAGGTATCCAATGCAACTGGTAAGTCTATTTCTCAGAGTTCTTGCACATGGATATGGTCATGGCAGTGATGTTGTTGTTAATTTGCTTCTTTTTGAGGATAATTTTACTCATATAATAGATTTCTGATCAAATAAATAAGTAGTCTATACTTTTACCTTTTAATGTGATATGAAAATCAATCAGAAATTCAAAAGTAACTCATTATTTATTGATAAACCTAAACATACATGTGTATATACTATAAGTGGTATGCTCAACATGAATGTATTGATATACCAGTATATGTTATGTTTCTTGCAGTCACTTGATGATGTGGAACATTTGTCTTCTCTGTCACACCCTGCCTGTGTCAGCATGCAACACTTGTATCCGTGTTGACCGTATTATAGGTTCAGGGTCTTATGCAATGCTTTTCTGTGGTTTGTTATGATTATGAAATATATTTTTTGCATTGCTTGACCCAGTTGTGAAAGTTTGCTAGCTTACGGTTGCCTTAAATTTGAAGTTTGATTTGGATGTCTTCTTAGTTTTTTTTTGAGATTTCATGTTTTTAGTGGTGCAAGTTGGTCATGTTGGGTCTGTCAGATATGAACCATGTGTTATGTTTTAAGATTGGTTTTCTTAGATTTCAGACATGATTGGTTCCTGGTTGAGGTCAGGGCAGGTTTGTTCTAGTCTTGTAGCCTTTAGAGGCAGTTTTCCTTGACTAAGTGCTGGGCTGGTTGGGTTACTCTACACATAAAATTAGACATAATTTCTGAGTTTACCATAAATTGGATTTGTTCATTATGTTTTGTGCTAGTCAATACCAGAATTATATATACCAGTTTGATGTGCTGCCAGCTAGACATGATCTTGTTTAGTCAATGAAACCAATGATTCAAATCTCAGCGAGACGGGGTCTAAGACAGTCGAGATGTCTTGTCCCAAAGAGATTTCTAGATCAAGCTTGGCTGTCCCATCTCGTTCCGTCTTAATCATAATATATTATAGTATCAATTTTAAATAGATTTAATTTATGATAAACATATAACTTTTAAAATTTAAAAATATTTAAAATTAAATAAAAAACTAAAATTTAATAAAATAATATTTTTTAAAAAATCATTTCAAACAAGTATTAAAATGCCTGACCTGATCAAGAATCAAGATGGGATAAGACGTGAGGCGTCTCGTTTCATAAAAAAGGGGTATACCTTTATCTCATGAGATTTAAAACCTCGAATGAAATAAAATCTTTAGTTAAGAGAAACTATTGAACCCAAGGGATTAAAATCTCTAGTTATGAACCACATGCTTGTGCGTGAGGATAGATTTGTTGTCTAGATGCATGAACAAAAAATCTCTCCATTAGTGGAGTTGGATTTTGGAAATTTTTCTCATCCTTTTACACCTATATCCAAGTTGATCGTCCCGTAGGTTTGTGGACTTGTCTTTTCTCCTCATATTTGTTTGAAGTGGCCAATGATGAACAGCAGATACTTTGCCTACATTGGTTGATCTATTTCCATGATATGAATCTGCTATCCTACTGAGGCCATCTGAGGCAGAATTGTAGGATAGAATAAATTTAATAAATTAATTTTGATACAAGACAATTAATTTGGATGTTTCGTTCAAGTTGAATATTGCTAATCCCAGGTAGGATAGAAATTATGTACTTTGGACAGAGTTGTTGCTGTTCTGGGTTTAAGTTAATTTTGATCCGGCCTTCAAGGTCAGATAGAGCAAATCTGTAACGGGCTGATTTTTTTTTTTTTTTTTTTTGTCTAGCGACCATGCACCATTTTGCATTTGCTCTGAAATCCAAACTTGGGTTTAAGTTAATTTTTATCCAGTCTGTAATACTAGATAGGGTAACTTTCTAATAGTGCTGGTTTTGCCTGGTGATCCTCATGGCTTCATGGCTGCACCAGCACAGTTTGGGTTTGAATTCTGAACCAAAACATACTGGAGCTGATGGGTCAGTTTTGAAGTTCTGATGTGGGCTGGAAGGCATCATCTACACACTCCTAACTTTGAACTCTCTCTCTCTCTCTCTCTCTCTCTCTCTCTATATATGTAGAAATCCTCTGATGATCTGCAGATTTATTGCATACGTTGTTTGACTACATTATTGTGATAAAATCTTGAACATTATTGGGCAACTGTAAAAGCAGATTCATGTAGCTGACCCCATATAGTTGGGAAAAGGCTTGAGTTGAGTTCAGTTGAGTTCAGTTGTAAAAGCAAGAAAATTATTGTCATTTGCTATGTGTTTTCTCATTTCTTTTGTGTTGTTTTTTTTTTTTTTTCTTTTTTAACATTCTGCTAAAGCTTTAGATTATTGTAGTTTGGTAAAATAACACGGTAGTTGTAGTTGTTTCTGAATCATGTATACTCTGGTATGTCAGTGTTATTTAGACAACAAATGACTTGAAAATTTGAACGAACCCAATTGGGGAGAAGAAAAATAGGTATGCTCTTTTGTTTTGCCCAGAAGGGGCTGTCTTATGGATTGCGAACATTATAGGACCATATCCAAGTGCACGTATTAAGCAGTTTTGAAGCTTTTCTCTGGGATTTCTAAGAAGGTATAGCTATCATTTTGAGAAAACTTTATTTAAGTGATCCAGATAATTTGAGGCTTGTGAATTCATCTTAAACGGTGCATATATGGATTTGTCTTGCTTCTGGATGAGCTTTTTAGAGCATGCTTCTCAAGTGTTCATCATTTTTTTGTACTGTGGAACTCTTCTTGAGCTCTTGTTGATCTAGAGATCCATCCATGAAAGTCACGAGGTTAGTCTTTTAATGGAAAATGTTGAGGGAAGCTGCGATTTTCTGGAGCTGGAAGACGGAATATGGTAAAAACCCCATGCTTGTCATCGCGTGAATATTGTGTTATCTTGCTCCAGAGCGGTTTTTGACATCAAACTGTGGTTTGCTACATTACACTTTGGACTTGTGTTGTTGAATAGGAGTGACTGTTAGTTTGTTGTTGACTGAGAAGTCTCTGGTTCTGGATTTAGATCTTATCATGGTGCTTCCCTCTGTATTTGGCAAAGTATGGATCGAGATAGTATTGATATTGAATTATCACCTACAGAGATATGCTGCATTGTATTTCACCCTCAGTTTTTTGGCTCTGTTGATTTATTTTCTTTTGTTGCAGTGTGGCTCTGCTAGGTCAGTTGCACAAATTAAGGCTGGATTTGTTGCTCGGGTTGGACGGCGCAAAGCTGGAACATGAGCCATATCTGTTTCCTGCTGATGGCTTCCCTCAAGCCTCAAATATTCAAAATATCCACCTACTCAACTTTGCAAATGTGAATTTATGCTGAACAATTTTGCCATCCAGTTTTATTACAAGGATCTTGTATGAGTGGTACCTTATGTAGTTTTTGTACTAAATGGTTGGATTAGTGAATAAATGAGGCAGTGTGTACTTGACATTTGAGTCCAGGACTGGCGAGGGCACATGGTAATTGAGTAGATTATGTTTATTTGGAGAAATATTAAATCTTTTATATTTGTTACAGAGCAGATGAATGCAAACTATCTTCATGGTGTAGAAATGTTTTCTTGTTACGTTGGCATTTCTGTTGTAAGAACTCCCTGTTTTGGTTTCCTGCATTTGAGTTTTGACTGTCTGATCTTTTTTTAATGCTGTTGGCTGTTTATTGCATGATAATGACCGTAGTGCTTTGGTAAGTGAAGAAAAGCAAGTTAAACTTCAGCATGACGACATCTGCGTCTGCTGAACAAATGAAGCCGGTGATCCTGGTGTTCTGGATGTAAGGATCATTATTTCCAGCAGTACGTAGCAGTTTGAAATGATCTGGAAGTAAATCGTTGATGGTGGACTTATTGTGTTAATGGTGATGTCCGCCCGTCCAGGGTCCCATGGATAAATGACATTATTCATCCTACTCTGTAGAACATTGTAGAAAACTAGATTCTGTTAACGTTTGGTGTTAGATTTTTTCTCCGATGGGTGTCTTGTTATATTTAATTTTGTGTAGGACTGACTCGTCCTTATGTAAGGCCAGGCCGCACGCACCTTCGTTTTTGTGGTCGGACGGTGAATTTGGTTTCAAGGAGTCGGTCGATACGATATAGACTGTGTACATCTTGTTCTTCAATTTACTAGAAAATATGTCGAAACACATTGATTTCGATAGCAAGATGCCCTCATGGATTAGATACTTGCAAATAATTGGAAAATAGACCATCTTTTGTATCTCTAAGCACCCTGTGAATTATACTGATGATAAGAGAATAATTAAATGCTAGGTGTTTTTTATTTTTTTTGTCTCCCAAAATATTTTGGTTCCCATCACATCTATTTTCTTGTTTATGAAACCTTTTTTTATATAATTAACATCTGGTCTGATTTCCAATCCCTTCCAAGAGACCGCGACAAATAACCTTTCTATCCGTGTCAATCATAGTCCTCTGATCACACTTCATGACCTACGAACGTTCATGTTATGCCTGCAGACCATAATAGCAGAAAGGGTTTCTTCTTCTTCTTCTTTATCTACTGGTTCAATGAACGTTTCTGCGAGGATTGATTTCAGCCACTAATACTAGGGAACATCGAGCAAGCAAAACCTGCCAAATTATTGAGGTTTGATTGGTTTTATAGGATCTTGGCTTCTCCGTTTATTGGATGCTTTTGACCTCTAGCAATCATCATCAAAATCCGAATGCCAAATACTAATACGGTACGTAATAGCGGCCTACCCGTGGATGATATGGAACAGCTCCACAACCCAGTGTGAGGTTCTAAGGAATCTCGATGCGAGCAATTGCGACTAGTTTGAATGATTCCAATTACCCGACTGCCAGTTGGTTAACGTCGTCTTGCTTCATGTGGGACATCCATCCAAGGTCTGCATTAATGTGGTAAAAAGATGGCACCGGAGACTGGGATTCAAATACAGGTCGTCTGGAGTCGGTATGGCAGAATGCATGGAATCAGGAACTGTAAAGAAAATTGAAGCATATAATAAATTAGAGAGTATGCCCGACAGATAATTCGATCAATCATGGTCTAATATATATATATATAGAGCCTCATTGAGAGGAGGAGGATATCAAAAATGACATTTGATCATAATATTTAGGATTAAAAGAGAGAAGGTTATATATATGATATCAATTGTTTTCCTTGGACGTCAACTTTATGTTTCTGAACCTGCGGTGCGGAGGGCATAATCTCTCTCTCTCTCTCTCTCTCTCTCTCACTGATAATTATATATATGCATACTTATTAGCCATGCCATTGGTACCCAAATGAACAACTACAGTTTTCTTTAGACGTCTCCTCTCTATCTTTCAATTGCTCATTGTAATTGGACTTGGATCTTTCTATTGGCACCCCTTCTAAGTGCATGCGCTCGGGAGAAGCTCCTTGATCGAGTGCAACATGAGAAGAAGTTTTCTGGTTGTATTTTGCGCGTACTGAAAAAGGAATCTGTCACCTTCTTTCCATTGAGTAGCAAATGAAAGATTATTGTGCAGTCTGTGGACGTCGGTTAGCAAAGGAAAAAATATAGCTGAATTTCCGTATATATAATCTTGAAGTTACGTACATAAAACTTATAATTAAATATATAAATCGGATGATGTGATCCAAACTTATAACACAATTCAATTTTATAATATAACAAGCATACTTAAATCCAAACTTGAAATTGAAAATCCTTCCCCATTCAAAATTAAAGGGACATCCGATGCTGGAGCTTCTGCTGCTGCATGGTGAAATCTTCGACCAGCTGTGTCCCACTACTGTCTTAATATTAACGCCATTTGGCCCACATACACAGAGGCAAATTCAGCTAGATGCAAAATCCAACCATCTTTTTGTCACGTTTCTTGCCTGCTTCCTTTATATATCTCCATCATTTTCCCAACAACAAAGAAGAGGAGCGAGCGCGAGCGAGCGAGCGAGCGAGCGAGAGAGAGAAAGAGAGAGAGAGAGGTGTTGACAGTACTGATGAGTTCCCTCATGTACGTGTCCTCTACCCATTTAGTATTCTTGTGTTTGGCTATATTCTTTTGTCTTTGACGGGTGTTTTTCTTCGTAGGAGTGGCTGCATTCACCTCTTAAGCTGTTGCTGTGGGGGAGTGCTCGGTATCTTCAGGTAAGAGCCATAGTGGTAAAGTAGAGTGTTCATGGCACTGATGAGCTCTCTCATATATATACGTGTCCACTACCTATCTATCATCCTTTTATTAGGCTAAATTTATTTGGCTTAATTTGACGAGTGTTAACGTTCTTCATAGGCGTGGCTGCATTCAGCTATTCAACTGTTCGTCTGGGGGCCTCGGTAGCTCCAGGTAATTAAGAGCTCCTCTCTCTCTCTCTCTCTCTCTATCTCTCTTCATGTTACTTGGTATGGGAACTAAAATGACATGTTACACCAAAAGGAATGTATGGTTAAAGAGCAATTCATGGAGTAGAAGAGGAACTAGGCTTCAGCAGTTGAGGTGTGGAGCTCCAGTTGTGGCCGTGGTGGTGGTTCTCAGTTCCCACATAAAAAATCCAATGGCTAACTTCGGAGTTTACGCGATGCTAGATTGGACAAGAGGGGAATCCTGGTTTCCATGTTTTTTTATTGGAATCCTGCCTCGTTAGGTGGAGGTTTTTTATAGACTTTCTATTTGGTTGTGCTGTCGCCATTAGTGTTGCCTGGATCTACGTCCTTTCAAACGCAAAATTTCAAAATTAACGTTTGAATTTGAAATTCCGTTTTGAATATGAATTCAATGCGCAAAGTTTGAATACAAATATATTTTTATTTCTTTATTTATTATAAAAGAGGTGTATGAGCAAATGGGCTACATCATGGGTGTTACTCTCTACTTAATATCCCTAGCCTCTCGATGAAGATTTGATATCTATAGCTACATCTCCAACGGATTGGCACTTAATTTGGTTGAATATATCTAAAATTCATCATCTTAATTAGACACTCCAAAGTCTAGAGAAGTGATACAATATTTGCCTTCTATTCCTTATGTATGGGCGCCAAATTCTAATGCATTATATGAAGGGCCTCCTTCATCATGAGGAGGAAGAGGATGCAAGAAGCATTTGGAATGGCATGCGCATTAAATAGACATTGGCAGCATCCAAGCAGCACACATTTTTGAACTTTCAAAATGCCAGTGTTACCTTCATATTCAAAATATACAATATTTTTTTAATATTCTTTGTTTAATGACATTTTGAGAATTTTGATACTCAGATTTTGAATATTCTTTAAATTTATATTTAATTATTAAAAATGTTATATATTTTTAATATACTTTTAATATTAAAAATTAAAAATTCAAAATGTTAAATAACATATTTAATCACATAGCATAAAATGAAAAAAAAAACAATGCATAAAAATATCAATTCAACCCATACAAATATGAGAGAATGATGCTATGTGATTCATTTTATGCACACCAAATGCTCCCATAGGCACATAACACAAGGATGGTTGAATAAGCCAGCATTATCCTTTGAATAATACCTTAGGTAGTGTTTGATAGAAAAAATATTATTCATGGATAAGTGTATGGGATAGAGTTTGTCCCCTAGCTATCCCTAGGGATATCCTTTGGCTATCCCATTGATCATATCAAATGCAAAAAGGTAAATCCATAGGATAACTTTTTTTTACTCTTATTTGGAGGGATAACCAGCTATTCCTGCATTCTCTAGGGAATAAATTGAGGAGATATCCTATGTTAACCATGGATTATCTCTTTGGTTAACTTTATTCCCAGCTATCCCTTATAGTTATGACTTTTGGGGATAAGAGAGGATATCCTCTGGATATCCCCTCTTATCCTCTATTTCAAACACTACCTCTCAAGGGCTCTGGCAGATGCGAACATGTGCCCGCTAAACTCGCCTGTCGAAGGCCTTTCCAGCCTAACTTGCGACGCCTAAGAATCCAATGTTCAAATTGAACCCCTCACCAAAATTCATCTCCACCCTGCACTTTGCCCAGCTATTTTCTCCTTGTTGTTGTTGCTTGAAAGAAAAGAAAACAAAACAAAAGAAAAGAAATCGTAATTAAATTTGGTGTCTTCGATTCAACCTAAGTCAACAGAGTTTAGTAGAAATTTGATGTTGGATCCATCAAAATTCCATGAATCCAAAATCTGAAACTAAAATTCCATTTCTTCCTCTCATTCCAATAGCCAAGTAACTGTTGAAAAGATGGCTTGGAAAAAACCATGGCTACCATCCAAGACCAAGAGGGGTGCTACTCACTACTCCTCCCTCCTAGATTTCAACTGATACTCTTGGCAACCATTCTTATAGTTTCCACTAATAGGTGCCCGCAGGAGAAACGACCCTTATCTTATCTCTTTCGATTTTTTCCATTCTCCAATCGATGCCAATACCATTTGTTAGGTTCTAACATTTTGACACTCATAGGACCCATGCTTTGAATGAGATGGAGGATGACTGGGGTATGGTGGAGAGGAAGGGAACTCAGTTTGTGGTCAACAACCAGCCTTTCTTTGTCAACGGGTTCAACACCTACTGGCTGATGGTCTTCGCCGTCGACCACACCACGAGGAAGAAGGTCAGCGAAGTCTTCCGGGAGGCCACAGCGATCGGCCTCACCGTCTGCCGGACTTGGGCTTTCAATGACGGCGGGTGGCGAGCCCTCCAGACGTCCCCTTTTGTCTATGATGAGGAGGTGTTCAAGGTAATGGAGTTCTCTTTAGGCCTTCCACGTGTTCGACATTTTGTGTAAGAGAATGGTTTTTATAAGTTTGGCTTCTGTTTCTTTCTACAGGCATTGGATTTTGTGGTGAGCGAGGCAAGGAGGCATGAGATGAGGCTTATACTGTCACTGTGTAACAACTGGGAGGAGTATGGAGGAAAGGCTCAGTATGTGAAGTGGGGGGAGGCTGCGGGCCTGAACTTAACTTGCGATGATGATTTCTTCTCGGATCAGACAATTAAGAGCTACTACAAAGCTTTTGTCAAGGTAAAATTATATGAGTGCAATTTTTTTTATTTGAAATATCTAGTTGTTACTGGGCACTAAAATATTTTGAAATACTTATCTGCTTGGTTTATTAGACTGTGATTACCAGAATCAACACATTTACAAATGTGGCATATAAGGATGATCCAACCATTTTTGCTTGGGAGCTGATGAACGAGCCGCGGTGCCCCTCCGATCCTTCCGGTGATAGATTGCAGGTCTTCTTGTTCAATGAATTACTGCTTTCATTAGTATTCTTATCCGGAAACCCTTGCTGAATTCAAGGCAATGGCTGATTCCAGGCTTGGATTGAAGAGATGGCATCCTATGTGAAGTCCATTGACCCTGTGCATTTGTTAGAGATTGGTGTTGAAGGTTTCTATGGCCTCTCTACCCCTCAACGCCTGCAGTTGAATCCCAGCACCTTTGCAGGCCAAGCAGGAACGGATTTTATCAGGAATCATCGGGTTTCTGGCATCGATTTTGCTTCTGTTCACATATATTCAGATACTTGGTAAGCATGCAAAACCTGTGAAAGCTTATACTAATCAAATTTGTGCGCACTAACTCATTTGTTATTGAATTATACTCCTTGCTAAGGCTGCCTGAGTCAGAGTCAGATGCGCAGCTCCAATTCGTGAGGACTTGGATGCAGCACCACATGGATGATGCAGAGAAATTGCTCGGGATGCCAGTCGTGTTTGGTGAGTTTGGAGTATCGGTGAAAGATGAAAGGTTCAGCTTTAACTTTCGCGAGGCCTTCATTCAGACAGTCTACAAGATTGTGCGTGGCTCCAGGAAGAGAGGAGGGAGTGGGGGAGGCTGCCTTCTGTGGCAGCTCTTCCCAGAGGGGACAGAGTACATGGATGATGGTTATGCTGTTATTTTAGCCAAGCATCCTACCACACAGAATATGCTCTCATCACAGTCTAAGAAGCTTCAAAACATTCATTCCAAGAGCTTTTGGAAGTTTCATTGGAGTTGGAAGAAGAGTCCTATGAACAATCTCCTTCCACATGAAGAACTCTGAGATATAGAGCAGAACCTATATTACAAGATAGAATAATTGTTTGGAGGAGATGAGCAGTGAAAGGTATAATAAAGATATTTTTTTGCCCTTGCTTCTTTATTATGACTAATAAGAAAAAGCATATGTATCTATCTCTATAAGCATGGTGTTGCTTAGCACCATTATTTTGGGAACATTTTGTTGGAAAATATAGTGAAATGTTTGATCTTTATTTATGAAGCAAATTACATGAATTTATCTCTTTCTTATGAGATGGGGTTGCTACATGTTTATACATGTAGGATATGAAAAGAGGGACTAATAAGTAGTCATACAGAAAGAGGCATTATATGTAAGTCATCTGGAGATAGCAATATTGTTAACCACAAAGAAAAAGAAAAGAAAAGAAAAAGGTTAGAAGAAGACAAGAAGTGGTGCAGAAATTTTATGATTTTACAAAATATTTTTCCATACTGCAGTAAGGCGTTGTGAGTTCTAAGATTAAGGAGGATATTGGATAGCAACAGTAAGTGGTTAAAGCAGGAGATCTCAATGCATTTACAACCTGGTGTGAGTTTAGATATGAAATTAAGTTCCTTGATAAGAGACCAAACTTTTAGAGACTAAAGATTTACACATTATTCGAATACAAATGAACTGAAGGTGGGTACTGCCACTAAAATGGCATTGGTGTACATAAGCTGAGGCTCTTTCTCAACAGACATTTCATAAGGAGTTGTGGGTTTTCAAGTTGGGGGAAATGTAAAGAAAGAATAGAGGTATGCTGATTAAAGCAGATCTGGTGCAACTAGTGCACTGCCATGGTGAGAACAAGAACTATTTGGTTAAAGTTAATTTTGACAGAACAGCTGCTGCCTGATCACCACCTAGCAAGAAATATGGGTGCCTGAGAGCAGCAGCTGCAGATAATCGACCTCTTCTTAGAAATCCTCTCTCTGAGATTAGCTTGGTTACCAAATCCCACCCCCTACCAGAATCAAGATCTAGTATGCTTAGATCTGGCTTCAAACGAGTATACTCCCTCCATTTGCTCAGATCATAACCCACTGCCTTAAGTTCTGAATTGAAATTTTTCAGACCTGCTGTAGATCTCAAGATGGGGATTGCCATTTGCATCAGTACAATTCCAGCTGAGTACATATCAAATAGATCAGGACTGTTAAGCTGCAACAACGACAAATAAAGTGTCAACTTCAGAGAAGCCATATAATATCCAAGATTTGGACTTCAAATAAGTAATGCCATGGATGGGAAAAAATGAACCTGCCAAATAATTGGAGAGAGAATTGCTGCAATAGGTTCTGGGGGAGGCTTTGGCGTTTCCTCTGGAAGCACAAATAGCTCAGGGGGACAATAGTCTGGATCAAGCAATCCACGATCAGGCACATAGTTCTTGCCAATGCGAAGGTCTGTGGCTGCCCCAAAGTCTATGAGCTTGATCTGTCCCTTCCTAGTTACTACCAAATTAGCTGGTTTTATATCTCGATGAACAATTCCTGTATTGTGTATCCTCCTGAGTGAAGTTATAATCTGTCGCATGATTTGTTTAATGATCAGCGCGCTTCTTTTAATGGAGTCCAGTCCTTGAAGGATGCGCCCAAACATGATAGACTCTAAGTTGAATGGGAAGTTTCGATCTTTCATGTAATCAGCCAGACTGTTATTTCCCTACACCATGGTGTGACAGTGAGAAGTGAAATCAAAATAGATGCATCCAAAGGATGACCTAAACTATGAGAAGTTGTTGATAAAAAGAGCATAAGAAATTTAGAGAGTGTGGTTTCTAGATTTTGATTTGCATGACTTTCTTGGACAGCACCAGAGTGCTGTTGTTACAAGCAGATGGAATTCTTTCTGAGCAAAAAGTAGAAGAAAATTGTTACAAGCAGGATTTGGTGTAAATTTCATGGATGGCTCTTTTCTTTAAATGAGTGCAAGAATGGGTGACTTGAGAGAGAAATCGAAGAAAACACAGAGAAGAAAGAATCGGAAGTTCGGTGATGATGAAGAACAATGCAATATGAAAAGTGCAAAAACATGATATGTGTACAAGCTGTGAAAAGCTTCTGATAATCATAATACAACCAGGGGACATCACTGAATAATCTGGCAGTGTGCCAAATTTCGCTAATCATGTCGTTATTGCTGCAAGACTGAAGCATGATGAGTAAGAAGGTTCTTAAGACAATAATTAGAGATCTAAAGAGAAGAAGGAACTAGGAATAGATTGCCCTAAAAATAGACAAGGATGCAAAGTAAGGGGATTACTGATCAGAACAGGATGGCCAGTAAAATTCCTTCTTTGCACCTGTTTCGGTGGAACAACCAAATTGTTGTCCTCTTAAGTAGGTTCGGTGACTTTCTTAGCCTAAATATTGAACGAGGATCTTTTCTATTTGAAAAACCATCTCAGCAGACTTTTTAAAGTTACCTCCAAACAAAGTTGGATCTTTGCTATATTTCCTAATCGAAACATAGAGAACTCTTTGGTTTAGAAACAAAAATACCGCACATCAAAAAGAAATAAAAAATTATTACTGGTACCAGCAAGCTACCTACAATGAAAGAAATCACTTCTCTTAGTTCAGAGTCTTCCGGTTGCAATACTTCTATAATCATCAAAGATGATATCCTTGTGTTCATGTCTGTCCTTTAGATGGATTACAAAATAAGTGTCTCAAGGCATACGATCAGTCTGATGAGACTGAGTTGATATGTTGAACATGATAATGCCATGAATGACCTTCAAGAATGATCTCACCAGAAGAATTGAAGGCTTTTAGTTTATTTCAAGTAGAAGAAACAAACTAAGATTTTGCAGACCAAAAATTACTGAATTAGGACACCTGTTCTTTGGAGGTTAGCATGAATATTGGCATTGCATGATACAATATATTGTCAGTGTGCTGTCAGACACTTTGAATGATCAAGAAAACATATTTAACTAAACAAATTTAAAGAACTGAACCAAGAGATACTTATTGGCATACCTCGAATTTCCATACAAGCCACTTGCCACCTTTGGTAAATTTTGAAGATGTCTCATCAGCAATAAAACTCCCAAGGAACTCGGCACATGATTCAGGAGCTGCTCTTGAGACTCGATAGTTGAACCACTCCTCAAAATCACCACATTCTTCAGCTCCGGCAATCCCAACCTTAACCTGAAATCACAAACTCATCATTCTATGCTGCAATTGTCATGCTCTTCAAGTTCCTTTAACTACTTTTGTATATTTACAGTAAAATTCCTTCTTCTATAATACATACTTTCTTATGTTAACCAGTTGGACAGAAACTTGTGACCCTCATGCAGGTGCTTTAGCAACTTCATATGGTTCCAGAAACTTGACCTGCTTGACCAAATACCGACTTCAGAATGGCTTTCGTTCGTTATGATGGATCATAGCCTCCTCTAAATGTTGTTGTTAAACTGTGGGTGTTCTTTAGAAAAATCTGTTATAATCTAAGTTGAGTTTTTTCCATCAAACCTAATTCACGTAAAATGGAACAGATTTTGCAGTTTTTCTGTTGCAAATGGAATATTGCAAACCAGTTAGGATATGGTTTCAAATCGGAAACATGCTTCTTTATTACTCACTAATGCAATGGAAGGTGAGTTTATACTTTATGTAGTTGATCCATGTATTGATATGAGTTTATACTATATTACTCACCATGCAATTCTTGCATCCACACTCATAATATCACAGGCATGCTTCCACTTCAAAAGTACAAATCCAGAAGTAAATTGAGGAATTTCCCCGCAGAAAAGGAGGACTTTGGCCATTATAATGATTCTTCTGATAATTGAAGGCCTAGAAATAGCTAGACAATAAAACTGATTCATGCAATTGAGCTGTGAAATTTAGCATGTTCCCATGCCAACCATGTCAACTGGGTGGCCTTTGCCACTCCACAACCTTCTCTGATAATTAACCTGAACTGAAACAATGAAGTCAAATAGAATATAATCCTTAAGAAAGACATTGATCTTACGGAAAGATGAAATATTCCATTTTTTTTTTCAAATATAGATGAAAGCAGATTCAAATTTTTTTTTTAAAAAAAATTTAAGGAAAACTAATTGGGTAAGCAGTAAACTGGATCCCACAATTGTATATCTTCTTCCCAAATAGCATATCTTGATCCTTTTTTTTTTTTTTGGGTGTGGAACCAAAAGTTTGAAGATGAATGCACAAGGAAAAAGAGGTTAAAAAATTGAAGGAAAAAAGTTACAATTTGTTTCTTACATTATCTCTGAGAAAAATCTGATTCCACATGAAGAGACTAAAACGAATTAGAAGAAGCATTAAGCATAGCAAACTAATATTAAGGGACCAAATATATATGATATCATAAAAAGTACTCGCCTTCTTCAAAATGACCTTCTCCTTGAATCTCTCATCTAACCCTACTCTCCTCCCTCTCTTCTCCACCCTATCTTCAACGCTCAAATTCTTAGGCACAATGGCTCCTGAGTAAACGATTCCAAACGATCCCTCGCCCAGCCTCTCCCCCACAACAAAGTCGCTCATCTTCAGATTCCTCCTCCCAAGCAAGCTGTCCAAGCCCAGCTGCAATGGAGCAAGAAAATAAGCATCAACAGCGCCAGTGAGCACACCAGGCCTTGCCGTCAAGTAGATCCAGCTCAAGCCAACAAGAACCAATATTTCCCATCTCTGTATCTCCGGCAGTCCTCCAACTGCTCTTTGAAGCTGAGCAAGCCCATGTTGTAGATATGGAAACAGGGGATTGGACTCCTCCAGATGGAGGCTAGTCATCAAAAATTCTCCAGGGCCATCTCCAGTGACTGCGCTGCACCTTCCTCGGCCTCGTTGGTGGCTCTGGAAATGGACTGAGTTGGTTCGGGGGAGGAGGTTTGGAAGAAGAAATCCAGGAATTGGGAGGTGGTTTCTGAGGGATGGTGCTCTTGGAGGGAGGAGAGAAGCCATGTCTTCTTACAGCAGGGCCTTCTTTTGGCTGGATTTAAGGGACTGTCAGCAGAGGTTGGCCTCATGACACGTGTCGATTGCAAGATTACCCATCGGAGTGGTGACGTGGAACGCAAGAGAGCACAGGGTTTTGGTTGAGAATTGGATAAAACGCTGCCAGGTGACAGCCATACAATAAGGCTCCCTGGAACTCAAAAATAGAGACTGATATCCGGCAAATACGAACGAGTTTATCATGCATGCATGTCGTTTGGATTTGAATGCATGCTTAACATTTGGTAGAGCAAAGTAACCAAAACGGGTTGATGTAATATAATTTATCCTCAGTTTTAATGCACGGCTACATGGCAAACGACAGTTGAGATCTAGCCATTAAAAAAAGAATTAATTAGATGAGTCTGGGTCAACATATATTGCTCTGATTTCATGTCTTTAATTAATTTATTATTTTATTCATGCCTGATCAATGTTGGAAGAGACTGAGACTATACGCTTAGACGATTGAAGTAGATCCAACCACAAATTAACATATGAACAAGAAAACATTATGGAGAATTAGAATTGATTATTGTGTTCTTAAACAAAACATGGATGGCGATATTGTTTCTAGATTGTTATCTTGCAAACAGCGAGCATTAAAGAACAAAGCCGTGATCAAAATAAGCACCACCATTCATCAACATCTTAACGTAAACATCCTATATCTGCGTTTAGTTTTTCGTGGAACAATATATGAACTTCTGTATACCCATTTTTTTAACACGATGTAACATTCCATCCGAGAGAACCCCATTTGTATCCAATTAAAATTTCTATAATAATCAATCTTTTTTTTTTATATTTTTTTTTAGCTCTATGTAATATCTTAAAAATAATACCACATAATGGAAAATAATAGTTTTGCTATCAATTTATTTGAACTTGAGTTTTTAAAAGCAACATGGTTCTGCTAATAAATTAAGTTGGGCCAAAGGATTATTTTATCAATTAAAATTGAAAAAGTCTTATTGAACTGGGGCTGATGCAGCATAAGTTACATTGCGCTCGATGATTGGTATGCATCGCATGCACGCATATGTCAAAAAAAAAAAGATATTCCTACTCTTGATATGCGTACATCGCATGTCAATCGCCGGGTGTGATACACCGCACATGATGCAGCAAGACTCATTAAAATTTAGGAAAAGTTTGTTGCACCATGTCTCATGATTAGCATGCAGTGCGTGCCAAGGATAGAAAAGATGTTTCTGCCATTGGCGCGCACGCATGCACTACGCCCCAATCAATGGGGCTGATGAGCGCAAGCTGCATCGCCCTAGTGCATAAAGACTTTTTCTAAAATTTGAAGAAAATGCCGTCCCAATGTTAAAAAAATGGGCCTAGATTATCTTTTCTGGCCTTGGCACGTGCCACGTGCTAATCACTAGAGCTAGTGCGTGTAAACTGCACCGCCTCCGGTGCACAACGATTTTTCCTAAAATTTGAAGAAAGTGTCATCCTAATGTCAAAAAAAAAAAAAAAAAGGCCCTAGCCTGGCCCTAGATTCACCCAAAGTGTATTGGGTTAGACGGGCCTTGGATCTGAGTCTTGGATTTGGCTAGGGACTATTTGGGCCAGGTTTGGGCCTAACAATAGGGTTTGAATAAATTCCATGCCAACCTTGCACAAAGACTCGGCTTAGCCCAGGCTTGATCCAAAGCACAAGCTTGATTTTTCAATCCAGAAAAAGTCTTTTGCAGTATCATTCTTGCGGTGTAGCAAGCATGCATCGACCGCATGAATTATCTGCCCGCACATGCCAATGCGTGTGTGATGACTCAATGAAACTTGTCATGCACTGCATGCATTGGCGATCAATCTACACGATCGATGCGCTTTTGCTACACCGGAAGGCAGTGCAGCAAGTTTTTCCATTTCGATCCAAAGTCTTAAGCCCAGAACCCTGCTACAAGATCCTGGTCTGAATTCATTTTTACGATGCAATACAAGGAGTCTTTTGGGTTAGGTCCAGCATTTTGGACAAGTCAGACCAAAACTTTGGGGTCAATTGGACCAATTTGGACAAGTCTCGGACCAAAACTTCCTCCGCCGTGCCGACAACTTCCTCCGCCGCACAGCCCGAAGGAAAGGAACGTCTCGCCTCTCCGAGCCGCCATACTCAAGGCCCACGACGTGCTCGCGGAAATGTCCCAGAGAGGCTTCAACACCCCCCGCGCCTTCCTTCCCGGCGGCTACGGAGAGAAATGGCGAAACTCGATTTCGTAGAGCGGGAGAGTGAGGGTGTGGTCGGTGCGGAGGGGAGGAGAGAGACGCCGCCGGTGGCTGGCATGACGGAGGACCAGGTCTCTCTGCGGCCCCGTGAATAGGTGGCGTTGGGTATTGGGTCCATCCTGGCTTCAAATCTTCAATCATATCAAATATTATTTAATAAACATAAATAATTAAATTATATTGTATAATAAAATAATTTGATAGATTCGATTTTAATTTTTTTTAATTTAAAATTCGGATTTTGACTGTTATTTGTGGTCATGAGGAATTTGATCTTGACATTGCTGATGACTTTTCAACCGCACTTGCGCGGTCACGGGGTGGGCTCCAATCGAACGGGACCGCAGGAAAACGACAGGCAATTTTGTGGGTGCTTTGTTGCCACGTGCGACATTTATATCTTACGCGATCTTCACTTTTGGCAGCGAGAATCCTGGCAGCGCCCACCCACCCACCCGTTTGCTCTTTTTAAACAAATAATTTCATTAAAAAAAATCGACAAAGTGAGAAAAGAAAATAAAATAAAAAGGAATAATAAATGACGTGAAGACCTTCTACTTTTATTGGACGCGTTTGATTTGCAAAGTCTTTCATTTTTCTCATCAATCCGAATGAAATGTTAAATCCATCTTTTTCATGTGGACTTCTATTTCACTTTTCTTAAAGGCATATTATATAAGATGCCAACCTTTTTTTTATTTTTCTTTCTTTCATTTTCACTTTCACATTAAATTAATTTCACCATCCAGTGCCATCATCCAAAAAAGCAATGAATGTGAAGCCCTCTAATTGAAACCCTTGATGAGAAAAAAGCTTTAATCTTTGTTGCTCAAATTTATGTTTAAGTACATAAAATATGTTGGTTAGCTCCGCATTGAACCGAATATATTCTCTTAGTTGATTGTTGCCCTTAAGATCCTTTATGTTATACTCTCTAATTATTATAAGGTTTTATGTCTTCCACTCTTCTTTTTTCTTTCAAGATAAAACCCTTACCCTTCACCTAGATAAGCCCCATCCTCCTTTATTATTGTAGTCGCTATTGAGGTCTTCAAGTGCAGTGCATGATAAACTCTTACTTTCTTTTTTTATTATACCTACAAGTATAATTTCAATATCTTTCTCTATCTTGCAAAGAATGAAACCGTCCCACTAAAAAAAAGTTAGTAAAAATGTTATGAACTATCCGCATCATATGTTACCTTTTTTATTTATGTTAAAAACACATTGATTCTTATTTTCTTTATTATATAAATTAAACATAAACAATGAACTAAATATGGGTATGTGAATCAGAATAATATGTTCATTTACTCAGCAATGAAAACTAATTTCTATTTTACCTCCTAGCTACCAACCAAATCTGCCCTCAAAGATGAAGTGCTTCTCTAATTCATCATGTATAATTAATTTTACTGTGAAATTTTGGCTTAACAATTTTCTCCTTTGCTAAATCTTTTGAAACTTTTCAACTCAATTAACTCATCTTTATGTCCACTCTTTTTGTGCCTTGTTTAAAAATATGAGTTGAGATCTCTCCAATTAATTCTTCCTTATACAAAAGAAAAGAGGATCAATCATTCAGCATGAGCCATTTGACTGTTGCATGGATGGCTAGCTTGTAGTTGGGTGAATTTACTTTTTCTCTAATGGATAATGAAGCGACACACCTTTCTCAAATTTATTAATAAAAAATATATTAAAAAATATTTAAAGAGTACGAGTTAAAGATCAAGCTGACATCAAAGGTTCCAACATGGTCCAAGTCATGATATTGATAGAATAAGGCATGGTTTAGTGAATCTAAAATATCATAATCTTTAGGAAAAGTCTTTGTACACCGCCTCCGGTGCAGCAAGTCCTACATGGGCTGCACCGCCTCTCCTGATTGGTCCACATGGATCCTACATGGCTGACGTACCGGACGGTATGACTCTACTATGATGTTACGTTCTGATCGTGACGGCCATGAAAAATGCTTCGCCTTTTTTTTTTTTAAAATTAGCATGCAGACGAAAATTTCCTTTCCCTTTAGCCTACTTCTACCGCCATTTTTTCTTAGATTTCATCTGTGCAAGAAAAACTCTTTCTTCCCCCTCGCTCTGGCTTTCGGATGCTAAGGAATCAGTCAAAGGTTTGAGCACGATCCTACGCCCTCGCTCTGAGAGTCTGGTCGAAAGAAAATATTTCAGCTACTGGAGTCATTGTACAAAAACCTCTGGAGAAAATGTCATCCGCAACATGAAGTAAAAACCTATGGAGAAAATGTTATGAGGTTGTTGTGGTTTATGAGCTTGACGATAAAAAACTCTTTCTGATTGTAAAACATTCTTCCTGTGGATGATGGTGCCGCGGAGCGGGAGTCTGGGGTTGAGGTTGTGGTTTATGAGCTTGACGATGGCTTTTAGGATCTCCTACCAGATAAGATGGTGGGTAGAAGTAGGGTGTCGAACTATG
>UESW01003907.1:225602-349369 GCA_900491605.1 Calamus simplicifolius | reverse complement strand
GGAGTTAAAGAGAAGAAGGAAGAAAGCCCAAGCCACTACCATCTGCAATACTATCAGTCTTTTCTAACCTTACATTATTTGTACTTCATTTGTATATTTGCTCAAGGGGAGCATTTTATTATCCAAACACTTCTATTCTATTTGTTTGCTGATTCAATCAGTGGATTGAATCAGTGGAGGTTGGTATACCTCGTTACAAGCTGGAGTGCTGTGTTGGGTTAGTTGTGAGCCCGTGAAAAACAACGTGTAGGGTTTTGTGCTGGTAAGCCCGAGTTAAAACCAGCTGGGTTTGTTGTGCACCCGGTAAAACAACAAGTTTGAGTTGTGAGCTTGGAAAACAACTCGGCTGTAATCTAGAGAGATTATAGTGTGGACCCAAGTGAATCTTGGGAGTGGACGTAGGTGCTGGTTGCGCCGAACCACTATAAAATTATCTTGTGTTTGCGTGCTATATTTTCTCTCTCTCTATCTCTCTTTATTAATTGCTTGTGCATTGCTTATTAGTTAATTTTACTTACTTGCACATCTTGAGCAAATCAGTTTAAATCTTCTAAAAAGTCTTAAATTTTAAGAACCCAATTCACCCCCCCCTCTTGGGTTGCCATCTGGGCCAACAGTGCCGACCTATCGGCAGAAGAAAAGGAGTTTCGCCCTCGATCGACAGAGGGCCGTGGATGAAGAGGTGCGGAAGCTACTGTGGCCAGTCACATCCGCGAGGTGCACTACCCAGACTAGCTGGCGAATGTCGTGATGGTTTGCAAGGCCAGTGGGAGCTGGAGGATGTGCGTGGACTTCACCGACCTCAACAAGGCATGCCCCAAAGACAGCTTCCCATTGCCCCGGATCGACCAGCTAGTGGATGCCACGTCTGGGCATGAAACTCTCAGTTTCATGGACGCTTTCTCGGGGTACAATCAGATCAGGATGAACCCGGCGGATGAAGAAGCCACCTCTTTTATTACAGAAAAGGGGATTTACTGCTACAAGGTGATGCCGTTTGGGCTGAAGAACGCCGGAGCCACCTATCAAAGGTTGATGAATAATATCTTTGAGGACCAGATAGGGCACAACATGGAGGTGTACGTGGATGATATGCTGACTAAGAGCACAAGTGTTGCCGACCATGTCGCCGACCTCGAGGAGACCTTCAACAACCTTCGCCGGTATCGGATGAGGCTTAACCCCCACAAGTGCGCCTTTGGAGTGGCGGCAGGCAAGTTTCTGGGCTTTATGGTAACCCAGCGAGGGATTGAAGCCAACCCTGATAAGATCAGGGCTATCTTGGAGATGAGGCCCCCAGCTAACAAGGAGGTGCAATGCCTAACTGGGAGGGTGGCAGCTTTGAGTCGCTTCATGTGAAGATCGGCAGAAAGGTGCCTGCCCTTCTTTAAGGCGCTGCGCAAGATCAACGGCTTCGAGTGGACAAAGGAGTGTCAGGATGCCTTTGAGGAGTTGAAGCAATTTTTATCCACTCCCCGCTGTTGTCCAAGCCAAAGAATGGAGAGGAGCTCTTCCTGTATCTTGCAGCCTCCCCGAAGCTGTCAGCTCTGTGCTCGTGCGCATGGATGTTGATGGAGCCCAGAGGCTGATCTATTACACCAGCAAGGTACTTCATGACGCCGAAACCAGATACTCTAGAACTGAGAAGATCATTTTCGCCCTGGTGGTCTCTGCCCAATGCTTCCGACCCTACTTTCAAGCCCATCCCATTGTGGTCCTCATGGACCAACCTCTTCGGACCATTCTGTCTCACCCTGACACCTCCGGTCGGCTGGCCAAATGGGCCATTAAGCTAAGTGAGTTTGACCTATCCATCCGGCTGAGGTCGGCCATGAAGTCTCAGGTGATAGCTGATTCTTGGTTGAGTGTTCCTGGATCGAGAAGGGTGTGGAGGAGGTGTGCCCGGAGGAGTGTGAGGACCCTCCCTCGACCGACGAGGCAGAAAAAGAGGATTGGATTTTGCATGTGGATGGAGCAGCAAATTCTCAAGGAAGCGAAACTGGACTCATTCTTGCGAGCCCTGAGGGGGATGTGGTGGAGTATGCTCTTAGATTCCAATTTTCGGCAACTAACAACCAGGCGGAGTACGAAGCTTTTCTGGTAGGAATGAGGTTGGCTGAGGAGTTAGGTACGAGGCGTTTGAGGGCCTTCACAGACTCTCAGCTTGTTTGGGCAGATCACGGGGAGTATGAAGCTAGGGACCCAACCTTGTCCCGCTATCTGAGCAAGGTGCAATCCCAAGCCTCTCGGTTCTCTTACTTCCGTGTCAGCTACATTCCTCGAGCGGAGAATGCCAGAGTCGACGCGTTGTCCCGTTTGGCCACTTCGGCCGACGGGACGCTGGGAAGAACATATGTGGAGCACCTCCAGGCCCCAAGCATTGAAGTTGCAGATGAAGCATTACCGGTGGAGTGAGAGCCCTCCTGGATGGACGCCTACGTCCGATATTTGACCGACGATACTCTCCCAGAGAACCCCGCTGAGGCCAAGCTACTCAGGCGGAGGGCCTCGAGGTTTTTGATGATGGATGAGAAGCTTTATCAAAGATCATTCTCATACCCGGTCCTCAGGTGTGTGGGACCAGGGAGTCAGACTACATCTTGCGGGAGATCCATAAAGGCATATGTGGAAGTCACCTGGTGGGTAGAGCCCTAGCTTACAAGGCCCTACGGCAGGGGTACTTTTGGCTGACCATGAAGGAGGGCGCAGCCGAGCTTGTTAGGAGATGTGATAGCTGTCAGCGCCATGCTAATATCCAGCGACAGTCGATGTCACAGTTAACCCCCTTGGTGGCACCCTGGCCCTTCATCCAGTAGGGTATGGATATCCTGGGACCATTTCCCCGACCTCCGGACAGCGAAAGTTCCTCCTGGTGGCTGTTGATCACTTCACCAAGTGGGTTGAAGCCGAAGCCCTTGCTAAGATCACAGAGAGCAAGGTGAGATCCTTCTTCTGGAAGTCCATTATATGTCGGTTCGGACTGCCGCACACCCTGGTCACCGATAATGAAGGCAGTTTGACAACACGCCCTTCCGAGAATTCTGCTCCGAGCTGGGCATCCGTCAGAAGTTCACTTCCGTCGGGCACCCCCAAACCAACGGGGAGGCCGAGGTGACTAATGGATCATTCTTCAAGGGCTGAGAACTCGACTGGATGACTGTAAGGGACGATGGGTGGATGAGCTCCCCAATGTGCTGTGGGCCTACCACACAACGCCGCGAGCCCCCACCGGCGAAACCCCATTCAGCTTAGTCTTTGATCCGAAGCCGTCATCCCGGTAGAGGTTGGCTCTCCGAGCCCTCGGGTGGAATCGTACAATGAGGAAGGCAACCCAGACCAGCTGCGAGCCAACCTCGATCTGGTGGAGGAAATGCGAGACCGAGCGTGACTTCGGATAGCGGTCTACCGGCAACGGGCCGCCAAATATTACAACGCCCGTGTGCGTCCCAGAACCTTCCTGCCGGGGGACCTGATCCTTCGACAGGCTGAAGTCTCGAAGCCGGCGGAGGGAGGCAAGCTAGCTCCAAATTGGGAAGGACCTATTAGATCGCCGAGACACTTCATCATGGAGCTTACAAGATTGAAGAGCTCGATGGGAAGCCGCTTCCTAGGACATGGAATGCAGATAACCTTCGTCGGTACTATCAGTAACGCATTCCTCCTCTCACATTAAATACCGTGCCTGTATTCTATTGGGCTTTCGCCCCTATTCTATATTAACAAATTTCAATTTTAGCTCTGAGTTCTTTTCACCTAAAGCCCTGGGCCAGCCAGGTATAAAGCCCGACACCCGTCGGCATCTAAAGCCCTGCACCAGCCAGGCACAAAGCTCGACACCCGTTGGCATCTAAAGCCCTGCACCAACTAGGCAGAAAGCCCGACACCCATCGGCATCTAAAGCCCTGGGCTAGCCAGGCATAAAGCTCGACACTCGTCGGCATCTAAAGCCCTGCACAGCCAGGCACGAAGCCCGACACCTGTCAGCATCTAAAGCCCTGCACCAGCCAGGCATAAAGCTCGACGCCCGTCGGCACCTAAAGCCCTGGGCCAGCCAGGCACAAAGCCGACACCCATCGGCATCTAAAGCCCTGGGCCAGCCAGGCACAAAGCCCGACACCCATCGGCATCTAAAGCCCTGCACCAGCTAGGCACGAAGCCCGACACCCGTCGGCATCTAAAGCCCTGGGCCAGCCAGGCATAAAGCCCGACATCCGTCGACATCTAAAGCCCTGGGCCAGCCAGGCAGAAAGCCCGACACCCGTCGGCATCTAAAGCCCTGGGCCAGCCAGGCATAAAGCCTGACAACCGTCGGCACCTAAAGCCCTAGGCCAGCCAGGCATAAAGCCCGACACCGTCGGCACCTAAAGCCCTGAGCCAGCCAGGCGTAAAGACCGACACCCGTCGGCATCTAAAGCCCTGCACAGCCAGGCGTAAAGACCGATGCCCGTCGGCATCTAAAGCCCTGCACCAGCTAGGCATAAAGCTCGATGCCCATCGGCACCTAAATCCCTGGGCCAGCCAGGCATAAAGCCCGACACCCATCGGCACCTAAAGCCCTAGGCCAGCCAGGCATAAAGCCCGACACCCGTCGACACCTGAAGCCCTGGGCCAACCAGGCATGAAGCCCGACACCCGTCGGCACCTAAAGCCCTGGGCCAGCCAGGCATAAAGCCCGACACTCATCGGCACCTGAAGCCCTGGGCCAACCAGGCATGAAGCCTGACACCCGTCGGCACCTAAAGCCCTGGGCCAGCCAGGCATAAAGCCCAACTCCCGTCGGCACCTAAAGCCCTGGGCCAGCCGGCATGAAGCCCAACACCCGTCGGCACCTAAAGCCCTGGGCCAGCCAGGCATGAAGCCCGATACTCGTCGGCACCTAAAGCCCTGGGCCAGCCAGGCATGAAGCCCGACACCCGTCGGCACCTAAAGCCCTGGGCCAGCCAGGCATAAAGCCCGACACCCATCGGCACCTAAAGTCATGGACCGGCCAGGCATAAAGCCCGACACCCGTCGGCACTTAAAGTCATGGACCGGTCGGACATAAAGCTCGACACCCATCGGCACCTAAAGCCCTGGGCCAGCCAAGCATAAAGCCCGACACTCGTCGGCACCTAAAGCCCTGGGCCAGCCAGTCATAAAGCCTGACACCCATCGGCACTTAAAGTCCTAGACCGGCCGGACATGAAGCCCGACCCCCGTCGGCACCAAAGGCCATGTGCCTACCTGGCGCGAGGAAGCGGCGTGCCATCGGTCCTGAGGAGCTCGCCTACCTCAACCTTCAACAACCGGCGCGTCAACCCCAAGGGACCTATCCTTCCTGGTCCCGAGTTTCGGTCCTAGATGGCTAAGACGGGGTAACTCGCATGAGTTGGGAGTTATCCCTTGGCACTAATGGAACCAAGGGACCGCACATTGTCAACCAACGAATTTGGGATAAGAGTTGCAAATAGATAGTGTATCTTGGAGGAAAAAGTATTTCATTAATTTGGAGGGATTACAAAATGCCGACATCGTCGGACTTGCAAAAACAAAAATACAAGCTCACGGTTCTGCTGGCGCGGGCTCATCGTCGGAGGAGGCTAAATCCGAGAAGTGATCTGGCTCGACTTCCAGGGCTTGGGGAATGTTCAAGTCCCTGGCAATTTTCTCCTTCCCGTGCTGGAACCCTTGAAGGAACACCGCCGCCGAGGCTTCTGCCAAATCATCTGTAAAGCGCTCGGATGCTTTGTACTCTTCTATAATTCCGGCGGTCCTGGCCATGATGGCAGCTTCCACCTCAGCGGCCCGAGCCCTCTCCTCTGCGGCGAGGGCTGCCACTGCAGCCCTCTCGCAGCCCTCTCGGCTTCTTGGGCGCGACTCATCTCCTCCCCAGCTTGGTTGGCTTTTACCTTCGCTGCCCGTGCCGCCTCCTCCACTGCCGCCGCTTTTTCCTCTGCAGACCCTACTCTCCCTCAGCCACGACTGCTCGACCCTCTATCTCTTTGATGGCCAAGGTCAGCTCAGAGATATGCAGGTCTCTGGCCATCACGGCGTTCTCAGCCTCCGTCATTTGGTGGAGCGCCGCCCGTAGGTGGTTGGCATCGGCCTCCGCTCTGCTCTCGGCGGCCCTTGTTTCACTAGCCCAGGCGCTTCTGGTCGACTCCAGCGCCTCTTCGGCCGCCTTTGCGCGGTGCTGGGCACTTTCGGCCTCCTTCTGTGCCTCGCACAGAAGGGCCTTCCCATCATGGATAGCATCCCTTGCGGCCCTTAGGGAATGTGCAAGCTGCATGAAAGTCCCAGGTTAACAAAAAGAAAGAGGGAAATATAAAGGCAAAGGGTGGAAAGACTGCTTACCCTGACAAGGGCCGCGTAGGATTCCCGGAAGAATGTACTCGCCTTCAGGTGGCTGAGCTCTTCCAGGACTTCGAGTATGAAAACTGGAGAAAGGACCCGCTCAGCCCAGCGATCGTCGTTCAAGATGGAGTCCTGGGGTGGCTCTGGTTTGGTCCTACTCCGCTCGGCCACCTCAGCCTCCTTCGGCTCAATGCGCGGGCTGCTCCTAGGCATCCTCTCGCGGGGTGGGCTGGCTACCCCTGATGGCCCCTCGCCCCAGTCGCTAACTGCCTCGGGTGGGGTCGGTTCGCCAGGGATAGGAACCTCCTCCGACACTATGGGCTCCTCCGCCGCTGCCGGCTCCTCTGCAGCTGGCTCTTCTATTGGGGCCCTCATGGTCGCCGCCACCTCTGGCGGGGTGTCGGCTGTGAGGTCGATTTCTGGAGCAGCCGGGGGGTCTTGTGGTGCCAGTGGTCGGGAAACCCGAGCCGTCGGGCATTTTGGGAGTGGAACTTGCTGGCCTTCACTCGGTCCCTCCCGGGCCCTCTTCTTTGAGACGGCCTTCAAGAGTTTCTGTGTCGGTATCTTCATGGCTGCATGATATCGGTCAAGTTAAAAAAAAAAGAGGAAAAAGAGGAGAAAGCAGGCAAAATTTTGGCTAAGTGTGGAAATGGCTTACCCTGGTGGGAGATAAGACCCGCTGACTGGAGGTTATCTTCCGTCAAGAGCAAGGTGTCTCGAGGGACCTCAGCGGCTAGCAATTGACCCAACGCTTCCCGATCTCCAGGGTGGACGATGGAGTTCGCGTTGCCTCGGAGGTCAAGGTCTCCCCACTGGGGCCTGACTTGGTCTAGGTCAATGAAAAAGAAACGGGATTTCCATCCCTTGATCGAGGAAGGAAGAAAAAGTTTGAGGACCCGATTGGATCGGGGCTGGAACAGCCACCAACCCTTCTGGGACTGGAGGATATAAAAAGACCGAAAAGAGAGATCCGGGGGGTGATGCCAAGACGATGACAGAGGATAACAAAGGCACTAACAACCCGGTAGGAATTCGGGACCAATTGAGAAGGGGTCAAGGAGTAGTAGTCAAGAAGGTTGATGAAAAAGGAAAGAAAAGGTGGGCGGAGACCCGCCTTCAGGCAAATCTCATACAAGGCCACCCGACCGGGTTGGGAGGAGATGACTCTATCATCAGGAGTCGGCAGGAAAAGCTTGACGTCCTGGGGAATCTGGTAACGGACCCAGATTTTTGCCAAATCCAGATCTGTTACCGTGGAGGCGGTCCCCTCCGGGGACCCCTCCACCCTCGAGGAGGTGTCGGCCTCCGACCGGCGGCCCCTCGACGGGGCTCCACCAGTGACCCGACGCCGGGCCAGGGGGACGTGGTCCTCTGAATTAGTGGACCATTCTAGTGGAGGAGAAGGGGAAGGTACAGGAGAGGCGCAATGCCTCTCAGAGGGAGAACGATTCTCCGAATCGTCCTCCGAGGTCCAAGATGGAGAACTCATGGGTAAAAGAAGAGATGGAGTCTAGAATGGACAAAGAACTAACCTGAGGGAAGGAAAGCTAAACGCAGGATTCACAGGTTGCAGGGGAGACCAGAGCGCAGGCTCAGGGGAAGACGACGATGGCAGCAGTGGTGAGGCCAGATTCAACCCCCATTCAAGTTTTATTGGGTTTTCAAATTGTCCCACCTCGTCTCGTCAGCCACCTGGACCCCCACCATAGGCTGGTTCGCCTCGATGGTTGCCCAGCGCGTGATACGGTACGCCTCCGACCAATGATGGGACTTCGCTGACGTCGCCGCTATGAGAGGTAATGATGATGCAGCTTTTTATGCGGACTTCGAAGAGCTAACCTCGCCTCAAGGTCGATCGTGGTGGGCACAGTGTACGGAAGTAGACGCCTTTTCACATTCCCCATGTCGTCCGCATAGAGATGTGGACGGGGATCAGCCACATGGGAAATAGCACCCCTTTCGCCTTGCCGGTGGGGCCCGCTTCGCCTCAGGGGTGAGGGGGCATGTGATGTGGCTGATCCAGTGCTGTTAGGATAAAAGGTAACAGCAGCAAACAGGGGCCAACACACCTCACCCCCGAGACCCCCCTCCGGTCTCGGGGTGCACCAGCATCATCTCACCCCGAGACCTCCTCCAGTCTCGGGGTGAGGTCACCACATCTAGACCCCGAGACCCCCTCGGTCTCGAGGTGCACCAGCATCATCTCGCCCCGAGACCCCTCCAATCTCGGGGTCAGGTCACCATATCTAGACCCCGAGACCCCTCTCCGGTCTCGGGGTGCACCAGCATCATCTCACCTCGAGACCTCCTCCAGTCTCGGGGTGAGGTCACCACATCTAGACCCCGAGACCCCCCTCCAGTCTCGGGGTGCACCAGCATCATCTCAACCCGAGACCTCCTCCAGTCTCGGGGTGAGGTCACCACATCTAGACCCTGAGACCCCCCTCCGATCTCGGGGTGCACCAGCATCATCTCACCCCGAGACTTCCTTCGGTCTCGGGGTGAGGCCACCACATCTAGACCCCGAGACCCCCTCCGGTCTTGGGGTGCACCAGCATCATCTCACCCCGAGACCTCCTTCGGTCTCGGGGTGAGGTCACCATATCTAGACCCCGAGATCCCCTCCGGTCTCGGGGTGCACCAGCATCATCTCACCCCCGAGACACCCTCCGGTCTCGGGGTGAGATCACCATGTCTAGACCCCGAGACCCCCCCTCCGGTCTCGGGGTGCACCAGCATCATCTCACCCCGAGACCTCCTCCGGTCTCGGGGTGAGGCCACCACATCTAGACCCTAAGACCCCCCTCCAGTCTCGGGGTGCACCAGCATCATCTCACCCGAGACCTCCTCCGGTCTTGGGGTGAGGTCACCATATCTAAACCCCGAGATCCCCCTCCGATCTCGGGGTGCACCAGCATCATCTCACCCCCGAGATCCCCTCCGGTCTCGGGGTGAGATCACCATGTCTAGACCCCGAGACCTCCCCTCCGATCTCGGGTGCACCAGCACCACCTCACCCCCGAGACCTTCTCCGGTCTCGGGGTGAGGTCACCACATCTAGATTTCGAGACCTCCCCCGGTCTCGGGGTGCACCAGCATCATCTCACCCCCAAGACCCCCTTCGGTCTCGGGTGCATAGGCATCACCAACGTCCAGCACGTGAACCAGCCTTCAAGCCAAACGACAGCTCCGGGACACCTGGCGCACCCACGTGGTTCGCCGTGCATCCGTGGCTGCTCGCAGCCATGCCTCATAACGGCGTATGGTGCACTGCATGTCCCTGTGCATGATTGTGCCCTGTTACGGAGTACGATTCACTACCACTTGCAACTGTGTGCGGTCATGTCAAGCAACGGCGCACACCAATGCAACCACGGCTGCTAGACATATGTAGAGCCATATTGACAGGTAGCGCGGGACGCCTTCGGCGCGCACAGTGATGGTACGACAGCAATCTACTGAAAAAGAAAGATGGAACATTCGGACAGGTATAAAAAAATGCGCCCGCACTGTAAGTAGGGATCCGAACTCTGGTTTTCTAGCTTTCTTCCTCCTAGCAAAACCCTAACTGTCTTAGCTCTCTTCTGCTGAGCAGTTCTTGTCTGATCCCAAGTAACTAACTTGAGCGTCGGAGGGTCCCCACGAAGCATCCGATCTTCGGGGACTTTTCTTACAGGGTCCGGTGAGATGGACGTCTGTCTTCCTCGACGCTTGAAGAAGGTGACTTGGCGTCATCACACGGCTACATGGCAAACGACAGTTGAGATCTAGCCATTAAAAAGAATTAATTAGATGAGTCTGGGTCAACATATATTGCTCTGATTTCATGTCTTTAATTAATTTATTATTTTATTTCATGCCTGATCAATGTTGGAAGAGACTGA
Organism: Calamus simplicifolius; assembly: GCA_900491605.1. NCBI lineage: Eukaryota > Viridiplantae > Streptophyta > Magnoliopsida > Arecales > Arecaceae > Calamus > Calamus simplicifolius. Next base: position 339,152 of record UESW01003907.1, on the reverse strand, counting down.
GACTATACGCTTAGACGATTGAAGTAGATCCAACCACAAATTAACATATGAACAAGAAAACATTATGGAGAATTAGAATTGATTATTGTGTTCTTAAACAAAACATGGATGACGATATTGTTTCTAGATTGTTATCTTGCAAACAGCGAGCATTAAAGAACAAAGCCGTGATCAAAATAAGCACCACCATTCATCAACATCTTAACGTAAACATCCTATATCTGCGTTTAGTTTTTCGTGGAACAATACATGAACTTCTGTATACCCATTTTTTTAACACGATGTAACATTCCATCCGAGAGAACCCCATTTGTATCCAATTAAAATTTTCTATAATAATCAATCTTTTTTTTTTTTGGAGCTCTATGTAATATCTTAAAAATAATACCACATAATGGAAAAGAATAGTTTTGCTATCAATTTATTTGAACTTGAGTTTTTAAAAGCAACATGGTTCTGCTAATAAATTAAGTTGGGCCAAAGGATTGTTTTATCAATTAAAATTGAGAGAGTCTTATTGCTGATGCAGCATGAGTTACATTGCGCTCGATGATTGGTATGCATCGCATGCATACGCACATGCTAAAAAAAAAAGATATTTCTACTCTTGATATGCGTATACATCGCATGCCAATCGTCGGGTGTAATACACCGCACATGATGCAGTAAGACTCATTAAAATTTAGGAAAAGTCCTGCTGCATCGTGTCTGATGATTAGCGTGCAGTGCGTGCCAAGGCTAGAAAAGATGTTTCTGTCCTTGGCGCATGCACTATGCGCTAATCAATGGGGCTGATGAGTGCAAGCTGCACCGTCCAGTGCATAAAGACTTTTTCTAAAATTTGAAAAAAATGCTGTTCCAATGTTGAAAAAATGGGCCTAGCTTGGCCCTGGGCCTAGATTATCTTTTCTGGCCTTGACACGTGCCACGTGCTAATCACTAGAGCTGGTGCGTGTAAGCTGCACCGCCTCACGACGATTTTTCCTAAAATTTGAAGAAAGTGTGATCCCAATGTCAAAAAAAATGGGCCTAGCCTGGCCCTAGATTCACCCAAAGTGTATTGGGTTAGACGAGCCTTGGATCTGAGTCTTGGATTAGGCTAGGGACTATTTGGGCCGGGTTTGGGCCTAACAATAGGGTTTGAATAAATTCCATGCCAACCTTGCGCAAAGACTCGGCTTAGCCCAGGCTTGATCCAAAGCACAAGCTTGATTTTTCAGTCCAGAAAAAGTATTTTGCAGTATCATTCTTCGGTGTAGCAAGCACGCATAGACCGCACAAATTATCTGCCTGCACATGCCAATGCGTGTGTGATGACTCAATGAAACTTATCATGCACTGCATGCATGGGCGATCAATTTACACGATGAATGCGCTTTTGCTGCACCAGAGAGCAGTGCAGCAAGTTTTTCCCTTTCGATCCAAAGTCTTAAGCCCAGAACCCTACTACAAGATCCTGGTCTGAATTCATTTTTACGATGCAATGCAAGGAGTCTTTTGGGTTAGGTCCAGCATTTTGGACAAGTCAGACCAAAACTTTGGGGTCAATTGGACCAATTTGGACAAGTCTCGGACCAATAACTTCCTCCGCCGCGCCGGCAACTTCCTCCGCCGCATAGCCCGAAGGAAAGGAACGTCTCGCCTCTCCGAGCCGCCATACTCAAGGCCCACGACGTGCTCGCGGAAATGTCCCAGAGAGGCTTCAACACCCCCCCGCCTTCCTTCCCGGCGGCTACGGAGAGAAATGACGAAACTCGATTTCATAGAGCGGGAGAGTGAGGGTGTGGTCGGTGCGGAGGGGAGGAGAGAGACGCCGCCGGTGGCTGGCATGACGGAGGACCAGGTCTCTCTGCGGCCCCGTGAATAGGTGGCGTTGGGTATTGGGTCCATCCTGGCTTCAAATCTTCAATCATATCAAATATTATTTAATAAACATAAATAATTAAATTATATTGTATAATAAAATAATTTGATAGATTCGATTTTAATTTTTTTAATTTAAAATTCGGATTTTGACTGTTATTTGTGGTCATGAGGAATTTGATCTTGACATTGCTGATGACTTTTCAACCGCACTTGCGCGGTCACGGGGTGGGCTCCAATCGAACGGGACCGCAGGAAAACGACAGGCAATTTTGTGGGTGCTTTGTTGCCACGTGCGACATTTATATCTTACGCGATCTTCACTTTTGGCAGCGAGAATCCTGGCAGCGCCCACCCACCCACCCGTTTGCTCTTTTTAAACAAATAATTTCATTAAAAAAATCGACAAAGTGAGAAAAGAAAATAAATAAAAGGCATAATAAATGACGTGAAGACCTTCTACTTTTATTAGACGCGTTTGATTTGCGAAGTCTTTCATTTTTCTCATCAATCCGAATGAAATGTTAAATCCATCTTTTCATGTGGACTTCTATTTCACTTTTCTTAAAGGCATATTATAAGATGCCAATCTTTTTTTTATTTCTCTTTCTTTCATTTTCACTTTCACATTAAATTAATTTCACCATCCAGTGCCATCATCCAAAAAAGCAATGAATGTGAAGCCCTCTAATTGAAACCCTTGATGAGAAAAAAGCTTTAATCTTTGTTGCTCAAATTTATGTTTAAGTACATAAAATATTTGCTTAGCTCCGCATTGAACCGAATCAATTCTCTTAGTTGATTGTTGCCCTTAAGATCCTTTATGTTATACTCTCTAATTATTATAAGGTTTTATGCCTTCCACTCTTCTTTTTCTTCCAAGATAAAAGCCTTACCCTTCACCTAGATAAGCCCCATCCTCCTCTATTATTGTAGTCGCTATTGAGGTCTTCAAGTGCAGTGCATGATAAACTCTTACTTTCTTTTTTATTATACCTACAAGTACAATTTCAATATCTTTCTCTATCTTGCAAAGAATAAAACCGTCCCATTAAAAAGAAGTTAGTAGAAATGGTATGAACTATCCGCATCATATGTTACCTTTTTTATTTATGTTAAAAATACATTGATTCTTATTTTCTTTATTATATAAATTAAACATAAACAATGAACTAAATATGGGTATGTGAATCAGAATAATATGTTCATTTACTCAATGAAAACTAATTTCTATTTTACCTCCTAGCTACCAACCAAATCTGTCCTCAAAGATGAAGTGCTTCTCTAATTCATCATGTATAATTAATTTTACTGTGAAATTTTGGCTTAACAATTTTCTCCTTTGCTAAATCTTTTGAAACTTTTCAACTCAATTAACTCATCTTTATGTCCACTCTTTTTGTGCCTTGTTTAAAAATATGAGTTGAGATCTCTCCAATTCTTCCTTATACAAAAGAAAAGAGGATCAATCATTAAGCATGAGCCATTTGACTGTTGCATGGATGGCTAGCTTGTATTGGATGAATTTACTTTTTCTCTAATGGATAATGAAGCGACACACCTTTCTCAAATTTATTAATAAAAAATATATTAAAAAATATTTAAAGAGTACGAGTTAAAGATCAAGCTGACATCAAAGGTTCCAACATGGTCCAAGCCATGATATTGATAGAATAAGGCATGGTTCAGTGAATCTAAAATATCATAATCTTTAGGAAAAGTCTTTGTACACCGTCCCCGGTGCAGCAAGTCCTACATGGGCTGCACCGCCTCTCCTGATTGATCCACATGGATCCTACATAGCCGACATACCGGACGGTATGGCTCTGCTACGATGTTACGTTCTGATCGTGACGGCCATGAAAAGCGCTTCGTCTTTTTTTAAAATTAGCGTGCAGACGAAAATGCCCTTTTCCTTCAGCCTACTTCTACCGCCATTTTTTTCTTAGATTTCATCTGTGCAAGAAAAACTCTTTCTTCCCCCTCGCTCTGGCTTTCGGATGCTAAGGAATCAATCAAAGGTTTGAGCACGATCCTATGCCCTCGCTGTGAGAGTCTGGTCGAAAGAAAATATTTCAGCTACTGGAGTCATTGTACAAAAACTTCTGGAGAAAATGTCATCCGCAGCAGGAAGTAAAAACCTCTGGAGAAAATGTTATGAGGTTGTTGTGGTTTATGAGCTTGACGATAAAAAACTCTTTCTGATTATAAAACATTCTTCCTGTGGATGATGGTGCCGCGGAGCGGGAGTCTGGGGTTGAGGTTGTGGTTTATGAGCTTGACGATGGCTTTTAGGATCTCCTACCAGATAAGATGGTGGGTAGAAGTAGGATGTCAAATTATGGTGTCGTGGGTTTTGAACTAGGGTGTCGTGGGTTTTCAACTAGGGTGTCATGGGTTTTGAACTAATGCTTTGTCCTAACGTTTTCTGAATGGGTGTCGTAGGTTTTGAACTAGGGTGTCGTGGGTTTTCAACTAGGGTGTCATGGGTTTTGAACTAATGCTTGTCTTAACGTTTTCTGAATGGGCGTCGTAGGTTTTGAACTAAGGTATCATGGGTTTTGAACTAGGGTGTCGTGGGTTTTGAACTAGGGTGTCGTGGGTTTTGAACTAATGCTTTGTCTTAATGTTTTCTGAATGGGTGTCGTAGGTTTTGAATTAGGGTGTCGTGGGTTTTGAACTAATGCTTTGTCTTAATATTTTCTGAATGGGTGTCGTAGGTTTTGAACTAGGGTGTCGTTGGTTTTGAACTAGGGTGTCGTGGGTTTTGAACTAATGCTTTGTCTTAACGTTTTCTGAATGGGTGTCGTAGGTTTTAAACTAGGGTGTCGTGGGTTTTCAACTAGGGTGTCGTGGGTTTTGAACTAATGCTTTGTCTTAACGTTTTCTGAATGGATGTCGTAGGTTTTGAACTAGGGTGTCGTCGGTTTTGAACTATGGTGTCGTGGGTTTTCAACTAATGCTTTGTCTTAACGTTTTCTGAATGGGTGTCGTAGGTTTTGAACTAGGGTGTCGTGGGTTTTGAACTAGGGTATCGTGGGTTTTCAACTAGGGTGTCATGGGTTTTGAACTAATGCTTTGTCTTAACGTTATCTGAATGGGTTTTGTAGGTTTTGAACTAGGGTGTCGTGGGTTTTGAACTAATGCTTTGTCTTAACGTTTTCTGAATGGGTGTCGTGGGCTTTGAACTAATGCTTTGTCTTAACGTTTTCTGAATGGGTGTCGTAGGTTTTGAACGAGGATGTCGTGGGTTTTGAACTAAGGTGTCGTGGGTTTTCAACTAGGGTATCGTGGGTTTTGAACTAATGCTTTGTCTTAACATTTTCTGAATGGGTGTCGTAGGTTTTGAACTAGGATGTCGTGAGTTTTGAACTAATGCTTTATCTTAACGTTTTCTGAATGGGTGTTGTGGGTTTTGAATTAGGGTATCGTGGGTTTTGAACTAGGGTGTCGTGGGTTTTGAACTAATACTTAGTCTTAACGTTTTCTGAATGGGTGTCGTAGGTTTTGAACTAGGGTGTCGTGGGTTTTGAACTAATGCTTTGTCTTAACGTTTTCTGAATGGGTGTCGTAGGTTTTGAACTAGGGTGTCGTTGGTTTTGAACTAGGGTGTTGTGGGTTTTGAACTAATGCTTTGTCTTAACGTTTTCTGAATGGGTGTTGTAGGTTTTGAACTAGGGTGTCGTTGGTTTTGAACTAGGGTGTCGTGGGTTTTGAACTAATGCTTTGTCTTAACGTTTTCTGAATGGGTGTTGTAGGTTTTGAACTAGGATGTCGTGGGTTTTCAACTAGGATGTTGTGGGCTTTGAACTAAGCCGAGCTCCCTTATCCTTCGGTCTCAACCGATGCTAACGGAACACTCATCATGCTTCGGCGAGTCTGAGCAATATACCGCACTCCGACTGGAACTTATGAGTTCCACTTATCTCAGGACGCTACACCTTAGCCTCGTCAAGATCACCAAAGACCCCCCAGGAGGATGATCCGTGTGGTAAGGTTCACATGATAAGAGCGAATGGCATCAAACACAAAAGTTACTATAATTTATTTTTATTCATCACACAAAGAAAAGACAAGAAGAAAAGAAAAGAAAAAAGTACATGAGCCATCACTAGGGCTTGTCATCTTCTCCGGGCGCTGCCGAGCTCCCCCCACGCTGCGGGCTAACTCAGCAATCTTCCGCTAGAGGGATGCTACTTGCCCTTTCAGCCGGCTGTTGGCCCGACGCAGGAGCTCGATCTCTCTCGTTGAAACGGCCAGGTATTGCTTGGCCGCCTTTTGGAATTGCTCGCGGTTTGCGAGCGACGACGCCAAGACCTCTGCATCGATGGTTACCGTTGTGCGGCGGCTCCCATGGGGGCCAGTCGATCGCCCCTCGCCTCCAGAAGCCATCTTAGTATCCAAAAATTTTGAAAGATCAGTTGTAAAGGTGATTAACGATGGCATTCCCCCATCCATATTTAAGCTACTCCTGGCAGGTGTTTCGATTGCCCGAGCCTTCAGCTTCGATGCCCCTATCGTGGAAACTTGCCACGTGCCACCATCTCAGTGAGCACTCACAGGAAACGAAAGGTTGCGCCCCCTTGTGAACATAAACCATTACTGAAGAGAGTGTGGGGAAACCAAATACTGCGATACCCTAGTACCAATGCTGCGACACCCTAGTTGAAACCTCACGACACCCTAGCACCAATGCTATGATACTCGTGCTTAAAACTGGCCACGGAGAGAATCCCCACGATACCCCAGGAGGAATTCGCCTCCCTCGTGAACAAAAACCATTACTAAAGAAAGTGTGGGGAAGCCAAATACTGCGACACCCTAGTACCAATGCTGCGACACCCATGGTAGAATTCGGTCGAAAATCCTTTGCGACACCCGTGTTTTATATATGCTCAAGTGTAAGTTGACTCAATACATAAGCATCAAATTCGTCCATCAAAGTTTAGGAAGGTGGTACAATTCTTTCCTTATCCTCTCCGGTGTTAATTGACTGCATACAAGTCTGCCTGTTGCTTGAAGCAGCTCTTATTTCATTTTGCATTTGTGGAGCGTCAACGGTTGCCTTGACCAGATTTTTCCTTGATCTTTTTGACTTCTTCTTGACTCCACTCTTTAATCTGTTCTCTCTTGGGCGACCTTTCGTCCTAATTTGTTCAGGATCTTGAATTACAAGCTCTATACTTGGCTTAGCTGCGCAGTTGGCATCCACGGCAATTTTGAATATAGGTGTTAGACCATCCATTACTAAATTAAATGCATCTTCAGACATGGAGGCTATCTCTGCGAGCTTCATCTTCCGATGACTCAGCAAACTATATTACAATCAATAACATAATATTATCAAAAATATATATTAAGATATTTTAATTAAAAAATTGTTACTGTGTACCGTGATTTTTGTGTGCTTTTATCATAACCTTCAGTATTGCAGTCGAATTTGTCGAATCGATATTTCATCCTTGCACCATCTCTTCAAGAAGTATTATCTGGTAAACGAAATACATCACTTTGATGAAGAACCAACAAGGCATGCCTACACAGGTACCCCTTGAACTGAAAGGATCGACACTGGCATTGGACATCCTCAATATTTCTATCATATAACACGATATAATCTTTGATCATCTCCTTGCCGATTCCATCGACTTCAATCTTTTCGTATGACTTTACAGAATATACACAACAGTTGCCAGCTTCCTTGAACAATTTAGTATTTGATGCAGCCATTTCAAGGATCTCATTCTGAAATTTTTTGAAAATGCGCCTTGTATACCTTCCTGCAGCTTGTCTCTCAAAAGGTGATGATGTCTTTAGAAAAGCAATCGTTTGCAATGTCCTATTATCTTCCTCATTTTCTGTCTTGTACCTTTTTTCAAGGCATCTTCGTACTTACCTATGAACTCTGTTAGTATAGTCTTCGAATTTATAAACCCATCGAAGAAGTGATTTATGCCCTCATTCCTTTGTGAAGATGACATCCCTGTTCATAATTTTATCAACAAAAAAAGCGTTGAACGCGAACATAAACCAAAGACAATGACATACAAACCTGCGAAGAATGTATCCTTTAGGTAAACTGGGACCCAGTTATCTCAACATTCGTAAAGGACATTGAACCAATCTATAGACTTGCATTCTTTATATTTCTCCATAACATGTGCCCACCTTTCCTTGAATGACTGTATGGTTAATGAATCATATATCGCCTCATCGAAATCAACCATAAACTTGGGATTTGCTGTGCAAATATGGCCAATCTTTTCATGTATCTTCTTCAATATATGCCAAAATAAAATTGATATCGTGTGTTAGGAAAGACTTCTTTGACAACAGCCTCGATTGCCTTATCTTGGTCTGTTATTATTGCAATAGGTGCTTGACCACCATTTGCATCCAGCCATGCCTGAAAAACCCATTTATATGTCTCAGTACTCTCATCAGACAACAATGCGCAACCAAGCAAGGTGGACTGTCCATGATGGTTGACCTCGATGAATGGACAAAAAGGCATTTGATATCTATTTGTCAAGTAGGTTGAGTCAAAGCTTAGAACATCACCGAAGTATGTGCATGCCAATCTTGACCTTGGATGAATCCAGAAGACAGACCTCAGATGACCATTATCATTGAGGTCTAAGGTCTAGAAGAAATTGGGATTTCTGAGTTGCATTTCGGTGAAATGAATTACCATTGACTGAGCATCTCCTTCTTTCAGCTTAGATTGACATTCGCAACAAATGAAATTACGAGCATCCTTCTCGGTGAAATCAATTGTCTTCTGTCCCCTTTTCTTCTTGCTATGGCAGAGTATATCTAAGTTGTCAGAACATTCATGACATGTAAATTACTGATCTCTGCCTTCTCTGGTGTGCTGATCCTCCTATGCGACCGTAGATAACTAGTTGATGTTATGGACATCCCATGGTTATGTTCTAGAGAAACGTCAACCAATATCTACTTACCACTTGTAGCATTCAGTCTTGCTTTTATGGATGCCATACAATCAACTTTTCCAGTATCCCTATGATTCATACTCTTCTCTGTTTTTCTAGATTTTCCTTGCCTCCAACACGCAAGGTGCTTGAAGCAAAGTTATTTTTTATTGTTGGCCCTGCTACACACTGTTGTGATTCCAAAACCAACTCTTTTCGCGTATCCATTGTAGAAAGTATATACATCATCTGCTGAATTGAATTCCATTCCAGTTTGAGGAACTACAGTATCATCCCCTGCATTTGGAGCGATGGGTGAAGGTGCACGGCCGGGAGTGTTATCGATTTCTTTCCGATCTATAATTTCAGCATCGTTTGTGGAAATATAGGCACACAGTCATGAACAATGATATCCATAGATTTAGTTATCAATATATCCTGACAAAGGATTAGGATACGAATGTTAAAACAATACGACACCTCACTTGAAGAAATATAATTATGATTGAACCTCAGATACCAGGAATACATGCCATCTATAATTTGAATTCAGAAGTCACGACATCCCAGTTTACAAAAAAATGACACCGAAGCTGTAAAATTACGACACCAATTTATAACACATTGAGGAAGGGCCTAACGACACCAAGGTTCAGATATTACGATACCGTAGCTAAAAATGTTCTGGCAAAAACTAACGACACCCCATATAAAAATAACGACACCCCGGAGAACAACCTACAATACCCCGAAAAGCAACAAACGAAGATCGCGAAGGTTATAATTACGGGTGTCGTAGCATTGTCGCTAGGGTGTCGTCACGTTTTAACTAGGGTGTCGCGAAGATTTTCGGGCAAATTCCTCTTGGGGGTCGCGGGCCTTCTCTCCAGGGTCAGTTAAAACCTTGCGACACACCATTTAGCAGTTAAAGACACCCCAGAGAACAAACTACGATACCCCAGAAAGCAACAAACAAAGATCGCGAAGGTTATAAGCATGGGTGTCGTAGCGTTGCCACTAGGGTGTCATAACGTTTCAACTGCGGTGTCACGAATGATTTCTGGCCGAATTCTCCTTGGGTGTCGTAAGGTTATAAGCACTGGTGTCGTAGGAGTTGTCGTTGGGGTGTCGTGTTGTTTGAACTGAGGGGATTCTCTCCATGGTCAGATATAAGCACGGGTGTCGTAGCATTGGTGCTAGGGTGTCGTAAGGGTTAAACTGGGATGTCACGAAAAATTTTTGGCAGAATTTCTCCTGCGGTGTCGCGGGGCTTCTCTCCATGGTCAGTTTTAAGCACAGGTATCGTAGCATTGGTGCTAGGGTGTCGTGAGGTTTCAACTGGGGTGTCGCGAAGGATTTTTGGCCGAATTCCTCCTAGGGTGTCACGGGGATTCTCTCCGTGGTCAGTTATAAGCACGGGTGTCGTAGCATTGGTGCTAGGGTGTCGTAAGGTTTCAACTGGGGTGTCGCGAAGTATTTTCGGCGAATTCCTCCAGGGTTGTCGTGGGGTTTCTCTCCATGGTCAGTTTTAAGCACGGTGTCGTAGGCTTTTTCCACGGTGTCTTAACAGTAAATCTGGGGTGTCATAGCTTTTATGGCGATTGAAACGCTCTGACGACACCCTAGTTCATAAGTTATAACATCCTACTTAAAAGAGTACATTCATGCTACAAAACACTAAACTCTAAGGAAGTTACCCGTGCATTAAACGGTTTGGTCACACATTAACTTCCTCTAACGATAAAAAACAGTTGGTGTAATAAAGGAGCTTTACAAAGAAGTGGGAGCAAGGACTTTTTACTTCGTGCGGATGACATTTTCTCTAGAGGTTTTTGTACAACGACTCCAGTAGCTGAAATATTTTCTTTCGACCGGACTCTCAGAGCGAGGGCGTAGAATCGTGCTCAAACCTTTGACTGATTCCTTAGTATCCGAAAGCTAGAGCGAGGGGAAAAAAGAGTTTTTCTTGCACAGATGAAATCCAAGAAAAAATGACGGTAGAAGTAGCTGGAGGGAAAGGGCATTTTCATCTGTATGCTAATTTTAAAAAAAAGGCGAAGCGCTTTTCATGGCCGTCACGATCAGAACGTAACATCGTAGCAGAGCCATACCGTCCGGCACGTCAGCCACGTAGGATCCACGTGGATCAATCAGGAGAGACGGTGCAGCCCATGTAGGACTTGCTATACCGGGAGCAGTGTACAAAGACTTTTCCTAATCTTTACTGCTAGTATGAGGTCCCTTCAATCATGATAGGGCCTCTTCAATCATGAACCACTTATTTAGAAATTAAATAATTCTTATTATAAAATCGTATCTTTCAAATTTCATCTATTGCCATATAAAATTAATAATATATCTAAAGTTATCGGTATAAAAAATAATATTTGTAAAGATACAAAGAAATAATGGGACATTATTAAAAAGTTATAAAAGCTGAATACATCCATAATAATTGGACTGAAATATTGATACAATATTTAAAATAATAAAGCCTTGCTCTTTAAAAAAAAAAAAATTAAGTGAAACAATTTGCATCATGTGACATAGAATATTTATATTGCCACTCTTTTTTGGGCTTGTTCATTCTTTTGTTAGTTGTTTGTTATTTACTAGATATGGCACGTTCTATACAGATAATATATTTTAATTGAAAATAAAATTTGATAGAATAATTAATAAGTAACTAATAGAAGAATGGTTTGTATATTTTATTCTTTAGACAAAATTGTACATATATATATATATATATATATATATATATTCATGCATAGAGATGTTTAGGTCTGAACCGGTCATACAATTTCCAGTCCACACCTCTAGGCGGGCCAAGATGGTGGTTTGGCGAGGATGACCGACATAAAGTCTGCAACTAAAGTGCAGGAATGATGCCATTTTATTGCTCAGGGACGGCTAATAAAAGGAGCTTGTAAAGCATTCGACGTCAGGCCTTACGAATTTTGAGCATTTGCTCTCGCAATCAGTGAACAATCTCAAATCCAAGCCTTCAACGTCAACAGCGACACGATGCCATTCCTGCCACAGGTGCCAGTAAATGGAAAAGTAGAAAATATATTGAGGCCCAACCTACCTCTCAAAGAAAAGTTTGAACCATAACAGTGTTACGAGGAAATTAGTTTATTTATACTCCTGAATGAATAAGCCAAGCTTTCAAATCATGCCAACCCATTCATGACATAAGACATTCTATTTTTTTTTTCTAGGCACAAAATTTAGTATTCATAGTATGATAGGTTCTGAAAGTTTTTATGGTACCGTAAATAATAATAGCAATTTCAAAATTATATACATTATATTATAAAAATATGAGGATATTGTATGATCATGAAATTAAATAGGTGTTATCAAAGGGGTTCTCAGAAGTTTTATATTACACAGTGCTTGACATATTAATTTGAAGAGCCGATCACCATGCCTCATCTTAGACACCATCGTTCATCTATAATTTAAAGCCTATATCACATCCAATAAACATTTTTTTTTTTTACAAATATTTCAAACATTTCTATCTCAAATAGTACATGTCATAATATCCAAATTTGCACGCCACTCTGCAGTACTAGTGCACTGAATCCCTGTTTGACTTTGAAATGGAATCCTCCTACAATATACTGCAGGGTGTGTGTGGGGAAGGCAGCTGCATGCTTCATCCCGGACGCCAGACATGGCATCCTAACCCTCCTCCCATGGCAGTCACTTACTTCCATGCATTGCATCACTCTTCCGTTGCCGGGTTAGATGGGAAATTAATGGGGGAGCATTGATAGAACTTTTAATCAAATATACGGGAGCATCTCGACCAGATCCATAACCAAATCTTACGACGAAGCAATATGACACGTTCCATGGTCAAAACCACGTTGTAGTTTGATTAATGTTTGCCCCGCCGTTCTCAGTTTTACCTTTCATGGTTCAGAGAGGAAGAATTGGAAGTAGACGCGGAGTGGACTTCAACGCTCTCTCTCAAGTCTTCCTCAAACTCTCTCTCTCTCTCTCTCTTTCACATCGGATGATTTCAGCTCTCCTCCGTGGACCAGCGTCCTCTACACGCTTCGATCCACAGAAAGAGAGAGAAAGAAAGCTTGAGGAGGAGAGTCAAGTCGTCCTCCCTCCAACCTTTCTTGAAGCTTCTTATTGGCCCGTTTGATTTTTACGTCCCTGTTGGTTTCTTCCCGTCCACGTAAAAACGAATATATTATTTTTGATATACATATTTTTAGCCTTCCTCGAAGTATTATTATTATTATTATATATAGCCCCGGTTCTCAGTGGCTTCCCTTTTATTCTCCTTGTTCTTCCCATATATTCTTCGATAAAAAAGAGAAAAAGAGGAAGAAATAAAGGCGTCGTCGAATCTTCCACTCCCAATATTCAAGGTACTTTTTTTTTTTCCCTCTTCCTCTCTCCCTTCTCTGTCTGTTGTCTGAATCTGAATTTTAAATGGATATATATTGGCTGTTTCTTTTATCTCCAGCTTCACTCCAGATTTCTCTGGTTATGCTCTTGATATTAATAAAAAATTCACTAATATGAGTAGAAGAATTTGTAGTTAACTGTTAAAGATGTTTGCTTTGGTGTTTTGAATGCCTTATTAGTTCAACTTATTGGGTAGTTTTTTTTTTTGGATGGAATTGTTGGGTAAGATATTGTCATACAACCATGTTTAATTGACTTTATTTCTTAATTTATTTTAATGTTGTTGGGGCTTGGAGTGAAACCATAGAACCAATTTCCCTTGGGTTTCTATTAGATATCCATCTTTTCATTTTGAATAGGACTGATTCTTCAAGTTCTAGAAGAGTTGCAAAAATTTTGCTTCACTTTCTTCTGATATGGAAAGGGAAAAAACAATTTTTGGCTCTCTGTCTTTGTGGTCTTGAAGCAAAGTAGGGATTTTTCCAGTTCTTTAGCTTGTAGGGTTCTGAGGTTTCATTCCTATAGATGATCTATATTATAAAAGAAGGCAAGAACATATGATCCCATGTTCCCCTTCTCCCATTTCCATTGGCATAGTGTTTCAGTTTTTGTGGGTTTATCTAATGTTTGCATTGTTTCAATTGGCTTCTAGGGTTTTATATTACACTTCAATTTGCCCTCGATTTTTTAAGAAAAATAGTTAATAGTTCTCAATAGGATCATCTTCAGTGTTTCTTTTAATTGCATATGGATCTGATTACTTGATGTGCACATTCCTTTCAGATCATTATCAATTCAGTTGGTATAAAAGATAGCATTCAAAAGTTCGATGTTGTTTTTTTCCCTCTGAATTAATTTAATCTTTATCATGGAATTCCTTAGTTTTCTTACGTTTAGTAGATTTTTTTTTTTTTTTTTGTAAATTAGTCTAAATCCTGGAGACCCGTTTAGTCTGTCTTGTATTCTGACTGGCATGCCACAGACACAACTTATTTTTTTGGCAAGATAGAATGTTCTGTAAGGTCTGGAGGAGAGGATAGTTACCAATGTTTCTTCAGTGCAATACAGTATTTACACCAGCGGTTTTCCTGTTTGAATCTTTAGCTTATATAGTTGGAGTCTTTAGTCAACCATGGACAGTGGTTTCAATAGAGTCCGGATAGTGAGATGCCCAAGATGCCTCAAACTTCTAGTGGAGTATGCTAATATAACAGCATATCAGTGTGGTGGATGTGGCACAGCCCTTCGAGGTTGGTTCTTCTCCACTAGTTTTGAATATTGATGCATTTCCATTTCTCCCTTCTTTTCAAGCCATCAGTTTTGATCTTCAACAAAAACAAAAAATAGAAGGAAAGTACCAATATTGGTTTTGGTCATCACTGTAAAATAAAGCATTTCAGTTTTGATTAATTTCTCTACTTGCAGCAAAAAATCGTACTGCTGCTGGAGAGAACATTCGGTCAGGATCGCTCGAAACCAGTCATTCTCTGAGTCTCTCAGACATTAGCCCCTCAGATAATGGATCAACCTCTTCTGTGAATCAAATGACTGCATTCTCCACAAGCGCACACTCTTCAGAGTTGGAGTGTGAGGAAAAGCAAACCATGCTTCCAGACATCCACTCCCCTAATTCCAGTATGAAACATAATCATCAAGAGCATGGAGAATCCTCTGGTGAGAATGGGATTGAAGAAAATGGTTCTGATGCTAATCAGCTTGCTGTCAGGATTGATGCATCCCAGAGCAAACCAGATGAAGGTACTCATTCAACAACTGAAGCAGAAAAATTTCTGAAGCTAAGTCAGCAACCTTCTGGAAGCTCAAACATAATGAATAAAGTGAAAGGACCTCCGTACTCTCTCAGCCGCAGTGCTGCCTCTGAGGAGGATATCTTTGAGAGAGGACCTGGTGATGGGCTCGACCTTAGTTTTCGGTCTCTAGCTACCAGAAGCTCTCGTGCTTATGATGGTAGCATCTCTTCTTCTGATGATGGGCACAACAATTGGGCCCGGGACAGATATCTGCTTCTATCTAGAAGAACTTTTAAACAGCCCAAAGCTTTGGATGCAACTGAAATTAAAGGAAATGAAGGTGAGGAAGATTTGGGGAGTAACCAGATGTCAAATGATGTGGAAGCAGAGCTTCAATCCAGGATGAGGCATCGCTCAGCTATTAATATGAGGAGCTTTAATATGAAAAGAGATGAGTTCTCTTCCCATGGGAGGTATGACCTCGAGCAAGAGAGCTGTTTTGACTCTGAAGATTTTCATTCAGCACACAACTGGATGGAACCTGAAAATGATGGGCCTTCTAGACCTCTGTCAAGAGGATCTGATTTCCAACATGATTTTTTCAACAGAAAATCATCTCGGTACCCCAGAATTGATACAATGGACTTAGTAAGGAAGATCGATGAATTAAGAAATGAACTTCGTGGATTATGTAATCAAAGAGTAGAAGTGGAAAAACCTTACTTCAGAGGCATTGATGACTGGCAGCCATTCTATCATAAGTCTGAACACCAACCTCCTCAGTATTTTAAATCAAACTTATTTGACCATCCACCTGAGGCGCTTTATGGACCAAGACAAATTGCATCCCAGCAGAATCAGTTCTCTCAAATGCCTTTCTCGGGACAGCGCTGCTATTCCTGTTTGTATCGCCATCTGGAAGACCGACAATTACTGTTGCAGCCTAACCATAGTGCTGATGGTATGTGCAGGGCTCATGCCTACAATTTGTACTCCCCTTCTTCAACATCTGGAAGCTCATCCAAGCCTGACCATGAGCAGGAGAAGTTGCGTTACCATGAGAAAAGAAAGCCTAAAAGGAGTCGTTGCAGGCCCATCTCTGGGGGTGCTCCTTTCATCACCTGCTACAATTGCTTTGAATTGCTTCAGCTACCAGCAGATTTTCTCATATTGAGGAGGAGACTTCATATGCTGCAGTGTGCTGCCTGTTCTGAAGTCCTCAAGTTATCATTTCCTGCTATAGCTCGCATTAGTCCTAGCGAGGCGGTTCATCCACACAATGAAATCGACAATTGTTCATATGTGGCTATTGGATCAGTTTCTCATTCCAATGACTGGCCTCAAGGGGATCGAGTTTCCTTCTCTGAAGTGCATGGGCTGTCCACCAAAAGCTTTTCTACAGAGGCCGAGCACAAGCTACATGTCTCAAGGAATACTTCTCTAGGAAAAGGCGACGAGGAGATGCCAGGCTCACCACTTCATCGGCTCATGGGGTACTCTTCAGCCAGTGAGTTGCTATTCAAACGTTGGGATATTGATGAAGGTTATGAAAGCATAGAATCAATGGTACCTCATTCTTATAGACCTTCCCGGGAAAGTGTGATCGATGGATTGAGAGGGCGAAGAACAAGTATTTCATGTCATCAGCAAATAGGACCTTGTACCAATCCAGATTGTATGGAAATACATGAGGAAGAATAGTCACTTCAGACATTGTGACCCCTGTCCTTCTGTACTTAATCTAATTTGCATTCTGACTTATTGGCTGACTCGCACTAGAGTGGTGTGATCGCCCGTTTGTACCAAAAAAAAAAAAAAAAACATTGTGAAGTACAAGAGATGCTTTGCTTCATGGACTGGTGAAAGAGGGTACATGGGAGCTGACCTATGAATTTGAGAGCCTGAAATTTTAAGTTCATGCAAATGAATGTATTATCCTATATCCTGGACATTGGCATGCATTCATGAGTTTTTATATATCTTGTAGCTTTTGTGAATGGATGGTAACAAGCCATTGTTTCCCTCTTCACTTGGAGACTTGAGTGATATGATTGTCTCTCTTAATGTCCACATCATGAACTTTTTCTTATATGTTGGCAAGTGTTCTTTCATAGAGTTATCAACTTTCAGAACTGAATATGGCACCAAATGTGGAAGGTCCTTTCATTTGGCCATTTGATGGTACTATCTTAGCTTCTTTCCTGTAAAGCAGAACTTCTAGTCAAGATCACAAAGAGTTGCACTGCTTGAGGTTTTTTCACTTCATATAACAGTTCATCTCTTGAGTGCCTGTTCTGGAAACTTACATTACCCGGTGAAACAGTTATTATCAGGAATATATTAGGCCATGCATCATTTGCACCAAAGCATTTCACGGAAATTTGATCTCATTGAAATTGGGATATATTCCATGTTCTATAATTGTTCTTGCTGTATTTATCAGAATTTTGTTTCCCAAATTCTGTTTATGGTTGCATTAAGTGTTATCATCGCATCTTGTCCAAGCCCTTAGAAAAGAAGATTAGGTCTGCTATCTGATCTGATCTGTTCCACAAAACCAATGCACGCAAAGGAAATATCATGTCTCTTTTTGCATAAACTATCACGCGTCATATTCATCATAAAAAAAAAAGTTCCTATTAAGATCATGTGAGGGCTCAGCGTCTCCTGTGGTATCAAAGCCAGATTGGATTTGTGGCGTAATGGCAGTGCACCTGAGTATCTGACTCTAGATCTTAGATTGATTTATTTTTAAAACTATCCAAAGGGCAAGCTCCAAGTTAATTGAGCCCGATGCCAGACGGATCTAATTTTTAACCAGGGCAAAGCTCCAGTTTAACCATCAAAAAATGCATGGCCTGGCTTTTGCTCTGGTAAGAGTGGCAGATTGACTTCCCAGAGTTATCAGCCTTGATATCTCAACTTTAGTTCTATCCTTCAATTCTGATGGTTTCTGCTAACCTATAAAAACTCTTACCATGAATCTTGTAATGGCAAAACCAAGAACTCATTCTGTCCATAAATTTTAATAGTTTATTATGGACCGCACTCAGATTTAGAAAGTACAGGTGACCTTTCTAAAGACCTGAAAAGTTGTTAACTGGATGAACATGCTTAAGATGGATTGAAGTCCAAACTGCAATACAGTCCAAGATTTCAGCTGATTTATTATATGACACTAATATCTAATATGCATATGTTTTCAAATATATTCCCTCCAATAGCACACAATAAGGAAAAGACATTGATAGGCAGGACTCTCTGCCATATAAATTTGGTTCCAAGTCCAGAAAAGAATAAGAAACATCGAGTCCGATGCGACAAAACTATGTGCCTTCAAACAAAACACTTCTTGTATTGCTGATGAATATTCTCTGGGTCCTATCTATTTACATATTGCTTACAAGGCGTTAATTTGTCCCCATAGGTCTAGGGACTTAACAATCACATATTTATTAACACAACCAATAGCTTTCAAGTAACTTTGCAAAATGTCAAAACATCACTGCAACTGATTTATGCTCCTCATCCTTCGGTTGGAAACAATGGTGATCCTCTGGTCCTGGAGCATGTTCATTTCGGGTGCCAAAAGTCTAGTATAGCGATCAAAATACAGAAGTTGCTTTATGAGAAGTGCAAACTCACGGGGAAACTCAACCCATATGACTCACTAACCCTTACCTGCAAGAAAACCAAATGATAATTTAAGCTAAACAACCCAAGGATTTCCTGTTTTCACAATAAATTCTAAATATGACAAAATATAACAACTGATCGAAATAATCCAATTTCGCCAAATACAAGGTGATGAAATTCAGATATTTGGTATTACCATGGACATTGTTCAGCAAGTGAAATTCAGAAGCAATTTATTTTAGGAATTTTAACATCATTATGTCTTATCTGCACGATGCAACAATTCTTCACTTCCACAAACTAGCTTACCACATCAAGGAATAGAGCATTCATCTGCCTTTCGTCAACAACAACATTAGCAGAGACAGCCGCTGCATTTGGACTTCTAGCAGTTGCAACAACAATCTCAGTGTCTAGGTCCTGCCAGAGATCAACCATTGTCACCAATAAAGCACGAAGACAACGAAATTTAAAATGAAGAACTTAAATCCCACTTTCAATAGTCAATCTGGACACCAGGATGTACTACTTTCATATAATTATGAGTGAAAGATTCTGAGTAGGGAATTTTAATGACTATCTAATTACTCCAAAATCTTCCAGGAATTTAAGAATACTTGTTTCTACAGAATCAATACTATCAACACTGACATGAAACCAATGGTATACGATCAAATGAAAAAAATAATTATATGGAAGAATTGCAAACTTAATAAAGATGAACAAGGGCAGGAAAGTTCATCAAAAAGAAAAGAAAAGAAAAAAAGAATATTACTAGCCATACTTTTAAAGAATCAGTTCCTTGTTTAGTGTTTTTATAAGTGCTTTATTTACCATCAAAGTCATTCACTAGCCTGCTAACAAGTTCAAAACAACCATACCACGCTAAAATTTTGAGCCCTTCTGTAGGCTTTGTTTTCTGAAGGTACCTCAAGTTGAGAAATATATAATAGAGATAGGAAGATGGAGAACAGATAATCAAGTTATGGTGGAAAAAGGCCGCATATTTTTCTTTCAATTCCAGTATATGATGGTGAAAAATCGTGTTGAGCCTACAATGCTCTCTCCTACCTGTTATTCCCTAGGAAATTGGTCAGGTTGTGGAAGAAATCTTCCAGGGATCAAACAATAACCAAAGGTTGGTGAGTCCCAACAACATACAAGATCTTGTTAGTCCATTTGGCTTGGTAGGAGCAATGTGATCTCCAAAAAAGAATCCAAGAACATGAATTTGCTGGTTTGAAATTATTAGTCTCATAATTAGAGAACTTGCGTGCTGGCAGTTCAAAGGAGGGAATCAAAGGGTGCCTTCTAATCTGCTAGCCGCTAATGCTATCACCTCCTTTTAGGTTTTGTTTGTTTGCTTGTTTATTTCTCTTGTTAATAACTAGTGCCACATTTTGTGGCTTGAGTCTGTGTTAATGTCACGGGCCTAGTCTTATGTACTTTTTCTGAGAGTATCCAGAGGTCAGTTTATGCTCCCCATCCCTCCTGATAGAATGACTTTCTTTAATCTAATAAACCAAACTGAATGATATAATTTTTCTATAATCCAATAAAGCAAATTGGATGACTAGTTTTTCTTTAATCTAATAAACCAAATTGAATGATATGGTTTACTTCCAGAACAAGAATGCTTTCTGCTTTCTTGTTTATTTTCCTTTTTGGGTAGTTTGTGCTTTCTGGTTATAATTATTTTCCTTTTTTGGCAGTTTCTGTACTGCATTTGAAATTAGGTGTTTCTGGTTCTGTACTACTGTTTAATGTCATTTCTTTTTGAAGCTGTTGATAGGCAGGTCAATAGTTTCAGTCTTTGAATTTAGCTAACAAAGTTCCATGTCAAAACTTAACTCCAAAGAGAGCTCCCTTTAAACCAAATACCAATAAAATAATGAAAGAGAAAAGGTACTTGTCTACAAAAACATAAGCTCTAATTGCTTCTACAAGAAATAGTGGTACCAGTGCAGCAAACATATGATCCACTAAATGTGATATATCACACCTGTATTGATGAGAACAACTTTTCCAAGTCTCTTGCAAAGGCTTTAACATCTACGTTCTTTTCTGTGGCACCCATTTCAATCAAGGAAGAAGCCATAGCATCATAATTTTCAGTTGCAAAGGATTCCAAAAAGATTTCCATGGCAGCCCATGTCTTTGGAGATATTCGGCCCACAATTCCTGAAGAATTTAACATCATTATTAATTTTGTTAATAATATCATTATGCTGAATCATGAATATTGTAGAAATAAACCTAATGGTCATCAGAATGTACACACTCTAGCACATCTTTAAGACAACACCATCACAGAAGAGATAATGCATTTGGTCTTCTAGAGTGCAAATTAGCAACCTTTCTTTTTTTTTTCTTTTTTTTAATACTGATGCATAAAATTAGCAACCTTTCTTTTTTCTTTCTTTTTTAATCCTGATGCATAAAAACAAGGCAACAAATTAAGAAAAATGTACTCAGGTTGACAACAAAATCATCTATAAGTAGGATTGCATATTTAGGTATTCATATCTGTTGGACTCTGTAAAATCTGACAATCTATATGCAAATCTACATACAATTCTTTCAAAGTTAGAACCAGGATCCTGGTCAGAAGGTTATCTTGTGTAACAGATCAAAAGCCCATGCCTCTCCATTAATAGAGCATTAATTTATTGCTTTTTTCCATTTCAAGCAAATAAAACAGATCGTGAATTAGTAGACATCCCTCTAGCTAGTATTCAGTCATATGAGAAAATGTGACAAAAGAAGGTTCTCATCAAGCATGCATAGTTACAGATGACCTGGCACAGACATGGGCATATTATGGACAGAGCCTTGCAGTTTTGCTGTGACATTTTGGCATCAAATAAACTCATGCACTGGAAGGCTGGCTGGGCCATGACCTTCGTGGGTCAGAGAATGCTTCCCTGAACCCAACATAGACATGGGTTGGAATCTTTCAGAAAGAGAAGAATAAGGCTGAAAGCAGAGAGCTGAGGGAAGGCAACCAGGACAGAGGAATGGGTCAGAACTGTTTCATAGATAGATACTATTTATACTTTGAGACAAATAAAACATTTTTTTTTAATGAAATACAGTCAGATCAGGCTGATTTAAACCCAAGCACGAAAAATATTGATGGGGCCCAAAATTCCAAGCCAAAATTGGACCTATAAAACATACATGTCAAAACCCACTCAATTAACAAACCAAGACCCCAGATTGCAGGCCAATAAGGCACTCATGGGTCTCCAAGAAATACACATATTGTGTTAATACATACATAATTATGAGCAACATATAAAAAACTACAGCAACAAAAGCAATCAATACTACATGCTGGATTAAGATAAATAGCAGTGCAAGAAGAACTTCGCATTAAGAATCTAAATCACAGAAATTTTGCATTTTGCATGGCATGTAAAAAGATTAATTTTGCAAAGAAAACAAATAGCACTTCAGAGTCATCATCTATTTTCTCAGCTCAGGGGATGGGCAGTTCCACCAGTGTCATAAGTTAATTATAACTTTTCACCCATTATATTCTTAAGTTTTGAGCAAATAATTACAATGTGCATTGCATAATATGTGTTGTACTTATAGTTCAAGAAACCATGGTTAAAACAGCAAAATACTGAAGATATGTAAGGTTGTTAATTGGGGAGTTGAACTAGTATAGACCAAAATCAAGAAACCCAATGCGGCCATCACGAAGCAGCCATAAGTTCCCTGCATGCACATCGCATGGAAGATCTCACATCCAATCAAGCTACCAAACCTGCACAAGGATTTCATTATTAAATTAGAGCTAAACATATTTTAGTATAACAAATATTACTAAAACATTTTGTATATCCTGCAAAGCAAGTCAATCTGTTAATCAGTAGCAATTATCTCACTGAATCCTGGAAAGATATTGACGCGATAACACTGATGGATTAAAATCTTTACCAGACATTAAGTGCAGTTACTAGAGTCTTCTCAGGATCAGGAACAAGTGATCTTATAGAATCTAGATCAGTGAGAGGAACTCCATAGAGTCTCTCCATTGTCAATACACGCCGTGTGCTACAGTGTTGATAGACCATTGGAGCCTTGGCCTGCCTCTCTAGTCCCATGTTTTCTAAATATCTCCTGAATGATTCGATATTTACAGCTTCTTTTCGAAAGTCAACCTCTTCAAGCATTGATTCTTTTATATCTCTGACAATGCCTACCTAGTGTGAGAGTTTCTATAATTAATGAAAACAGCACCATAAAATCTTGAAAAATGCAAAAGAAAATAATTGAAGCATAAGATACAATATTTTTACTTAAACACAGTAGCTGAATTGGTTTGTTCTAGCTTAAGTAAATGATAGAAATAAACAATAGGATGACAGCTCCAGATTAGATGCACTTTCAATTTTAGAAACAATATTTACTTCCCAAAAGAACAAGGAGGTTACATGGCTAATCAAAGTATATAGAGGTTTTGTGTGGAAAAGTAGGTAATATTTTTGGTTTTATTTCCAATATGTCATTTTCTTATACCATCCAAACATCCCTAATCCCCTAGCATGAATAGAATACTCTTAACTTATTTGGAGCCAAGAACAAAAGATCATGGTAGCAAACATAATGAATCGAAGGAATTGGTTCACACTACGGATATGAGACACAATGGTCTGGAATTGGAAGACAAATGCCTGACAAGATATTGATCAGTGATGGAACACAGCTTTCAATCCAAATAATGAACTACCAAACATACTCTTCTTGTTCAGTTTAAGTTCCATGCACATGCAATGTTCAAATTCTGGTACCAAAATGATCTTTACTGATAACTTACTCATATATAGAATATTATTTTGTTAGATCTTAATTTTTGATAACGCATTGAAAGGATGAGTCCTTCCACACATCTTATTCTTCTGTTTGGATAAATTATAAGGATCTGGGTCAAGAATTGCTGGCACATGTTTGTTATTAATTTTCATTTTGGCAACTCTTTAGTTGGCGAAGCATTAATTGACATGTAACGTAAAAGCCGAATGCCTGATCATGGGAAATTTGTCTGTTTCCATAAAGGTTCTCAATAATCAGAGCAACCAATCACATACCAGTGATGTCCGCTGAAGTTCAGGGTTCACGAACTCCAGAATGCGAGCAACAATGTAAACAAAGTTCAAATCTGCAACAAGTATATCTTTTATACCAGGTTTAAGACCTTTATCACCACTTCTTGCTGCGAACTTTTCAGCCTTGCACCATGAACCTGGAAAAGTTATAGGAGTTCCCAATAGTGGTACCTCAGATGAATCAGCAAGGAAGATTAATAGGAACATCATTAACAAACCTGAGCTATTGAGGCTGAGGCAATTGGCACTGGATCAATATACTCATAAACACTATTTAATGGCCTCTGCAATTCCTCACGCAATATAGCCTCAATTTCATTAAAGGGAACTGGTGGAGCTTGATCAAAGCAATTCTGAAATTCCTGGACATAATCTGCAGGAAATAATGTTGGTGCAGAGGCTATGAACTGCACCTTTGCATCATCAGATAAGCATCCAATTTTGCAATCACAGTAAATACAATGTTTTCATTCCACTTTACAGGTTTGCTGAACCAACCACAACTAGTTTCAGATTGAGACTTCTTGAGTTTAAGGACTGCTGAAATTTACAACAAAAATCTGTATAATAGAAAAGTAAGATTCGGCAAACGGGCATAATTTGGCTGGTTGGCAGTTGGTAGATGGTAACCCTCTCTACATGGAAGAGGCCGTGAGCTCAAATCCGGATGGTGGTATCCCCACTATATTTCTCAGAAAGGAAAAATATAGGGAAAACGCATGCATAGCATGACAATGAACTCTAGAGTACAAAAGAGAATCAGGAGTGGGCAGTATCATTGTATCCAGCAATGATTATGAATATCTATTAAAGAAATAAGCAGGACAGTGTATATTAATTCACTAAGATAATGTGAGAGGGAATTTGAAGTCACAAGTAAGGCAATAGTTGCCAGTACTTTAAACAACAATTGATGGATACATCTGGTAGAAAAGTATTTCAGAAGAAACTGAATGCAGAGCTCTGACTGAGGAGATTAAGAAATGAAGGTAGCATGAAAGAAACAAGGCATCAAGCATGCATGACGAAAGGTGCTAGCCAAAGGAATAAAAGATAACTAGAGATATAAACAATATGTACAATCATACATATTAAAGAAAAGAAAATCCTTTAACTAACGAACACATGGTGATATTCTTTTGAGCTTGTGGATAGCATCCCAAAGGGTTGCTGGTATATCTTAGAGCATCCATGCTGCAGAGAATAATTTCAAGTGCAGATATATTGATACACTCAACAACATAGTTTACAAAACCACTACAAACAGAACAACCACAGGAGTCAAGAAGATTAAGAACTCAAGATGCATGACATACCAAAGTTTGATGTAACAATAAAGCAAACAAACTATGCTTTGGCTCTTTAATTAACTTCATTTCATATAAAAATTTCATGAATCTATGCTAGTTTCATAAACCCCAAACAAGTGAATTTGCACCAGTTAGAATCTGATGATGAAACTACTATTGACTTGAAAATTAATAAATACAGTGGAAAAAGATGAATATTACATATTAGATTGTATATTAAATTTACCAGTATTCTGTTAGACAGCACTTGCATAATCATTAGCAAAATGATAATATCAAAATTCAAGCATCATCAACTCTTTGTTCAAATTTGTGAACAGTATGATATGTGCAAAAGGTTTCAAGCAGATTGCATTAGTTCTTAGAACATCAGACAATAAAGGGTATTTTACATAGAAAATTGAAACTTATAGTTTCCACCAAGAAAATTACAGAGAGGTAAGGCAAATTAGAATTAAAACCACTTTTTTTTTCTGTTCACACCTGGCCTAGCTTGATGTAAGTTGCTCCCATGCGTTCAAATAGTCTCCGCAGATAAAGGGGAGAAAGTAATCCAAGCTGCATTTGGGTTGGCAGCCCTGCAGAGGTATTTGCTGCCTGCACAAAATCAAAGAAGTTAATACTGACTTATTGATTTACAAGAAAAGATTGACAGAAAAGGCGATTTTCACAAACAAAGCTATGATTAAACACTAGAGCTCTATGGTTAAGCAGGTGCAATAAGGAACCAGCAAGAACACTTGATAGACTAGCAAATCAACAAGGTTTTAAGGTAATATGTCCAATATGGACAAGCAAGTAAACCTATCTTTTATATAACTGTAATTAAAAGCCCTTCTTTGTTAAAGAGCTGTTTAGCATTTTATATAACTCAATATGTAATGTAGATGAAGATGAACTGATCAAGAACTCCTGTACATCTGAGAAACATAACTCAAGATAAGCAAAGTGCAAAAACTTACAAGGACAAACATAACACCTGAAAGACTGGAAACTAGGAATTGATTGGGAAAAAAATAAATAGTTAAAAGAGAAGGCACAAAACCATTTAATCCTCCTACATGAACTATTTCAAATGATAAAAGTGTGCAATATACTGGTGCCCTAATGTTCTTGATCCTTCTACAGTTCCACTAACCTTGGGAATTGGTTAGACAATCAGGTAGGCAAATGTTAATTAAGACCCTTTTCCTTCCATCTTTCTTAGGCTGATTACAAACCTAATGTGCCATCAAACTGAAATGAAATAATTCAGCAACATTTTAATGTCAGAAACCCTCAGTAGCCCAGGCTAATAGTCCTCTCTGACTACCTGTGGCCAAGATCATTGGTCCATTAGTGCAGATCATCAAGCCCAGCAGACTAGTCCATGGGTCTTGCCTGCCTACAGTTTTGCCCATTAATCAATCTTCTGATATCATTTAGCTTGGTAAGCCTGTTCTTCACTTTTTTGTCATCACTTCTGGGGTTTTTATGCAAGCAGATCCTAATATTAGAAATTCCTATTTGCATATCACATGCATATAAGTCCTATGTGTTCGCTTATACTACATGTAATGGCTAATAAAGTAAAAACAATACAATTCCTTTAATTCTCCAGTTCTTAATGACTTCACTCATCAATGAAGCAAAGTTGAGTGGCTTCTCAGAACTAAATGGTTGTACGATTTACCCAAGCTATCTGCCTTACTCCAACCAGTTCCAATTGAATTACTATAAATAGTAAGTTTTAACCATTAAATAATGCTGTAAATCCTATGACCATTTAGTCTGCTATAATTTGTTTTATTTTTTTAGATCCTGAATCACTTGGTGATCTAAATAGAAAATTTTTAATGGCAGATGAGTACTGACACATAACTCCGCCAAGGCCGGTCCCAAGCCCAGG
The DNA here is from genome assembly GCA_900491605.1 of Calamus simplicifolius. Classification (NCBI taxonomy): domain Eukaryota; kingdom Viridiplantae; phylum Streptophyta; class Magnoliopsida; order Arecales; family Arecaceae; genus Calamus; species Calamus simplicifolius. Next base: position 312,215 of record UESW01003907.1, on the reverse strand, counting down.
TAAAGGAGGAGGGCTGTGTTAGGTAGCTGACAGCCAGCGTAAAACTCCGTCAGATCCCTTAAAATATGAATCTATTAAATCAAACTTTGCGAAGGGCTAGAAGATTTGAATGCTGACTTGGTCCTAAATAGAGCAGAGTGGAGGGAGCATATTCATGTAGCCAACCCCATGTAGTTAGGAAAAGGCTTAGATGAGTTGAGTTGAGTTGAGATGAGTACTGACACATGTCACCCACCATAACATCACTCGGTCACCAAGATGGCAGTTGGAGATTGGTGAGGTACCTGGCAGGTAGAAGGCTCAGTTCAGCCCCAGGTATCATGGAGTCAAACACCAACTTCCACATAGGACCCGTGATATGGTAGATGATCTCCAGCATCTTTTATGGTAGATATATCCAGTTTAAAGTTCCAGTCCCAGATTTACAGGTTTGTCATTTAGACACAGAATAGATCTTGATTCAGCTTGTCTGCAAACATTAACTGCAGGTAGCTTGAATCTTCTAAACATGTTCGACATTCATTTGGTTGGATGGTGATTTCATTACTATCTCAAGAATACATTTCTTTTGTACACTAAAATGCATATAGTGAATACAATAGACTAAAGACCCAAGAGTACCTCAACTCAGTTGCTTTGCTATCATTATTTTTAACTGCTGTAGGTATTTACCTCTCTACTAAGATTCTTATGTAGGGAAGCATGATGTTTTAGATTCCCTAGGTATGAATTAAAAAGTATCTATCACTAATCTATTCAACCAGCATTAAGGTACAGCAAGAAACTGTTAAAAGTAACCTTGTGTTCCTATCAAGCTTCAACTGGCATATCAACATATAAACTTACCTTTGATGCAACTTACTGTAGTGGCTAACTGATGAACTGGATATGACTGTTACTTCAGGCATATCTCTATATGATTAACTGAAAATTTAGCTTGCTCGAGAATCTATTTCCAGTTGTTTCTTCAATTTTTTGCAACAACTGTTTGCAAAAATTTACAATTTATTCTAAATTTTGCATAATTCCAGAAATTATCTGGAATCATTGCTAAATGATTCCCTTTTATATAGGAAAATCCTTTTTATTCCTGAAAGAATCTTCACCACCTCATTTATCTGAAATGCATTCAGAAAATGTTAGCAGATTGCTGCCACAAGGAGGGAAGACATGGACTCTCCCTCACAAGAAATGTACTGGGCTCTATCATCCTATGGTTATATAAAGAGTGGTGAGATGACAATACAAAAGGGGAACAAAGGTGAAATGAGTTAAAACTCAACTCAACTCATCTAAGCCTTTTCCCAACTACATGGGGCCAGCTGCTTGAATCTGCTCCCTCCACTCTACTTTATTCAAGGCTAAGTCGACATTCAAATTATAAATAGTTATATCTTTTTTAATTATTTTTGTCCATGTTAGTTTAGGTCTACCTCTACCTCTATGGATTGTTAAAAGATCACTTTTTCTAACTGAACATCTAAAGGTCTTTGTTATATATGTCCAAACCATTGTAATCGATTTTCTTTCATTTTATCTTCAATTAGGGCTACTCTTATCATTCTCTTATATATTTATTTCTAATTCTATTTTTTAAAGTTTATCATATATCCATCTTAACATTTCTGTTACACTTAATTTATTCACATGTTGTTTCAGTATTGCCCAACACTCTCTTCCAAGCATAGCTGGTCTAATAGCAGTTTTATAAAATTTTTCTTTCAATTTTAACGGAATGCATCAGTCAAAAGGTGAAATGAGTTGACTGCATAAAATCTCTAATTGGTGCCAGATACAAATATTTACAACAACACACCATACCTTAGAAACGTCATTGAGCCACTCCCCGCCAACTCCAATAACAGCTTGAATACCTTGTGCTAGCCTCACCGCACCCCTAGGTCCTGTATTAATTGATGTTTGGAGAATGTCTTCAACCAACTTGGGCAAGTTGTTGATCCTGTCTGAAGTAAAACGAAGAGATTAACATAAGTGTGCCCTGATTATAGAAGAAGGGATGAGAAAGCAGTGGGGGCTGGTCATGCATCTGTGACTTCTTTGAAAATAAGGAACAAAAAGTGCATTTCTTGCCTTAGATCTCAATAGATGGAACCTTGAATTTTTTTGGTGGTCAATGATAGAGCAAAAGGGTGAAAAGATAACCAATCCATTAATAATAGAAAAGAACTACAAGCTGCATGACATAACTTAGGACAAATAAAAATAACCTGGACTCAGTCTCATACGGTTTCTGAACATTTTTCATGAAACAAAGATAATACACGGAATCGATGTCCTCATGCATCATCACAATTATCATTGAGCTTTAATCAGAGAATTATGATCCACTTTATAGTTTTTTCTTTGCCAAACATTTCTACTAGGTACTATCTCATATCGTGTACATACTTGAGCCTCCTTTTATCAGGGGATAATAATCCCTGACCTTCTCAATTCGGGCTTGGGACTAGCATGCATTTTTATATGATAATAAAAAGCAATTTGAAACAATAATTACAGTATTTAAGATGACATCTAGAGCCAGCGTGCTTCTGTCTGTGCTTAATTATAACAACTTTCAACCATGCTCACCTGTCATGGTTCGTGATAATCACATAGAGGGATATGATCTCCATTAAATAAGCACTTTTACCAACTTCGTTCGAAGTATTTGTCCAAGTAATAGTTTTTGCATGAAAAAAAGACGTTCCAGTTGGAGCATGAACCCACTAAATAGCACCTCTTCCCTCCCCCTTACAAGAACGGTGAGTTATAACCTCCTAAGCAGAATCCATTTGAACTCACATTGAATGCGTGCTAATGCTTAATTTGCTGCAATATGAGAAGTTATTGCACCTCACATCAAGTTTTGAAAGAGAGTGAAAAACTGAATGCCAGTCTGTCGTGTATCTCATTTAAGGTCAAGGACCTACTTCAAGAAGAGAGGTTCTACAAGAATTTAATCCTCACTGAACAAGATAATCCGGTTCCAACTTTAAATAGATTCTACCTCTATTTGCAGAAATCATGCAATGAAGTATGACGAGATTAAAACAAGCAGGTAAATTAAGTACGTGCTAAAATCTAAATATTAAGATCGCATCTTGACTCATTCTTTCGCAAAACAAAATGAATTTCATGCTGTAAAGCAGTACAATCCATCAGTTCAACGCCTAGCGGAAAATTATATGAAAGTTAAATTTACAAGATAGGGTACCTTGGAAGCGAGTAGAGAAGTCCTGAGCTTGTGAATACCGAGCAAAACAACTATTCTATTCCGCCGATCATTGATCTTCCTCATCCGTACTGTGCCACTAATTGCCGGCAGCTGAAATTTGAAAACGGAATTTCCGACCAATTTATCATAAATTCAATCTTTTTAGGAGAAAAAATTCCGCTGGACTGATAAAAGCCCCAATTAAAGCAATTGAACTATCCATAAGAATGCAAGAATCAAATCCTAAAAAAGCATCGGAATTACTGCCAAAAAATGAAAGTCCTAATGCCAACAGAGAAACGAAAACGAAAATTTAAATCTAAGGTGTGCACAAGATGCTCGCCATGACACTGTAATAAGTTCAAGAAAAGGAGGAAAGGCGGTGAAGAAGAAAGATTTCTTCGAAGCGATGGAACAAGAAGAGATCGAGAAGCACACGATTAGAAGGATCGAAAACTTTGAACAGAAATCGAAAGATAGAAGATGGTGAGAGGACGGACCCGGGAGGGGTTGAGAAGGGGAGGAACCCGCGGGTAGGCGGCGGCACCTCGGATCACGGAGACCGACATGGCCGACGACAGAAGAGAAGAAGACGGGCAGAAGCCGCAAAGAGCCTTCGTCCTCTCGCGTGGCTTCACGCTTTGGGAGCACCTACTCCTGGGGCAGAGCGCGCCACGTTCCGATAGACTACAGATCTTGCCGTATATTTTTGCGCGACGGATTCTCTACCGTACGTATGCTTTGATATCTCTCTCAAAGGCAACGCACCGCAGCTCTTCTCCTCCCCTTGTCTGCTGGCCACGTATCACTGTCCTCGCATTTAATTCGTCCACAAGAAAATATATCTATTTATCTATTCTAGAAGTAAAAATATATTTATCACCATTCTAATCTTCAACTCGTTTGACAAAACTTCAGATCCGAAGCCACTGTCCGCTAATTTATGATCCAAAAAAGAACCGTTTGATTTATGGTTTGATTTTTATATAAATATTTTATAATACTTAATCTAATTATATATTTAATTTATACTGAATAATATTTAAATATTAAATATTTTAAGTTTTATTATATATTTATATAATAATACGTAAATATTAAATTTTAAATATTAACTACATGAAGGAGATGCCTTTGATTTGCAAGGAGAGCACTGGGTGCGTCAAAACGCTGACAATAATAAATAGAAGTTTTTGTATAATTTTTTTAGCCATGGCAACTATGCATTAGGAGCATGGTGCAAGTTTCAATGAATTCACAAATACATGCACATTAACTTCATAGTTTGGGCAACAAATGACAACCACATCGAATCATTACAATAGCTTATGAGCCTTGTTATGACCATTTGGAGTTGATTCTATGGTATACAATACCATAGAATCCATCTGTTATCAGGGGTTTTGTGTGATTAATGTGAGTTGAGTTATTCTGCATCTAAATACATATATTGCCTTTAGTGATTCTTAAGAAAATCTAGGTTACAATATCTTGAGATATACATGGCATTTTTCTTGCAGCACTGAAGCAAATTGCTAAGTTTTCAAGCACCAATTTAGAGCTTGCATGGAAATTGTAGTAGATACCGTCAGCATAACTCTACCATCTACTGGGACTTATCATTTTAACATCTATTTGATTGAAACGTGAATCATTAGACAAAGAAGAATCGTTTCTCCGATTTAATCATTCAAAAGGTTGGACCTTGGCCATGCATTGTAGCGATAGATTGCTACCAAAATTATAGGAAACACGGAAGACTCCTTCCACGTAATAAGGATTATGATACTAACCATAAGAAAAAAATTTACTACCAGCCTAATTCGGACTCCGGAACCGCTCCCCACCTTCGTGATCGTCTGGTGGTCTCAAAAAAAGTCCGTCGAGGTTGGCTGCGAAAAATGAAGCTTTTCCACCCTATTACTGTTGTTGTTATTATTATGATCCAACGCCTTCCACCTCCAACCCAACAATCCGGCAGAGAAGAGACCGGGCCCACCGGCGGCGAGTCATGGTCCACCCGCCTGCGAGCGCTTACGGATGCCGGCCGCCACGGCGAGGCCCTCTCCCTACTCCGCCGCATGCTCCGCCCCCCACACCCCCGCCCGACGCCTCCACCCTCCCTGCTGCCCTCCTCGCCGCCGCTGCCCTCTCCCTCCCCTCCGTCGCCGCTCAGCTCCACTCCCGCGCCCTCTCCTCGGCTCTCTTCCGATCCCTTCGTCCTCACCGCCCTTCTCTCCGCCTACTCCCGCCTCTCCCTCCTCCCTCTCGTCCGCCGCCTCTTCGCCGACGTCTCGCCCACCACACCCGCCGCCACCCTCGTCGTCGCCTTCAACGCCCTCATCTCCGGCCACGCCCGCCACTCCCTCCCCTCCGCTGCCCTCGCCCTCTTCCGCCGCATGCACCGCTCCGCCCTCCCCTTCAACTCTGTCACCCTCCTCGCCCTCCTCCCTTCCTGTCCCTACTCCACCGTCCCGCCCCTGCATGCCTGCGCTCTCCGCACGGCCCTTGCCGGCGAACCCTCCGTCTCCAACTGCTTCCTTTCCGCCTACGCCCGTGCTGGCGCCGTCAGCCTCGCCCGCCAGGTGTTCGACGAGATGTCCAACCCAAAACACCTCATTTCGTGGAACGCCATGATCTCCTGCTACGCCCAGAACGGCCTCGCCCCTCGCGTTCTGGACCTCTACGGCGAGATGGAGCAGTCTGGCGAAGTCGAGCCGGACCCTGTCACGCTTGTAGGCGTGCTCGCCTCCTGCGCACATCTCGGAGCCCATTCCATTGGCCGGAGAATCCAGCATTATGTAGCTCAAAACCCTGCCTACAGTTCCAATATCTATCTGAAGAATGCACTTATAAACCTGCATGCTAGGTGTGGTGATTTAGCTCGAGCACGAGAGATCTTTGACAAGATGCAGAAAAGAAGCATTGTTTCATGGACTGCCATGATTGCTGGCTATGGAATGCATGGGCACGGAGAGGCAGCATTGCAGCTCTTTGAAAGCATGAGAGCTGATGGAATCCAACCTGATGGAGTTGTAATGGTGAGTGTGTTGTCTGCATGTAGCCATGCCGGGATGACTGACAAGGGATTGGAGTACTTCTCCAAAATGGAGAGAGTCTTTGGGGTTGTTCCCCGGCCGGAGCACTATGCATGCATGGTCGACCTGCTGGGCCGTGCCGGCCAGCTCAAGCAAGCATTGGAGCTCATTCAGTCGATGTCGGTGGAGCCTGATGGTGCTGTCTGGGGTGCACTCTTGGGAGCCTGCAAGATTCATAAGAATGTTGAGTTAGGGGAATTGGCTTTCGAGCATGTCATCAAGCTTGAGCCAACCAATGTGGGTTATTATGTTTTGTTATCAAACATATATTCAGATGCAGGGAGGTTAGATGGTGTGGCAAGTATTCGAGCAATGATGAGACAGAGAGGACTAAGGAAGGATGCTGGTTGTAGTTATATTGAGCTCGAGGGGAGGGTTCATTTGTTCATGGCTGATGACCATTCACACCAACAGGCAAAGAGGATTTATGAAATGGTAGTTAAATTGGAGGCTTTGGTGAAGGAAGCTTGTGGGGTAGAGGAGAAAGAGAGAGATGGAATGAGGAATGAGAAGGGAGGGATTCTGCCAGTAACTGGGTTCCATAGTGAGAAGCTGGCTGTTGCTTTTGGCCTTCTGAACAGTGAAGCTGGGATGGAGATTGTGGTGATTAAGAACCTGAGGGTATGTGAGGATTGTCATTTGTTTATGAAGGTGGTCTCTAATATAGTTAACCGAAGGTTTGTCGTGAGGGATGCAAGTCGGTTCCATCATTTTGAGGGTGGATTGTGTTCTTGTAAAGATTATTGGTAAAACTTAGTTACTCATTTGAGTGAGTTCTTGGAAGGATTGTAAGCCGGCTGTTCTATTAACTTTAACTGACCATATATAATGGAATGCATCGAATGCAATATTCTTAAATCATGAGATATTAAACTATAATAAATAGAGGTATTAAGCTATAATATATAAAAGTTTGAAAATCAAAATGGATTTTGAGTGAAAGTTTGAGAGTCAGAAGTATAATTTAGCCATATATTAATGCATGATAATCTGCACAAAAGGCCTTTGTAATACGGGGAAGATTAATGAACTACTCCTATAGTTTGAAGTATGCGGTAGAGATAGTTGTCTTCAGTCACAGTCGTTTTGAATGTTCTTTTTGATTGTCTTTATTAGGACTCATGTTTGGGAGGCTAAAAGCCGCTTGGAGAGGAGTGCTTAATTAGAACATGATGCTGATGTCTTCTTTTAAAATACTTTGATGAGTAGGTTTTGGGAGGTTAATGAATGGATCGGTATTCTGAAACTGTCGAGTGATGCAACTCTGAAGTTTGACCATTTTGGATCGTTCTTCTTAGAACCTCAAAGTCAATCTACTTTAAAGGGGATTTAGATCCTTCATTTCTCCATTAAAAAAAGGTCTTAGAGCTCTCTCTCCTTAATATCTCTGCTTCCATGCTCTACCATTTACCAAGGATGGTCTTTTTTTTTTTTTTTTTGTGCAGATGGTGATCACACCAATATAGGGTAAGTCGAGTCTAATATATTAGAATACAAAATTTAGGTCAAGAGAGCATGGATTTTCCTGCTTCCAGCTTCAAAATTCAGAGTGGTTGGTCATCCTGGCGGCAATCCAATCTGCTGCAGAGTTGACTTCCCTATAAATGTGCCGAATCTGGGCGCTATGAATTCCCTAAAGGATAGATCGAATGTTATAAATCAAGGGATTGAATGGCAAGCAGTTGCAGGGGTCCTATCGGAGCCAACAGATAACAGTAATAGAATCCCCCTCAATGATAAGACAACGGGCGCTCAGACTACGAATGGCACATAATATACCAGCCTAAGCGGCAGACAACTCAGCAAGAGGCACCGAGAAGTCAAGAAGGCCGAAGCCACCAGTTGCCAACAACGCATCATTCATCCCTCATATCACAAAACCTGATCAGTTGATCTACCACAAACACTCCCATCAAAGTTGATTTTGATAAACTCTAGAGGTGAGGGCTCCTAAAAAATAAAGATCGTTCACCGGTGTGCTGCTAAGATAGCATGGGAGCTCCAGAGGCTATGGCTATCAGAATCAATAACTATGTGATGGAAAGTGAACTCCGCGGATAAGGAGAAGGTTGTCCTGACGATCCTATGGGAAGGAGCCGTCTCATCAGTGAACACAAACCGATTCTGGAATAACCAGATCTGATAAGCTATATAAGCCCTCGTGGTACCCTTCTTGTAGATGCCCCTCTCCAAATCCTGCCTGATCAAACCTAGAAAGGAGATACGTTGAGAAGAAGTACCATCATCTCAGAGCCAGTCACTTGAAATCTACCATATCTGTCTGGCTCTGGAATAGGTGAAGATAGCATGGTCAACCATCTTCTCCTCAAGGCCACATAACGGGCAAGTAGACTGGATGCTCAAACCACGCCTAGAGAGCAGGAAGCTGGTAGGAAGATAGTTCCATGCAAGCTTTCAAACAAATAGCAAACCCTAGGGTGAATTGAAAGATGTCAGATCCATGCCACATTCATCAACTGCTGGGCCTATGGCCTATAAATCCTCAGGAGATCCCTAATATGAGCACGAGCCATACAGGATTTCCTCCAAACCCTGATATCAGAGGTATGACCCGGAGTGAGAAGAATAGATAGAATGCGACGGTAGAGCTCATCCCCAAAGAGACTAGATAGTAAAGGGTATACCAAGCAGAATGGTCCTGGATAATTAAATCAATGACTCTCATTCGACTTGGAATGGCTGTGCTGACAAAGGTAGGCCATTGAGATAGGAGAGGTCTGCAATCCACGTATCCCGAATAACATCCACTAAGGCTCTGTCACCAATCAACCACGAGATGCTGTTCAGAATATCCGAAATGTGTCGACAAACCTCTTTTCAAAAGAAAGAGTGTCCTTAAGTAGACTGAGGATCAGTGAAAGAAATTCAGTCTCCGTATTTGACATGCATGAAAGAGCTCCACATATAGTGCGGATCAAGCAAAAACCGCGTAACATGCCTAGTAATCAAAGCCCCCCTCCTAATAGTGAGGACTGGATCCCAAGCCCCCCCTTAGCGATTGGCAAACAGACAATATCCCAAGCCACTAGGTGAGTACCATGTCCCATCCTGCATCGAGGCCCATAGAAAGTCCCTGAAGTATCTCTCAATCTTCCTCAAGCAAGTTAATGGAATAGCAGCATTAGATAAAATATAGAGATGAATAGCAGAAAGCACCGATTGTAAAAGAGTAATCCTCGCCATCATAGATAGTCCAGTAACCTGCCACCCATCCAGACGATCGTGGACACACCTCTCAAGGTCACTGAAGTCAAAACTCCGTGGTCGTCTCCCTGTTATAGGAATCCCCAGATAGGATAACCAGTCAGCCTGAACCGAGATACCCATGATTTACGTAATAGACCCCTTTAATGTAGAAGTCGTCAAGGGGCTGAAGCAGATCAAGGATTTACTCAGATTAACTTTCTATCCAAAGGCCCGACAGTAAGACTGAAGTATAGTGGCAAAAGTGATAGCATTGCGGATTGAAGTCTTGCTCAGAAGAATGCAATTATCAGCAAAAAGAAGATGAAAAAACAAGGGCCCCTAGGAGCCCACGCTGTAGGGGACCAGACAAGAGCCCTGCTAAGCCTGAAATAGTGCCTGAGATAAAGCATTAACAGAAAGGATGAACAGAAATGAAAAAAGAGGACATCTCTGCCTCAACCCAACCTCAGAGTGAAAGTAATCAGTTTAGCCACTATTAATAAGGATAAAAAGGATGGTCGGTAAACACAGGCCGAGATCCAGTCAATAAAAAGCTCCTCGAACCCAAACTCATCAAGAGTACATCGTAGAAAAGCCCAGCTGACTCTATCGTAAGCTCTCTACATGTCCAGCTTAATGGCCATGAGACACTATCGACCAGAGGCTTCTGAAGATCATGCATGAATTTCTGAGCTAATAGGCATTATCAGTGATGCTACGCCCTCTAAGAAAAGTTCCTTGCTCCAGAGAAATGAGACGAGGGATTACCGTTCGCATCCGGGAGATCAAGAGTCGTGTGCATACCTTATATAAGATAGTACTAAGATTGATAGGCCGATAGTGCTAAGGAATGAAAGCATCAGGGCATTTAGGCATCAAAGTTACAAAAGTTTGATTCCACTTGTGGGACTAGTACTGGTGGAAGAAACGACCTTGGTATGATTTTGGGATGGTTAGAGACGAAAGGATGCTCAACACCTGGCCTTCTAGCGAGGTCATGTACAAGATTGAGCATGAGAGGGGGCAAGGTGGAGCTCTTTGCTACGTTTTCTGTGGTGTTTGGCGCAATAGAAGCTTCCATCTCACCAGCAATATAATCAAATACTGGACCAAAGGAGCTCTTGTTCCCTCTTCCTCCTCTCTTTCCAAAGAAAGGAAAAATAGAAGGGAGAGAGAGAGAGACTGAGATAATTCATGTAGGATGGCAATTTTGAACATGAACCATGAACACAACTCGAATCCAACATAAAGTTAATAGGTTTAGATTAAGCATAAACAATTTGAGCCAAAGTCAGTTGACCCATTAGATAAATTAATAAATAAGTCGGATGATTGACTTACTAATCCAAAGTTGATCTGATTTAAGCGAGCGCCATGACGAGAAGGGTAGGACAAATGGGGTCAATGGCATCGATGACATTCTAAGACATTTAGAGCAAATGGAGTAAGTGGCATCGATGACATTCTAAGACATTTATGATAAAAATCATTATAAGAGAGAGATGGTGGCTCTACTATAGCCTATGAGAAAGTGAGAGAGAGAGAGAGAGAGAGAGAGAGAGAGAGAGAGATACGTGCCATAAATAGACTTTGGTCATTGGCACCATTAAAAGAATAGGTGAAGGATCATTGATATAGTATGCTCATGCAAAATAAGGTCGGACAATTTTTTCCAATGTCTCAAAATATGGGCAAGACTCGTTCAGCATGCAAACTATCAAAACTTAGCTACAGTGAAAATTTCATAGGGTATATTTTAGAAGATGGGTCCGTGTATTGTGAAAAATGTCTCCAGCTTGTCTTGTGGATGATGATTCTATAGTCATTACCAGTCCCTTTGGATGCTTAATTATGCATGATCAAAATATAAATTGTGCCTAGTGTTTGAAGGCTTGGACATACCCGAGTTCAAATGTAGGAATTGAGCTTTGATAGGCAGGAGGACGTGGAAAGTGGAAACTTTGTAGCCTTTGTATGTAATAACCGCATGGCAAAAACTAGTGCAACGAGCTTAGTACAGCAAAAGTAGGTATGTCCAATTTGATATTTGATATGGCTGATCCAGCGTCGTCAGAATAAACGATAACGGCGACTAATGGAGGCCTTCTCGGCCTCCTGAGCCCCCTCTCTCGATGTCGACCTCAAGCCACAGCTCCTGGGCCTCATGAACAGTATCTCAACCCCCGAAACCTGCATAAACAGTGCTTGGCCTCGAGTTCCGCCCTCGACCTCAAGCCATAGCTCCCAGGCCTCATGAACAGTATCTCAACCCCCGAGACCCCCTTGGTCTTGGGCTGCATGAACAGTGCTTGGCCTCGAGTTCCGCCCTCGGCCTCAAGCCACAGCTCTCGGGCCTTATGAACAGTATCTCAAACCCCCGAGACCCCCTCGGTCTCGGGCTGCGTGAACAGTGCTTGGCCTCGAGTTCCGCCCTCGGCCTCAAGCCACAGCTCCTGGGCCTCATGAACAGTATCTCAACCCCCGAGACCCCCTCAGTCTTGGGCTGCGTGAATAGTGCTTGGCCTTGAGTTCCGCCCTTGGACTCAAGCCACAGCTCCCGGGCCTTATGAACAGTATCTCAACCCCCGAGACCCCCTCGGTCTCGGGCTACGTGAACAGTGCTTGGCCCGAGTTCCGCCTCGGCCTCAAGCCATAGCTCCTGAGCCTTATGAACAGTATCTCAACCCCCGAGACCCCTCGGTCTCGGGCTGCATGAACAGTGTTTGATGCATGATCCGGCCTGCTCCGGGCCACCTGGCACACTCACGTAATCCGCCGCACATCCATAGCAGGGTGCGGCCATACCTCATAATGGCGTATGGTCCATCACTTGTCTATCACTGTGCACGACCATACCCCGTTACAGCGTACGGTTCACCATCTGCCCATAACTGTGCGCAGTCACATCCGATGGTGGTGCGTACCATGTACAATCATCGGTGCGAGACACATGTGAGACCGCACTGGTAGGTGACGCAGGACACCTTCGGCATGCACGGCGACAGCACGATCAGTCACTATCAGCCTCATCTTTTGTCCATTATTGAACGGGGCACCTTGAAATCAGTAATCTACAGGAATGGAAGGGTGTATCTTCGAACAGGTATAAAAGCATACGCTCACGTTGTAAATAAGGATCCTTGAACTCTGGTTTTCCTAGCTCCTTTCGGCTAGTTAAGCCCCAATTGTCTAGCTTCCTGGGGGGCTAGACAGTTCTCGTCTATTCCCGAGTGATTAACTTGAGCGTCGGAGGGTCCCCGAGTCCCCACCGGAGCATTCGGTCTTCGAAGACTTTTCTTGCAGGAGTCCGATGAGGAGGACATCCGTTTCCCTGCGCTCGAGGAAAGTGACTTGACATCAACAATATTAAACCATCTCTTGGAAATGAAAATGCTTCAGTCTTGATGAGGATTCTTGAAGGTGAGACAAACATTTAAGTGTGCACCATTGAGAGAGATTGATAGAAAATACTGGACAAAGTTCCGGTGTAGACACTGACACCTCTTACATGAGTTTGCACACTTGCATCAGATTGCTCGGAGCCTAGATATTTCCATTGAATAACAGATTGGATTGGGTCTTGCTTGCACATATTTTATTTCTTGCTTTCTTAGCCTCTCAAGCTAAGATACTTCATATTTATCTTTATTTCATAAATTAAATGAAATGATGTTGCTAGCTCCATATTTATCTTCATTTCATAAATTAAATGAAATGATGCTGCCATATACTACCATTTTTCTCAAGACAAATGACAGCATAAATAAATTACTTTTTGACCAATAACTAAATAGCTAGCACAATGAGAATAATCTAAATAAACCACTTTGACCATATAGCAATAAACATATATAGGAAAAAAAACACACTATAATATAGTCAATTATCTTAATAATTATATAATTTCAAGGATGCAAATCAACGACCTAATATGTCTAGTATGGGCAACTTTACAAATCTCATGACATCTATAAGCTAATGTAATGATCAAGGAGCCAATTACTTCGAATCGTGAATTCGGACATAAGTTTGCCATTGGAGCTGTCCATCTTGAAAAAAAGATTAATTATATAAGCTCAAGAGAGTCTGTGCTTCATGACATTAATATTTGGATGGAAAGCTAAATATATGTTAGGTCTTTCTACAAGTAAAATTTAAGAATTTTTTAATTTCTTTTATTTTTTCATCTCTCCAAATTAAGATAATACCACATGAAAATTGAAGTCGAATATGACATATGCACAAAACTTCTATTAGTTTTTAGTTTTATTTTTGTTCTTTTTCTAAAGCAATAAATCTTTGGTATCATAAGCTTTAAAGATTGTAATGGATTTTAAGTTTGTTTGATGCCTGTAGCTAGCATAGATAGCTTGATCTTTAGGCTGTGTTTGATAGCTTTTTAGCTATCCCTGGATAAATGTACAGGATAGCATTTATCCAGAGGATAGCTGAAGGGATAAGTACCTTTTTAAAATTACCACTCTGCCATCAAGGGATAACTTTAGTTATTCCTGGGTTCCCTAGGGAATAAGTTTAGGGGATAACCCATGGTTAACCATGGGTTATCCCCTCTGGTTAAACTTTTTCAGCACTATCCCCTGTAGCTATAGCATTTAGGGATAAAGAGGGATATCTAGGGGATATTTCCTCTTATCCACCATATCAAACACATCCTTAATGGTTGCTGCATGAAGAAAGAGGAGGATAACAACTATCAGCAGGCTAAACAAGTATGCCAAACAAGTTCTTCATCATTCTTGATTTCCATCTAGTTTATTTTTTCTTTATAGTTTCTTTGAAAATAATATCATCAAACAGGCCCTAAATTTCCTTTTGGAAGATGATGGCGAGACATGGAAGATTTTGAAATTTAATGATTGTCAAAACCCATCAAATTTCGCAGGCAAGCTCAAAATGGAAACTTGGACTCCGTTTAAACAGCACTGTGAAACCCACAGACGTGGTCAGCCTGTTAGTGTTGAGTGCTTTAAAAATCGTGAGCTGTGCGACTGGTTTCCCTCTCCTGTGGTGCTTTGCGATTCGTGCTCGGAGTCATCGTCCCTGATCTCCACCGGCTACTGCTGCTGGTTTTCTTGTTTCCTCGCTGATTGATGGCGTCTTCGTCCGTCAAGCCTCCGGTAGTGGCTTCTTCTCCGAAGACAACCGGCGCTCCGTGGAATCATGCCCAATCGAGTCGCTTCGAATGGGTTTCACCATCGCTGTCTCCGGTTGTGGTCGCCGAGCTGGAGCGTCTCTTCCCGGAGATCATCCAAGTTCCCTTGCGGCCGCTGGAGGAGGAGATCGGTCGATGGAAGAATCTGGCCGTGATTGCTCGTAGTCTTGGCAACTGGGTTCCTCCGGAAGCTCTGGTTCGCGAATTCCTCCGTGCTGGTGTCTCGGGGGAAATTGAAGTTGTCCCTCTGCCGCATCGCCATTATCTTTTCCGGTTTGATGACATTCGTGCTACGGAGCTCGTCCTCGGGCGTCCATGGACAGTTAATGGCCAAGCTTTCGCTGTTTCTGAGTGGATTCCGGATTTCATTCCTTCTGAGAGCACACTACTTCAAGCTCTGCTTTGGGTCCGATTGCCACTGCTCCCCATCGAATTCTGGACTGATGATGCTCTTGCCTCAATCCTATCTGCTGCGGGGAAATTCCTATACTCGGATGCTTTGACCAAGGATCGCAAGCGGGGCGGTTTTGCTCGTGCTTGTATCTCAGTCGACCTGGGTAAGCCTCTGCGCCCAGGTGCTCGGATTCTAGGTTCTGGCATTCCATTTTGGCAACAATTTTCTTTCGAGAATATAGATGGAATCTGTGCCTTCTGTGGATCCTTGCATCTCTCTGGGTCCTGTGAAGCTTCGCCTGATCCCTCATCTTCATCCTTGAAGCCTCGGTTCGGCCCTTGGATGACTGCGGTGAGACAAAGGAAGGCCCCTGTGCTGCAGCAACCGGTGTCTCAGAGATCCTTTGCTCCGGGTACGTCTTCCTCCCCCACCTCCGCCTTATCGAATGAATGGAAAACACCTAAGAAATTTGCACGAAGGAACATTAGGAATGATTTGCATGTTGTGCCTGCCGTTGCTGTGGATCCTTCATCTATTTCCCCTGCTCCTTCTCCTCTGCATGGAATGAAACAGAGCCGGATCCCCCCTTCTGTGCCGTCGGCTGTGGGAGAGACTTCTGTTGATGAGGACGGTAGGGTTGATAACCCAGTGAGTCGTCTTCTTTCACAGCCTCCTCCTATTCACTCTGAAGATCCTGCGTGCCGGTCAATCCCCAGCGTGCCGGTTCGAGTCAATGGAACAGTAGACAAAGGACCAGTAATGAATTGTAACTCTGAATGTTTAATCTCTGTCCCAGTGCTCTCAGGGAATTCTAAAGTCTTAAGCTCCAGTCCTTTTAAGTTGGGGGGCCAGACTCATTCGACTGAAGGTTGCCTTTCTGGGCTGTCGAAACGGGCTCGGCCTGTTGAGCCTGTGTCGCAGTGGGTTTTGTCCAAGGTATCCAAAGGAAAAGGAAAAGCTAACCTCAAGGTTAAGGACATTGGAAATGGATCCTTTGCTTTCTCGGCTTCGCTTGACTCCCCTAGGGGTATGTCTTGTCCGGTGGGGTCGAGGAAGCAAAAGTCACGTCGTAAAGATAACCTGGCCCTTCAGTCTGTGGAAGTGTCAGTCCAGCCGTCTCTCTCGACTGTCACTGACCATGACGAGGCTGTGGCCATTCTTAAGGCAGCCATCCAGAAGGATCGTCATATTGAGATCATGGATTCGTCCAGGGTGGATGACTGTGCTGGCCACGGACCTGAGGGTCCCATGCTGCTTAATGATCTCCTTGGCGAGAAGGTTATGGGGGACACTGTTGGGGGTCCCTCTTCCTCAATTTCTTAAATGAAGATTCTTATTTGGAATGTTCGTGGGGCCCTGAAACCCTCCTTTCGTTCTTCTTTTGGAAGGCTTCAGCAGCTTCATAACCTTGACATCTGTATTTTGACGGAAACTCGTCTTTCGGGGGACAGTTTGTATCGCCTTCGGAGGCAGATTTCTAGATTGTGGAATTCTTATGCTATAAATTCTGCTGGTCTTTCTGGAGGCATTTTGGTTCTTTGGAGATCGGATAGAGTCCGTGTGGATGCCTTTCATGATTGTGGCCAGCAGGTTGCTTTAGTTGTTTCCGAAGGGTCCTCAGCACCTTGGCTGCTTTCGGAAATTTATGCCAGTACTGAGTTTAGGATGCGCCGAGTGCTTTGGGATGAGATCCAACTGCTTCTTGGCCGGGGTTTTCCCTCCCTCATTGCTGGCGATTTTAACTGTATTGTGGGGGCCTCTGAGAAGTGGAGGTAGACAATTTGTTGCTTCCCCGGGCATTGTTGAATTCAGGAACTTTATTACCTCTGCAGATCTTTTGGATTTGGGTTTTACAGGACCCCGGTTCACCTGGTGCAATAATCGTCAGGGGTCTGCTAGAGTCTGGGAGAGACTGGATAGGGCATTGGTTTCTGCCAGCTGGCTTCAACTCTTTCCTTCTGCTACTGTTACTCATTTGCCAAGGATCGGGTCTGACCATTGTCATATCCTCATTTCTACTGATTTGCCTCTTCAGCGGTCTAGACAGTTTAAGTTCGAAAAGTTCTGGACCTTTTATTCTTCTGCGAGACATATCATTTCTTAGGTCTGGCGGTTGCCAGTTAGAGGGTGTGCCTCTTACAGACTTTCTAGACGGCTCCTTCTTGTCAGTCGTAGACTTTCTAGCTGGAACAGGAGGGAGGTCGGGAATATTTTGAGGCAGGTCGAACATGCTGAGTCTATTATCTCTTCTTTGCAAGACAAGGAGGATCAGCAGGGATTTCTCCTTGATGCGGATCTGTCGACCCTCAGATCCACTCTAGCTGTCCACCATTCTCTTATGTTGCAGCAGGAAACTTATTGGAGGCAAAGGTCCCGTATTCAGTGGATTAAGGAGGGTGACCGAAATACGAGGTTCTTTCATCAGACTACTTTGCGGCGCCGATCGGCGAATCGTATCAGATGCATTGATGATGAGGAGGGCCATTCTGTCGAGGATCCGCTGGCGATCAGGGATCAGTTTGTTAACTTCTTCGGACCAGATGGACTGAGATGTCAGGGGTTGGGTTCCCAGTTTCTCCGGTTCTGCCTTCTTATAAGGTCTCCGATGTGAGAATGATAGTCTTATCAGACCTCTTACTATGGAGGAAATTCGCCTCGCTTTATGGGAGCTGGGTCCTGACAAGGCCCCGGGACCTGATGGGTTTCTGCCCTTGTTCTTCCGCCATTATTGGGATATTGTCGGTCCGGATGTGGTCTCTGTTATCCAGTCTGTCTTTTTGCTCACTCATATGCCTTCTGACTGGAAGCGGACTCTTGTTACCTTGATTCCTAAACGTCCTGAGGCTTCCTCCCCTATGCATTACCGGCCCATTAGTCTGTGTACCACTTTATACAAAATCTGTGCTCGAATTTTAGTAACTCGTATGGCTTTGGTTATGCTCATCTTATCTCTCAGGAGCAGGGTGCTTTTCTTAGAGGTCGCAGTATCACGGATAACGCCCTGCTGGCCCAGGAGTTTATGCATGATCTTCACCGTGTGTCGGGACGTAACTGCGTCATGGCTATCAAGCTTGATATGGAGAGGGCCTATGATAGACTAAGGTGGGACTTTCTTTGCAGTACTCTTCATGAGTTTGGCTTCCATGAGGTTTTCGTCGACTGGGTGATGGAGTGTGTCCAAAGGCCGTCTTTCTCTCTTATGATTAATGGTTGTTGTACGGAGTTCTTCCACTCGGCGATGGGTTTAAGACAGGGCTGTCCTCTTTCTCCATTCTTGTTTATTCTCTCTGCCGATGCTCTATCCCGGGAGCTTTCTTTGGCAACGCGGACTTCTGACATCGACCCTTATGCTGCTGGCCCCCTTGGCCCTTCGCTATCCCATTTACTTTTTGCTGATGATTGTCTCCTGCTGGGGAGGGCTACTACCAGCAATGCCTCCACCTTTGCTTCCATCCTTCACTCCTACTGTCATGCCTCGGGGCAGTGTGTCAATCTTAGCAAATCGCTTATTTGTTTTAGTCCGAGGACATCCCGTTCTGTGAAGAGGGCTATATCTCAGATTATGGGCATTCCTTCTCAGTTCGATCGATGTCCTATTTGGGGATTCCTATTTCTGGGAGACGGCCTCGGTGTTCGGACTTTAGTTATCTGGAGAGGCAGATCCGTGATTGTCTGGACGGCTGGCAGGTGTCTGGTCTCTCTATGATGGCGCGGATTACCCTGATCCGGTCTGTGCTCTCGTCGATGCCTACCTATCTTTTATCTAACACTGCTATTCGTTGGCTTGTCTGTGGAAGATTGAGAGATATTTTCGTGATTTTCTTTGGGCTTCGAGTCAAGATGGCCACGGTATTCATCTTCTGGCTTGGGACTCTGTCTGCTTGCCTTTGGCTGAGGGTGGTCTTGGTATCCAGTCGTTACTTCTCAGGAGAGAGGCTCTGACAGCTAGGCATGCCTCCCGGTTCGTTCTTGATCCGAATTGCTTGTGGAGTTCTTTTATGCGTGCCAAGTATGGCAGCTGGAACTCTTCATCTATTCCTCAGACTTCCGGGGGCATTCTTTTTATTGGAAAGAGGTCTGTCGGCATGCTTCGACTATCCTGGATTGTACCTCTTGGATCATTGGGGATGGTTCTTCGGTGGATGCCATTCAGGATGCATGGATTGCTGACCTTCCTCTGTCGCGGTGGCCCACTTTTATCTGCTCTGATACTCCTCATGGTATGCGTGTCAGTGACCTTATATCCGACGATTGCCCTTCCTGGTCGTATTCTCGGGTGGCTAGTTTCTGCGGGACTGAGCTATGTCGGCGTATTCTTTCCATACCTCTGTCTCCATCTGCTAGTACTGATACCAGGGTCTGGAGGAGATCATGCTTGTCTCGTGCTCCCATGAGGGACCTCCTCTCTATGTTCAGAACTTATCCTCAGGATTCGAGGGATTGGGATTGGATTTGGCAACTGTCCGTTCACCCTCGAGTGCGTCTTTTCATCTGGAAACTTGCTCAGGGTATTTTTCCTACCTGCTTCCTTCTCTCGCATCGTGGATTGAGTATTCAGCCTACTTGCCCGGTGTGTGGAACCGAGGATGAAACTATTGATCATGCTATATTCGATTGTGCCAGGGCTCGTCAGATTTGGCAACTCTCTGGTACTTATCCCTGGGTGCACAGTCCTGACTCCCACCATATTTCTTTCCTGAGATTGCTGAAGCAGGGTTTAGGAGGGCCTACTCACCAACGGGGATCTCTCTGGGCTTATATTGCTTATCAGATATGGCTTTCCCGGAATCAAATTGTGTTCTCAGATACGGTTCATTCTCCTCGTAGGATCCTCAGGACGGCTTCCTCCCTCTTTGCTGAGTATTCATCCCATCAGGAGTCCTTTGATTTTGCGAACCTTGGACACTGGGTCTCCCCTGCTGCTGCGGCAGCGAACCGACATACGGTTTTCATTTCTTGGGAGCCTCCTCCTCCAGGGTTTGTTAAAATTAACTTCGATGGGAGTGTCCGGGGTAGATGTACTGGCTCTGCTTATGTCATTCGTGATGCTGATGGCAGGATGCTGACGGCTGGAGGATTTAGCCTTCTTGATCCCTCGGTTCCTATGACGGAGCTCTATGCGGCTTGGGCGGGTTTATCCTTCACCATTCGGACTCTAGGCGCCCGCAAGCTCATCATTGAAGGGGACTCTATCATAGTCATTCGATGGATTCGTCAGCAGTATAGATCCGTTTGCCCTCTATTCCTATCTTATGTGATATCCGAGCTATGATCTTGGAAGCTTCCAACATTCAGATCCATCATGTCTATCGTGAGGCTAATGTTGTTGCGGACTGGATTGCGGGCCAGGATGGCCTCTCACTCTGAGCAGTGGATATGAAGACCGGGCGACTGCTGCCCTCTGGTTATGTCCCAGTTATTAATTTCTGATGTAACGGGTCCGTCCCGATTTAGGGTGGTGTGAATCACCGTCTGTACCAAAAAAAAAAAAAAAAAAACAGCACTGTGAAAGAAAGAATTCTCTGCCATTATATCCTAGATTACAAAGTCCCCAAGTGCTTTTATTGTTGGATATGCAATACATTGCAATGATGCAATGCATCCAAAACAATTTCAAAATTTGTGTAGGGCGAATCAACCTACAGCCAGGGTGGCTAACAAGGAGTGGCAAGATTTTTTAAATCAAATCCAGCAAGTCAAATGGGGTTTAGATTCAGCTCAGATTTTAGCCTTTGAATCCCATTACTTTTTTGGGCCTCATTATCCAAATCCTACGTCCCGGCTAATTTGAATTTGGAGAGCTGTGACATAGCCGTTGGCCCGTTGCTCCTCTCGAATTTAAATCCTCCCTCCTTCCCCTGCCTCTCTTTAACTCGAAAGGCTTCAAACCTTTGGTTGTCCATCTGAAAACCCAGGGCATGGCGTGTCCAGCCACCGGAAAGCAGCAATCCGTCCCTTGATCCCACCAGAAACCCTCGGGCCGACGAACTCTCCGGTGGATTCGTCATCGGCGGAGAAGCTGGTGGCAGTCCGACAGAGGAACAAGCGGCTCCAATTGGGAAGGGAGAAGACGGCCGGGGTGCTGAGAGAAATGGACGCAGTGATGGAAAGAGGGATGAGGGAGATGGAGAGAAGATGGGAGCAGCAGTGGATGGTTGCTGTTGAGATAGAACGGCTGATACAGAAGAAGGGTTTCTTATCTTCTTGTAAAGTGACTCATTGTTCTTTCGATCAGTTCAACAGTAATGGTTTTTATTATATTATTTTTTAAAGGATCGATTCAATGTGGATAGCTAAAGTGTGGGAACTCTGCTGGTCCTTCTTCTCTTTCTTTCTCTCTTTTTTTTTTTTTCTTTACTTTTCTTCTTCTTCTTCTTCTTCTCCTTCTCCTTCTCCTTCTCCTTCTTCTTCTTCTTCTTCTTCTTTTTTTTATTTTTACAAATATACGATCATATAATTTTAGGATGAGTCAAGTTCGATATATCATAATATAAATTTAAGTAAAAATCAAAGGTTCAAAACTATAGTCCTGAGTGATGGATAGCTACCTAGTCAATCGCTGAGTTAACTTTCCGATAGATATACCATGTTCAGATGCTATCAACCTAATGAAATTTCGAATGTCACGAATCAAAAGGATGATAGACAAACTCTGCTTATCCTTTGGCAGAGCAATGAATCCTTTGATTGCTCCCAGTTTTTTTTCAAATATCATTATATAGCAACTATTATTTAAAAAATTAACTACCCTCATGATGATAATCTTTAAATTATTTTAAGAAAATGATGACCGTCATTATTGCTATGCCTACAAAATAATATCTTTGGATGGGGTCTATCCTTGGGGCCTATTGGTAGTGCAAGTTGGAACTTTGTTCCACATGTGGGTAGTTAAAACTTAAAACCCCAACCAATAATAGCTCCGTACCTAGTCCTAGTTTGACTGATGAAATTATATATCTATTTTGAATTTCAAGAAATCATTTTCGACGAGCTAGGGAAGTGGGGAAAGTAAAGCTGAGACATTTGCCCCTTCCACTTGAGACTAATTAAAACATATGAGTTAGTAGTTAATGCTAAGATTTGAAGGAAATTTCGTATGTTTTATATGAATCAAATTCATATAACATGCAGAGAAAGATAAAAATAAATAAGAAATTTAATTCCCAAAGCTCAAGATCCTTAGGAAACAAATTCAGTTAACAAGAAATAACATATGATTTAATAATAGATCATACATGTGTTCTTTATTGGGGATGAAGCCGGTAAACGATTTACTACTAGTCGTCCATGCGTTCGGCCTCTAATGGTGATCCATACGAAGATCTTTGGATGATGTCCTCTCAGGATTAGATGATAATCTTCTTGCGAGGGGTGCTAGCGCTTCTTTTCTTTTCAATTGATTTCCCAAATCAAGAAAGAGAATAATTTCTTGATCAAGATCAAATCTTGATCAATCAAGAGAGAAAATATTTTTTAATCAAGATCAAATCTTGATTTATCAAAGAAAATAATTCTTGATCAAGATCAAATCTTGATCAACCAAGAAGAGAGAGAAAGCCTTCCTTTAACAACCCAGAAAGAGGGACGTGAGAGAGAGAGGGACATCCTAGAGAGAGAAATGATATTTTAGAGAGAGAAAGTAGATGTTAGGCATCCAAAAGAGAGAAAAAGGAGGAGTCAGACATATCTTTCGAAGGGGATATATCTCCCCCTTTTATACATGAAAAGGAGGTTGTATGGTTTCATAAAAAGAGGAATTTTATTTCAACCACCTAACCATTCAACCATATCAAGTTGATAACAAATTATCCTAACAATTTAGGATATTTTCTAACATGATAATTGTTGCGGAAATCAGATCAATAAACAAATCAAAGCAATAAACAAACAAAGATGACATCAAGAATTTACGTGGTTCGATCATGGTGATCTACATCCACGGGCAAGGCAAACAAAGTTCCATTATCAAAAGATGAGAAGATCCTCAAAACCCTTACAGAAGTTTTCACATGTATATCTATATATATACTCCCCAAAAAAATACTTCCATAAAATAAACCCTAGCGGACCGGTTTGGTCCGGGCCCAACAAGAATATCGGGTCGGGTCAAAAAACCGGGCCCGATATATAAAATTCAAGACATATTTAACAAATCTCCATCTTGGCTTGAATTTAACAAACTAGAAGTTGAACATATTCTCCCAGCATCCCTAAGCCTACGTGAGCTAACTCGGTGTAGGAAACAAGGGATGCAACGAAAAAACATATCCACTTCAGGAAAAACAAAATAGAACTTTCATTCACCTCGCCACCAAGCCCCAGAAGGAGCAAACCTCAAACAAGCATGCCAATCAAGTCCAAGCAATGCTTAAACTTGTTGGCGGGAACTATCTTGGTCAGCATATCAGCAGGATTGTCAGCAGTATCAACTTTCTTTACTGCAATATTTCTCTCAGTAAATGCCTCTCGAATAAAATGATACTTGATATCAATGTGCTTTGTCCTCTCATGATATGCTTGATTTTTAATCAAGCAAATAGCACTCTGATTGTCACAAAAGACAACTGAATTGTCTTCCTGCTTGAGCCCAAGTTCTTGAACAAGATTTCGTAACCAAATAGCTTCTTTTACTGCTTCTGCTGCTGCCATATACTCTGCCTCTGTTGTAGACAAAGCAACTGTCGACTGTAAAGTTGATCTCCAACTTATAGCTGAGCCAGATAATGTGAAAAGATAGCCAGTCAAAGATCTTCTCTTATCAATATCCCCAGCATAATCAGAATCCACAAATCCCACAACAGAAGTACAGTTAGAACTATTTCTGTCAAACATTAGGCCCAATTTTGTGGAGCCTCTAAGATACCTAAGTATCCATTTCACTGCCTGCCAATGGACCTTTCCAGGATGTGCCATATATCTGCTCACCACACTAACTGCCTGTGCAATGTCGGGACGAGTGCATACCATAGCGTACATCAAGCTACCAACTGCACTGGAGTATGGGACAGGAGACATTGCAGCCTTCTCGACCTCTGACTGAGGTGAATGTATTGCTGAGAGTCTAAAATGTGATGCTAAAGGTGTACTGACAGGCTTAGAGTTTTGCATGCCAAACTTCTCAAGTACCTTCTCAATATATCTCCTCTGTGAGAGATATAACTTACCTGCTTTTCTGTCTCTCTGAATCTCCATTCCTAAGATCTTCTTGGCAGGACCCAGATCTTTCATTTCAAACTCCTTACTGAGACATTTCTTCAAGATCAACACATCTGACATGTTCTTTGCAGCAATGAGCATGTCATCCACGTATAAAAGGAGATAGACAAAGGATTTATCTGACACCTTCTGAAGTACACACAACTATCATAGCTGCTCCTATGATAACCGCTCCGTGTCATAAAACTGTCGAATCTTTTATACCACTGTCTTGGAGACTGCTTCAAACCATACAATGATTTCTTCAATCGACATACATGATCTTCTTGCCTTCTACATAATAGCCCTCAGGCTGGGCCATATAAATAGTCTCCTCAAGCTCACCATGCAAAAAGGCTGTCTTCACATCGAGTTGCTCAAGCTCTAAGTCAAATTGAGCAACTATAGCCAGCAACACACGAATAGAAGTGTGTTTCACAACAGGAGAGAACACTTCATCATAATCAATTCCCTCCCTCTGATTGTAACCTTTAGCTACAAGTCTTGCCTTGCATCTACTAATTTCAACTCCTGGAATACCTTCCTTTTTCTTAAAGACCCATTTACACCCAATGGCTCTTTTTTCTTTAGGCAATGGCACCAAGTCCCAAGTCTGGTTCTTGTGAAGTGATTCCAGTTCTTCAGCCATAGCAACAGTCCACTTTTCTGATTCCGAACAAGTAACAGCTTCAGTATAGGTAGATGGTTCCTGAATACCCATATCTTCTGCTGTCGTAAGGGCATAAGCCACCAGATCAGAAAACCCATATTTTTGAGGGGGTCGAATCTCCCTCCTTTCTCTGCCAGTAGCAATAGAGTATGGCTGCTCCACCTCATCTTGAGCTTCCTCATCTGAACTAGAATCAATAGTAACAATTTGCTCGCTCAAATCATTTTGAGAGCCTTTTTTCGAAGCTCAACCTGAACCTCCACCTCATTTGTATCACTCTCATGGTTTCCTGCAGACTCATCAACAACATTCCTTTGATCTAGCATAACTTTTCATTAAAAGTAACATCCCTACTAATAATGAATTTAGGTGAATTAGGTTCTATGCACCACAGACGATAACCCTTCACGCCATCAGCATAACCAACAAAGATACACTTCTTTGCTCTAGGTTCAAGTTTACCATCCTTAACATGATA
Organism: Calamus simplicifolius; assembly: GCA_900491605.1. Lineage (NCBI taxonomy): Eukaryota > Viridiplantae > Streptophyta > Magnoliopsida > Arecales > Arecaceae > Calamus > Calamus simplicifolius. The sequence goes on along the minus strand of UESW01003907.1, from coordinate 286,780 downwards.
GTAAGCAGGGCATCCAAAAACCTTTAGATTTGAATAATCACAAGGCTTACCTGACCACATCTCAAAAGGAGTCTTGCATTCAATTGCTGTTGAAGGAGAACGATTAACCAGATAGCAAGAAGTGTTAACTGCTTCAGCCCAAAAGCCTTTTCCATGCCAGCATTAGAGAGCATGCATCTTGCCCTCTCCAATAAGGTTCTGTTCAACCTTTCTGCCACTCCATTTTGCTGTGGAGTGTACCTGACTGTACGGTGTCGAACGATACCTGCATCTGCACAGAATTCATTAAAATCACCACCACAGAACTCAAGACCGTTATCGGTCCTCAGACGTTTGATCTTCTTCCCTGTCTGATTCTCAACAAGGGCTTTCCACTTCTTGAAGGTTTCAAACACTTCACTTTTTCTTTTCAGAAAATAAACCCAAACTTTTCTGGAATAATCGTCAATAAATGTCACAAAGTAAAGAGCACCACCCTTAGATGGAACCTGTGCCGGTCCCCATAAATCAGAATGTATGTAGTCGAGTGTACCCTTCGTTGAATGTGTGCCTGTACTAAAACTGACCTTGCACTGCTTGCCAAGAACACAGTGCTCACAGAAATCTAGTGAGGATGTCTGCTCACCACATAGTAAACCACGTTTACTCAAAACTGTCATGCCACGCTCACTCATATGGCCCAAACGCATATGCCACAATTTTGTTCTATCATCAGCAGAAACAGAATTTGCTGTGCCAATCGAAGAACCCATAACTGTGCTACCCTGTAGATGATACAAGTGATTCACCTTGTTTCCTCTCATCACAACTAGATTGCCTTTGGTGACTTTTAAAGCTCCACCTCCACCTGAGTACATACACCCAATGGAATCCAAACAGCTCAAAGAAATAAGGTTTCTCTTTAAGTCTGGTATGTGCCTAACTTCAGTCAAGGTTCTCACAACTTTGTCATGGCACTTAATCTGAACAGTACCAATTCCCACAATTTTGCATACTGCATCATTTCCCATAAAAACTGATTCACCATTCAATGGTTCGTATGTGGTGAACCATTCCCTATTTGGGCACATGTGATATGATGCTCCTGTATCCATTATCCAAACATCGTTTGAAAAACTAACAACAGAGCATGTCGTAAGAACTCTGTCTGACACACTAGACTCATCTTTCTCAGCAATATTCGCCGCATCTTGGCGTTGACTACGTTGCTTATCCTTTCTCTTGAGCACAGGACAATCTGACTTGTAATGTCCTTTCTTGTGACAATAGTAGCACTCAACGTTCGTCGTATCTCCAGGTGGCCTAGATTTTGAACGACCAACAGATTTCTTTCTAAAAGCTTTATCCTTCTTCTTTGCCCTACCTCTCACGAATAAACCATCTGCCTGTCTCCACTAGTATTTCCATTCAATTTTGTTCTCAATTCTGCAGAATTCAAGGATGCTTTAACATCCTCTAGAGTTATGGATTCACGTCCATAAAGCATCGAGTTCACAAAATTTTCGTATGAGGCAGGCAATGAGCATAACACAATCAAAGCTTGATCTTCTTCCTCGAGTTTAATATCTAGATTTTTCATATCCATAACAATCTTATTAAACTCATTCAAGTGTTCCTTAATAGGCGTACCTTCTCGCATCTTTAGGGTATAAAGACGCTGCTTCAAATAAAGTCTCGATGTTAAAGATTTCTTCATGTAGAGACTTTCCAGTTTCTTCCAAAGACCGGCCGCTGTTTCCTCATCTGCGACTTCTCGCAAAACATTGTCTTCTAGAGACAACTGGATCGCACTATGCGCCTTCTCATCCATCTCTTCAATCTCAGCCGTGGTCATGTCATCTGTATAATTATTATCCAGTGCCCTAACAGAACCCTCTCGCTTCAATAAAGCCTTCATCTTTATTCTCCATAATCCGAAGTTGTTCTGTCCATCAAATGGTGCAATCTGAAACTTCAAAGATGACATCCCAAGAATTCTTAAGAACGAAACGATCAGCTTCACGGACGAAACAGAGGAGGCTGAAATCCGGTGCAAAAGCCCTAGCTTTTGGATGATGAGAAAACCCCGAACGATTGACTTCAAAAGAGCTTGCCGTGAGTCAAGATCCTCACGAATAATTGAGGCAGAGTCTGCGGTACTTTAGTTTGGATGGGAGTCCTCTAATTCGTAGCCGAAGCCTGCTGAATTTTCAAAGGTTACCCAGGCCAGCGCTAGCCCCTAAGAAAGCCTCCAAGATGGAGATCTGCACGAACCCTAGATCTCCTGATAGACAGAGAGGCAGGACGTCGGCCGGAGGCGGTGGCGGCAGAGGAGCGGAGCTTCAAGGTTAACTGCTCCAACGGTTCCAGGACGCGCTCGCCCTCAGCGGCAGGGCAGAGTCAGACGAAGACCGTCGGAAGAAACAGAGGAATCTGATGGCCTTGGGGTTCCTGAGAGGGGCGGAGAGGAAATCTGGTGGCCAAGAGTTTGAAGGTTGGATTCAAAGCTTGCGCCCTTCAAGCCGTCGCCGCAGATCTGTTCATAGCCTTGGGGTTCCTGACAAGCTTCACGGATCTCCAGCGATTTTCCCGGAAGCGAAAGGAAAGATCCGAGCCCCGACAAATAAAACCGAGCAGCGCCTGGGATTTATATAGAATTTGCCCCACTCTCTCTCGCTTCCTCCCTCTGGAAAAAGGGTCACCTCTCTCTTCCCCTCCACTCGAATCGCCCGCCGACCTCTGTTCAAGCGGTTAAAATCGAACGAGAAAGACGGAGCGGGCGAAGGCAATCAGAAAGAGAAGCGCCGAAGCAAGAGGCGTGGAGAAAAAAAAATCGTTCCTTCAGAGCAAAGGAAGGCACGCGAAGCCTCTCGCTCAAAAGAAGATCGAAATCCGCCGCTCACGCTCAGATGAAGAAGAGGCGGAGACGATACAAAAAAAGATTAGGGTTAGGTTTATCCCCTCTCTTTTTTTCAACAAAATTTTCCGAACCAAAGCTCTGATACCAATTTGTTGCGGAAATCAGATCAATAAACAAATCAAAGCAATAAACAAACAAAGATGACATCAAGAATTTACGTGGTTCGATCATGGTGATCTACATCCACGGGCAAGGCAAACAAAGTTCCATTATCAAAAGAGGAGAAGATCCTCAAAACCCTTACAGAAGTTTTCACATGTATATCTATATATATACTCCCCAAAAAAATACTTCTATAAAATAAACCCTAGCGGACCGGTTTGGTCCGGGCCCAACAAGAATATCGGGTCGGGTCAAAAAACCGGGCCCGATATATAAAATTCAAGACATATTTAACAATAATGTTATGATTACAACCACCAAACCATATCCCTAAAAATTAAAAAATTGGTTAACCCATGAAACCAACGTCGCAACCTTGAATTCGGCTTCATGAGGATGCCCCAAATCATGGGGTTCCCTTCTCCATGATGTGGAGATGGGTTATGTCCATCACATGGGCATGGATCCATCCTCCACGTGGCACGATCTCAGCCCTCGATTTAATTGGGTTTCCACGAATCAAATCATGCCATCATATGGACCCAATTAAATATCATATTATTAATCTAATTAATCTAAGCCATCCATCACATGGATCAAGCCTAATTAATGAATTTCATATGTACATCTCATGTACAAAAGGTCTCTCTCTTGAACACAAAATTCTTTTTTCTATGATGAATCCTATTCATCAATTTCATGTTCTCTCATTAAGATCGAGTCAACCTAATCCTAATTAATTGATTATCTAATTTGAATTAAGTCCAACTTAATTCCCATTTTAACTTCATCCAAAATCTTCTTAATGCATGTGACCCATTAGGTCCCTTGACACATTGGTAATAATCATGTCCCTAATATTAACCCTAAGGATGACTTGATCAACACCTTGTCCAAGTCATCAATTCTTTAACCAAATCAACTCTTTGATTAAGTCAAAGAATCCATGATTATAGATCATGAGCGGCCTCTAGCAAAGCATCATGACCACCCAAGTGTTAAGGGTTTGTTGACGTGGTCATCAACACCTGTCCATGAACGGTTACCGTATGATTCAATCCCTTCGTCACATATCCCAGATCAATCAGTGGTATGGAATGTGTCAACCATGTAATTGATTTTTGTTTACTTGATCTCAAAAAAATTGACTCATATGAATTAGAACTTCGAAACCATTTCAAATTCCAACTCAACCTTGCAAGGATTTATCAGTCAATTTAATCCATCAAGTGGCCGTGATATATAACCCTTTCTATCAAGGGAGACGAATCCTGTCTTGATCAAATACCACCTTCATGTGCTTCATGTCATATCCAATCGACACCATATTTTTTACCCGTGGCTAGAGCGACGTTTGCATATCGTCAAAGTATGATATTCCACACATGAGGTGCAATGAAGATCTCAAGTCAAAGGATCACTCGTACCACCGTCATCAGAGATCAACCATGACACTATATAGAATATCCATATGGAATCTCTGTGCGGGTCATCCAATGCATCGTTATAATAACGAACATCCACACACCTTATCCAAGTATCTCCATACTTCAGCTTGCAAGATTAGCTGTTCACCACAAGGGTGAAGATATGCAATGTATGCTAGTTTCATCGGCGTTTGACAGTGTCAAATACTGTCTATGCATCGACTAGGGAAGTTTAAAGAATCGAACCATAATATGCAATTTTGGATCTCACAATTTGTAATCTCTATTACAAATTCTATATGTACAGTTCGCATTCTTTTGGACTTTATCTCACAGGTTAAATATATCTTTATATATATATATATATATATATATATACATCCGGATAGATAAAGAAACCAATAAATTTGATTTGCATTCATAAAGTAATGTGTACAAACTAGCATCTAATTCGATTGGATCTAGAGCACACACTAACAATCTCCCACTTACACTAGAGCCAATCACCCATGTATTTAATACCAAGTGACTAAGAATGACATCATGCTTCTGCTATGGCAGGACTTTAGTGAACGGATCGATAATATTATTGTCTGTAGAGACTCATTCTATTTCATATCATTCCTTCCACTGATTTTCTTAATCACATAATATTTTCTGAGTACATGTTTGGACCTCTGATGAGACCTTGGTTCCTTGGCTTGCGCAATAGCTCCATTGTTATCACAATACAAGAGTATCGGATTAACAATGCTTGGAACCACTCCAAGTTCAGTGATGAACCTTTTGAACCAAACTGTTTATTTAGCTGCATCTGATGCTGTGATGTACTCGGCTTAGTTGTAGAGTCAGCAGTCATCTCCTGCTTGGAACTCTTCCAGCTGACTACCATCATTGAGTGTGAACTCATAGCCTGATTGTGATTTATAATCATCTCCATCAGACTGAAAACTAGAATCCGTGTAACCCCGAACTATAAGGTTATGTCCTCCATAAATCAAGAACATATCCATAGTTCTTCGCAAGTACTTAAGGATATTCTTGACTGCCATCCAATGTTTCTCACCAGTGATACTCAAGGCATAAGAAACATCAGGCCTCGTACATAGTATCACATACATAATGGATCTAATTGCTGATGCATATGGTATCCTATCCATGTACTCTCTTTCTTCTTGGGTCTTAGGACTCATGTCCTTGGAGAGATGTACACCATGTGACATTGGCAGTAATCCCTTCTTGAATTTCTCCATGCTAAATCGCTTTAGCATCTTATCTATGTACATGGATTGGGTCAATCCAAGCAACCTTCTAGATCTATCTCTATAGATCTTTATATCAAGTATATAGGCTGCTTCTCCCAAATCCTTCATGGAGAATTTACCAGACAACCTATCCTTCACTTCTTTAAGGAAGGATACATTGTTTCCTATTAATAATATGTCATCCACATATAATATCAAGAAAACAATATCACTCCCACTAACCTTCTTGTACACACATGAATCATCCTCATTTTTGATGAAATCAAACTCTTTGATTATCACATCAAATCGGATGTTCTAACTTCTAGAGGCTTGCTTAAGTCCATAAATAGACCTTTGTAACTTGCACACTTTCTTAGGATCCATGGATTCAAAACCCTCTGGTTGTATCATATACACATCCTCCTCTAAATTTCCATTTAGGAAGGCAGTCTTGACATCCATCTGCCAGATCTCATAGTCAAAATATGCTGCTATTGCAAGCAAAATCCTTATGGACTTATGCATGGCAACAGGTGAAAAGGTTTTATCAAAGTCAATATCTTGTCTTTGCTTGTAACCTTTTGCAACTAGCCTTGCCTTATAGGTAATCACATTACCATCCATGTCGGTCTTCTTCTTGAAAACCCATTTGCATCCAATGGGTTTTACCCCTTCAGGTAGATCAACCAAGGTCCATACCTGGTTGTCATACATGGAGTCCATCTCAGATTTCATGGCTTCAAGCCATCTCTTGGAGCTAATGTCAGACATTGCCTCCTTGTAGTTGGTAGGCTCATCATCCTCTATAAGAAATGCATATCTCTTAGGGATGTGAATTATCCTACTAGATCTATGTAGTTAGTGTGTACTTGGAGCCACCTGTTGCTTTTCATACAATGTCTGCCTGAATGTGGGTTAAGTCTCCTACTCAACTCCCACTGTATTCGGCATATGCTCCATTCCATCTAATGGGTCTATATTAATTTATGGTTCTTGAGCTTCACTAAGTTCAATCTTACTTCCACTATCCTTTGAAATTATCTCATTTTCTAAAAATGAAGCATTTCTCGAGACAAACACCTTTTGCTCGAGATGATGGTAGAAGTAATATCCTTTTGTTTGTTTGGATATCCCATAAAATTGCATTTATCAGATCTAGCTTCAAGCTTGTCTAATTCATTACGCTTCACATAAGCGTAACATCCCCAAACCCTTAAATGATTAGGGGATGGTTTCTTTCCATACCATATCTCATAGGGAGTGGAGTTGACCGATTTAGATGGAACTCGGTTTAAGGTATATTTGGCAGTTTCTAGCGTATAATCCCAAAACATTTTTGAAAGATCTGCAAGGCTCATCATGGAATATACCATGTCTAATAGTGTACGATTTCTCCTTTCTGACACACGATTGTGCTGTGAGGAAGAATCTCATTCTCCTTCAAATAATCTATGAACTCATGGCTCAAGTATTCACCACCTCGATCTGATCGAAGTATCTTAATACTCTTGCCAGTTTATTTTTCTACTTCACGTCTGAATTCTTTAAACTTTTCAAAGCTTCAGATTTGTGCTTCATCAGATACACATAACCATATCTATTATGGTCATCTATGTAATGAAATAAGAAAAACCTCCAATGGCTTGAATGTTGATGGGTCCACATACATCCGAATATACTAAACCCAAACATTCAGTTGCTCGCTCGCTTTTCCAGTAAAAGGTGACTTGGTCATCTTGCCAAGTAAGCATGATTCACATTCCTCAAACGATTCCCAATCGAATGAGCCCAAGTATCCATTCTTATGTAACTTGGTTAAACGCTTTTCATTTACATGGCCTAGACGATAATGCCATAGAGTCCCTAGTATTATTTGATTTTAAACTTTTTGATTCAATATTGAGAATATGGGCTTAAAGATCAAGAACATAAATTCCATTAAACAATTCAGCAGAACCAAAGAACATTTCATTTCAAAAAATAGAAATACCTTTATTTCCAATTTCAAATGAATACCCGTTCATTACTAAACATGAAATAGATATAATATTCTTTGCTATGTTCGGAACATAGTAACAATTACTAAGTTCAATTCCAAGCCTTGTGGGCAAAGATAAAGAACAAATTCCTACGGCTAATGCAGCAACCTTTGCTCCATTTCCTATTCGTAGGATTACTTCATCTTTCCCCAATTTTCTACTATTTCTTATCATCTCCATATTAATACAAATATGAGACCCACAACCGGTATCCAATACCCAAATGGAATAAGAAGTAATAGAAGAAAATATCTCAATTATATACGCACATGATGTAGAAGCATCCCTATGCTTCTTATCTTTCAGGCTGACCCAATAAACCCTGCAGTTATGCTTCCAGTGCCCATTCTTGCCACAAAAGTGACATTTTTTCTTGGCTATATTCCCTTAGCCAATCAGGAAAATTGGGTCCAGTCAGCTTGTTGGACTTTAGGTTACCCCTAAGGTTAATGTTCACACTCATGGTGTCTCTTACAACTGTGAAGAAAATAGAACAAATCAATTATTATGAATGCAAATCATCGATTTAATATGATAATTATAAAAAATTTTAATTAAATCGATTACTCCCACTATTTTATCGAGCTTAATAGCCCTCTCTATTAATCTTGAAAAATAATCAAATAATTTTCTAGTGGGCTAGGATCCTCAAATTGACTTACCTTGACCTTGGCTATGGCACAACAAATCTTAGTAAGCCAAATTAGGTAGATTTATATCAATCACATCAAATGTGACTCCTAGATCATTTAGGGGACATTGCCTTATCAATCACATCTAATGTGATCACCCTAAATATTGCCTCTATATTAGACTGACCCTGACTATGGCCAATTATGCCAGCTAAACTAGTTAAGTCAACCCATTGTTCCCCAATCAACTCCTCATAGGTTCACTTGATCTTGGCTATGGCACAATAAATCTTATGCCCTAATGATTTTGTATCATGTGAACAATGAAAGGCTAATGACTTAATATTCGTGGAGGGATTTAGCGCATCTAGATCCCATCATGCATGTACAACATTTGTATCATGCTTGGTTACATATTCTATATGTGAATTTTAGATTAATTTCAATTAACCTAAATTTCATAAGATCCAATCTTATGATTGGGACTCCTAATCAAATTAGGATCCTGATCACTATCTAATATAAGAACCCTAATTATGTGACCAAATCAATTGCTACCATCCTGATTAACCTTAATTGATTTAATCAATTAAGAGCTTTCCTTAACAATGGCCAGATCAGCTGATCAATGGGGTCCTATTTAGCATACCATTCGATCCTATTGAATGGGTTTTTCCAGGCAGTGAATGAAGCAATTAAAAACCATGATCGCACCTTTCTAGACACCATTGTAGTTAAGCCCAATTGATTTGATCAATTATGGAATCATAGGATCAAACAATGATATGGTTAAATCTAATTTTTCCTAAACCTTATCATCTATTACATATTATGATAAGATAAGATAGTGATCTTTAGGGATTTATGATAAGTATCAAATATTTTATAACAATTTATTTTAAATATTTGTCTTATCATTATCTGTTATGATAAATTTATTTTCATCACATGAAAATCCTAATTGGTCTCTATCATAACATCCCTAACATGATAACATGTCAAAATTTAAAATTTTAATTTTAATCTTGATTATCATGTTATCATGATATAATTATTTTAGATTTTAATCACGTTATTTATCATGTCAAAATTAAATTCTAAACATGATATGTTAAATTTCAACCTTTATGATTATGTCACACATAAATCATAATTTTTTAATTTTTAACATGATCAAATCTAAATAATTCATGTTTATTATCATATAATAAACTTATTAAACATTTAATCTTCATCATATGGCAATATTTATATTTTACATCGCATGTAAAATTTAGATCTATGTATATAAAACTAGAACTCAGGTAATCTATCAAATTAATTGAATTTGAAGCCTAAGGTGGCTCTGATACCACTGAAGGGAATTTCGTATGTTTTATATGAATCAAATTCATATAACATGCAGAGAAAGATAAAAATAAATACGAAATTTAATTCCCAAAGCCCAAGATCCTCAAGGAACATATTCAGTTAACAAGAAATAACACATGATTTAATAATAGATCATACATGTGTTCTTTATTGGGGATGAAGCCCGATGAAGCTGGTAAACGATTTACTACTAGCCGTCCATGCGTCCGGCCTCTAATGGTGATCCACGCGAAGATCTTTGGATGATATCCTCTCAGGATTGGATGATAACCTTCTTGCGAGGGGTGCTAGCGCTTCTTTTTTTTTCAATTGATTTCCCAAATCAAGAGAGAGAACAATTTCTTGATCAAGATCAAATCTTGATCAATCAAGAGAGAAAATATTTCTTGATCAAGATCAAATCTTGATTTATTAAAAAAAAATTTCTTGATCAAGATCAAATCTTGATCAATCAAGAAAGAAAAGATTTCTTGATCAACCAAGAAGAGAGAGAAAGCCTTCCTTCAACAACCCAGAAAGAGGGATGTGAGAGAGAGAGGAGCTTTCAACCCTTCAAGAGAGAGGGGCGTCTTATAGAGAGAAAGATGTTTTAGAAAGAGAAAGTGGATGTTAGGCATCCAAAAGAGAGAAAAGGAGGAGTCAGGCATATCTTTCGAAGAGGGTATCTCTCCCCCTTTTATAGTTCCATAAAAAGAGGGATTTTATTTAACCACCTAACCATTCAGCCATATCAAGTTGATAACAAATTATCCTAACAAATTTAGGATATTTGTTATAACAAATTATCCTAACAAATTTAGGATATTTGCTATCATGATAATGTTAGGATTACAACCACTAAACCACATCCATAAAAATTAGAAAATTGATTATCCCATGAAACCAACGTCGCAACCTTGAATTCGGCTTCATGAGGATGCCCCAAATCATGGGGTTCCCTTCTCCATGACGTGGAGATGGGTTATGTCCATCACATGGGCATGGATCCATCCTCCATGTGGCACGATCTCAGCCCTCGATTTAATGGGTTTCATGAATCAAATTATACCATCGTATGGACCCAATTAAATATCATATTATTAATCTCAATAATCTAAGCCATCCATCACATGGATTGAGCCTAATTAATAGATTTCATATGTACATCTCATGTACAAAAGGTCTTTCTCTTGAACACAAAATTCTTTTCTCTATGATGAATCCTATTCATCAATTTCGTGTTCTCTCATTAAGATCGAGTCAAACCCAATCCTAATTAATTGGTTATCTAATTTGAATTAAGTCCAACTTAATTCCTATTTTAACTTCATCCAAAATCTTCTTAATGCGTGTGACCCATTAGGTCCCTTGACACATTGGTAATAATCATGTCCCTAATATTGACCCTAAGGATGACTTGATCAACACCTTGTCCAAGTCAATTCTTTAACCAAATCAACTCTTTGATTAAGTCAAAGAATCCATGATTATAGATCATGAGCGGCCTCTAGCAAAGCATCATGACCACCCAAGTGTTAAGGGTTTGTTGACGTGGTCATCAACATCTGTCCATGAACGGTTACCATATGATTCAATCCCTTCGTCACATATCCCAGATCAATCAGTGGTATGAAATGTGTCAACCATGTAATTGATCTTTGTTTACTTGATCTCAGAAAAATTGACTCATATGAATTAGAACATCGAAACCATTTCGAATTCCAACTCAATCTTGCAAGGATTTATCAGTCAATTTAATCCATCAAGTGGCCATGGGATATAACCCTTTCTATCAAGGGAGACGAATCATGTCTTGATCAAACACCACCTTCATGTGCTTTATATCATACCCAATCGACACCATATTTGCCACCCGTGGCTAGAGCGACGTTTGCATATCGTCAAAGCATGATATTCCACACATGAGATGCAATGAAGATCTCAAGTTAAAGGATCACTCATACCACCGTCATCAGAGATCAACCATGACACTATAGAGAATATCTATATGGAATCTCTGTGCGGGTCATCCATTGCATCGTTACAATAACGAACATCCACACACCTTATCTAAGTATCTCCATACTTCAACTTGCAAGATCAGCTGCTCACCACAAGGGTGAAGATATGCAATGTGTGCTAGTCTCATCGGCATTTGACAGTGTCCAATCCTGTCTACGCATCGACTAGGGAAGTTTAAAGAATCGAACCATAATGTGCAATTTTGGATCTCACAATTTGTAATCTCTATTACAAATTTCATATGCACAGTTCACATTCTTTTGGACTTTATCTCACAGGTTAAATATATCTAATATATATATATATATATATATAACATCCGGATAGATAAAGAAACCAATAAATTTGATTTGCATTCATAAAGTAATGTGTACAAACTAGCATCTAATTCGATTGGATCTAGAGCACACACTAACAAGACTAAGCTAAGATAATTCTGAGTTTTTTTTTTTTTTGTTGACATTAGAAGACCAACTATTTTTGCATAAATGTAACAATGGAATGTAATTAATTCTTCATATTTCACATGAAGTGAGAGAAAAAATTAGAAGATTTTTAAGTCATAGTAATATTTCCAATTCATTTTTCTGCATCCATGCATATGTATCTAAACAGTAAAAAAGAAGTAAAGTATGTTGCATATTCCCCAATGCAAAGAACGACACTACACAACAGGAACATACATTTATGCAGCAAGTACCACCTAAACCAGCATCTGAGACCTTTTGAGATCCAGGTTATGCAGTGCATGAACATGTAGGAGGTATTGTAGATATGATACAATTCAATAAGCAAAGAAGTTGTATAAGATGTTTAGCTTCATTGTCATCTCTTTCTATAAAATAAATTTCTGAACCATAGATCATTGGCTAGAAGAATGTTTAGCTTCATTGTCATCCATGAAACAAACTTTAGAGTTTCTTCCACATTGAATCTGGAGGCCCTGGAAATAGATGATAAACTGGCGGATGCATATATGTAATTCATTGGGCAAAAATCTCACGCTAGTTCAAATTTGATGAGGCATTCATCAATTTCATCTCGGTGATGTCGGTGATGGATCTAAAGACGTCATTCATAGGTCGACGTTAACCATCAGACTGAAAACTGCAGCAGACATCACCGTCCCAGACTTGAATATTAAGCGTCCAGTCAGAAAAACGTTTGATATGCAAGTCTTCAGAACCTCAAATCAATTACATGAAGTCCAAAGACCCACTTAAGCAGTAAGCGTATGTTGGAGTCTGGAGAAGTTCCTCAGTATGGATGTGCACAAACACACCAGAAGCATGAAAAAGACTTGAGTTCTCACACCACTAATTAAGATCAAAATTTTCAATCTAATTCTGTTATTATTGTAGAGTAATACTGCAACCAAGTGACAAACAGCCAAAAACATGTCCCCTCTAATTGCCCTCAATTTCCAGCACATAAAGCAGGTGATACAAACCCAAGAAGAGCACAATTAATGTTACAATGTATCAAAATACTTGCTACCGGAACATAGAAACTAGACATTATTCCTGCATCCAACACAGAAATACTGACTGAATGGTGCTGGGTTCATACATCAGCAAGAAGGGAGAGATGCCTGCGCACCTTGACACGATTATCAGATGGTCCGTGCGTACATGACGTGCAATGCATGACTGATAACAAGTTTGCACCCAATCTGCAGTACAACATACTGGCGCCAAATAAATCTGCATGCCCATGGACAGCTCACGAAGAAATAGTTTTACTTTCCTCAAACTTGTGCGGGCCTAAAATTCAAGTTCACCAGGTGAAACAAGAAGCACGTCTTCAGTTAGTCACTGTTCCATGGGATATGGAACACATGTGACTGACTGGGAAAAGGACAAAAAAAAAAAAAGGCATTTGATAATTGGCTAGGATTTCGATCAACAGGTGACATGTCAATCATTTGCATAGACACACTTCTGGTTGATGTACTTATGATGTTTCTCTACCTGAAGTATCCAAAGAGAGAAGAGAATGGACTAAACAAAGAAGTGAATGCAATGGATAACAAAGCTCAAACTGCTAATTGGGGGCAGCAGACACCAAATGACACATAAAATTAACCATTTTGAAGATTGTCATCATAACTAAACTCCTTAACAGAGAATGACAATGAGTTCATAGGAAATTAAAGACTGAAGACCTCGTCTATCAATTTTGAGCATCATAAAGGAAAAGGTGCTCAACAAATTTAGCTGCAATTGTTCCACTGAATGATGCAGTCAACAGAACTTCCAGTGGTTGTTGCAGTTTACGCATGTCACAAAAGTCGTCATTGGCTCATCAGCACTCCGAGTTTGCAACTGATAGTAGGTGCACTTCCGCTGTCCACACCGACCACATTTAAACTGATCAGTTGTAGCTTTAGGAGCCCCTCCACGCTCACATTCAAACAGAGCCTTCTCTTTAATCTGCTTATTTGCCAGCTTTCTCTCGTCACTAGCCATCTCTTCGGGAGTCATTTCAACTAGTTTCTCAGGCTTCACTTGTCCAAGGAGAACTCGTCTTCGCAGATCAGGGTTTTTGGCATCCTTTAAATTGAACATGATGGACCTATATTTAAGCTTCTGAGCACCATTAGAACGGCCTAGCTTTTCAAACATCAAAGACTCCACAGTGACAGCAACTCGAATTGGGTCACCAGCATCTACTTCATCTAAGATGTTCCTCACTTCCTCCCTATTATCTGCACTTGTCTCACCAGAAACTTTAAAGAAAGCTTCAGCAAGAAGCTCCCGAAGTTTATCACGCACATGATCATTACATTTGATCATTGACGTCAGCTTTGGTGGACCAACGGGGATGGATGAAGGCTTCTTCATTACAGAATCCCGGTTCTGTTCCTTTGAGATCCTCTCAACTTTGATATTTTCACCTGAAGACCCGTTGTTCCCTGTGTCAATCTTGATTTTTTCTGACTTCAAAGTCTCAGCTTTGATCAACCTATCTGGATCTTTCTTCTCAGCCTTGAGGCTTTCTGAATCTGAAATCTTGTCGGCCTTAACAGACCCAGTCTTTGAAATCTTGTCAACCTTAACAGTCTCTGCTTTCTCAGGTTTGATTTCAACTTTAACAGAACTCTTACTCTCAGGATTGCCATTTCTTTTACCATTGGCAGTCTCATCAATAACTACCTTTTTCCAGAACTGCAACAGATCAGAAGCACCTGCTTGAATCTTTGATTGAGGATGCTTTGTAAGATGGCGAAGACGTTTGCCAACCTGAAAATTTTGGAAAAGAGTACAAAGAGCCTAAGCATGAGAAGCAAAGCAGGAAAGGGAGAAAACTTTGAAAACAAATCATTAAGGGAAGAAATGGGACCTGTGAACATATGCCATCCTCACATTGAATAATAAGTTTAAATATTGTAAAAAATAGAAAATATCCATACCAGAAACATTAATGCGCACATATGCATATAAGTGCTCTTACATTTTGTATTGTGTATCTGAACTTGATTTTGAAATATTCTTCCCAGATGACAAAATGATGGTTTATAGAAAGTGTAGACATAACATCATTTTGTAAGTGTAATGGAGTAAAATGTTATGCCATAACATCAGCACCATATTGGTCCCACTTCAATTGCATGAACTGTCTGCCGACCATTTTCCCATCAATCCACATTAACTTCTCAAAAATGGATGTTTTATTTGGAATTTCATCACAAAAAACAGCAAACAGAAAATTAATTCCTAATCCCGTGCAATAAAAGCTAATTCTTAATCCCACAAATAACTTATGTAATTATCTGAAAACAAGAATATTCAAGCATTATCCACAAATACTGCAAAAGCATTACTTCTATAATGGTCAGAATTACATCTATATTATACTAATTAAACATATTTTCCCTAATATTACTACCTACTTTTGCTACCCTATTTGTGTGTGCGTTTTCCACCTTTGATACTATTTCAAGCCTTTCTGTATCCTTTTTTCTTTGCAATCCCCCATCTAAGTTGCCTCGGGCCTTTTTACATCCTTTGTCTGCATCCTCCAGAACAAATTAAAATGCCCCCTCATAGATCTTCGTTGTGAATGAATAGTCCCATATCAGATAGGTCTGGAACCTATGTTTGTCTCATACTCATAGCCCTTCCATATATTAGCTTAAGCCATAGTTACCAGAACTGGACTAGACATTAAGGCTGTGTTTGATAGCTTTTTGGCTATCCCTGGATAAATGTACAGGATAGCATTTATCTAGAGGATAGCTGAGGGGATAAGTACCTTTTTAAAATTACCACTCTGCCATCAAGGGATAACTTTAGTTATTCCTGGGTTCCCTAGGGAATAAGTTCAGGGGATAACCCATGGTTAAACATGGGTTATCCCCTCTGGTTAAACTTTTTCAGCACTATCCCCTGTAGCTATAGCATTTAGGTAGTGTTTGATAGGAAAAATGTTATCCATGGATAAGTGTATGGGATAGAGTTTATCCCCTGGCTATCCCTAAGGATATCCCTTGGCTATCCCATTGATCATATCAAATGCAAAAAGGTAAATCCATGGGATAATCTTTTTTTACTCTTATTTGGAGGGATAACCAGCTATTCCTACATTCTCTAGGGAATAAATTGAGGGGATATCCCATGGTTAACCATGGTTAACCATGGATTATCCCTTTGGTTAACTTTATTCTCTGCTATCCCTTATAGTTATGGCTTTTGGGAATAAGAGGGGATATCCTCCCCCTATTTCAAACACTATCTTAGGGATAAGAAGGGATATCTAGGGGATATCCCCTCTTATCCACCATATCAAACACACCCTAAACTGTTTGAGGGACTAGACAAATGGTTCAACGATCCAACCAATGAGTCAATGGCCAGACCGCATGAAATTAAAATATAATTAATTTTTCTAAAAAAAAACTATGATTCATAATGATAAATAAAGATAATTTTCATCCAAAATTCAACTAATTTGACACCTTTACAATTTAAATACTTAAAATTATGTTATTTAAACTATAATAGAATATAATATTCTACTAATACTTGAAATTAATTTCATTTTTTAAAAAATTATGCTTCAAATCCTCTAGATTGGTTATAAAACTGTGAGAGAGAGAGAGAGAGAGAGAGAGAGAGAGAGAGCCATATTAGTTAGAAAAGAGGGTAAGGAGAATTTAGACCTAAAGGAGGAAAAGCCACTAAAAGCTAATGCTAATATTTAAATTATACTGATTAAAAGTAACTTTAAAAGATTTGAAAAATTGGTCCAATTTTACTGGTTCACATTGGATCACTGGGTAAATAAAAGACATCAGTTCATCTGATTTTGATTAAGTCAATTATATAACTAGTTCAATTAATGAACCAGACAGATTAGAGGTCATCGGTTCATCAATCGGATTGGCGATCCGGTCCGAGTCTTGGCTTAAGCTATAGGGTTGGAGTTTAACACATTATACATGCCCATACCATCTCAATCTACTCATCATCACTTTGCCCCTAATTTATGCAACTCCTATATCTCCTCCAATATACTACCTTTTTATTTATCCTTTCTAGTTTCACCGCACATCCATCTAATATATTCTCATCTTAAATCAATTTTATATAAATTCCGGATTTTTTTTGGTAAAAGAAAGGGCAACAAACAAACTAATCGGAAGTTAAATGCATAGAGACATTCAACAACTTTTGATGACTCAAAGATCAAGTCTACGGATGTGAATGCATGATCAAAGGTAGACCACAGGTGAAGATCAGAACATGTCTTTTCTGCATCCAAATCTCTCAATCATCAATAGACTGCTTTCTCAACCAATCTTTGCTTAACCAAAAATCCACCATGCTTTGCCCTCATTGCTCTTGATCTCTACCTTAACCATGATTTTTCTAAAGCAATCGAAAAATCCTTCTCACTTATAACTTAAAATATCTTAAACAACCAATTACACTAAAGAAAAATGTGAAATGGAAGCTAAATTACCAGGGAAAATAATGAATATAAAAGACCATTGCATAGGAAGTTATTGAACACAGGAAAAATAATTAGATAATGTCTTTCATCAGATGGACTAGTGATATACATGACCAGGACATCAACAAGCCCAGACACAATCAAAATCTAATTTAATTCCATCTGTGGCCATCAGTTGAATGACCCAAAATTAGAATGACACAGATATTGCAACTCTAGAATAATGTGATTATAGAGATATCACAGTAAATGAGGGAAGTTTAGAAAAAGAATGTGGTTTTCAGTCTGATGCATAATACTAGTTTAGACTGAAGCAGAGAAATTTGGAATTCAGTGACATGGTTTCCAGCGGAAGCAGCCATGAGAACAATTAAATGGTAGGGTATTAACTTGTGACAGACTATTAACCAAGGGCGATAGAAGGATAGAAACCTCTAGTTTTATAAAGATTACTTGCCTATTGGCGTCGTATGTTTTATAGCCAAAATTATCATGTCATTCATCTCAGCAAGGTTTTAAATCTCTTGGGACAGAGGTATCTTGATTTTTTTCATATAACAAGATGCCACGCATCCCATCCCATCCCAATCTTTGAACGGATTAGGCACCTTAATACTTCATTGGAAGGCTTTTTTTTAAAAAAAATTATTTGTGAAACTTTTATATTTTATTCAGTTTTTAAATATATTTGAACTTCAAAAATTATATCTTTATGATAAATTAGATTGATTTAAAATTGACATTAGTATATTATGGCCAAGATGGACTCTGGAATCTCTCTGGGATGAGACATCTTGACTGTCTTGGCTCTCATCCTATTGAAACTTAATCATTGCATCTAAGGTTATAGTATTGTTAAGCATACAAAAAATAAAATAAAAAATAGTGCTCAATGCCATTTAGCAACTGATGCAAATAGAGGGAAATTGAACAGATTTTGAAATAAAACAAGAAATTACATTCTGGAGACAAAGTATGGGATCAAAATGTTTCATGTTTGAAGATGTGGGTCAAGGTGGCAGGTTAGGCTCTAGTTTGAGCGAAGAAGTGCCTCCCTAATCAAATGTTCTATTAGGTCCATAGTTTAAATCAATACTTCATTTCCCATTATGACTTTCTTATTCTACAAGAATTTATTTTGGTTATCATGTAGGCAATTTTGCTTTTGCGTACATGGTAAAGGAATAATGTGCCTTCCATAGTTTAAATCAATACTTCATTTCCCATTATGACTTTCTTATTCTACAAGAATTTATTTTGGTTATCATGTAGGCAATTTTGCTTT
This sequence comes from Calamus simplicifolius, assembly GCA_900491605.1. Classification (NCBI taxonomy): domain Eukaryota; kingdom Viridiplantae; phylum Streptophyta; class Magnoliopsida; order Arecales; family Arecaceae; genus Calamus; species Calamus simplicifolius. The sequence goes on along the minus strand of UESW01003907.1, from coordinate 267,822 downwards.
TTGCGTACATGGTAAAGGAATAATGTGCCTTCCTTTTCTTCCTCTATAATGTCATTGTTGTTCTTTTTTCTTAAAAGATTCATTAAGAACAACACTATGGTTTGCCACTTGTCAAACAAAAGGTTCCTTGCACCAACATGGCATGTGGAAATTGGTGCAATTCCAGTGAATTAATGTGATTCGTGAGGGGGTTGGTTGAATCATGACATACCAAACCAATGCTACATTGGTACGAGGAACCTTTTGCATTATTCAGCAGCTCACTATTCAGTATAGCATTTTTGGTTATTAAACCTTATTTATAAAATGGCTCTGTGCAATGGGTGGAGTGTACTTTTTAAGCAACATTTTTCCCTTTAAGATTTTTCATAGCGAGATCATCTAGGCTTCCATTTGAAGATGCCCCTTGATATTCATTAACAATGTTGTGTTATTTGTAGAAATTAAGATTGGTTTCAATTTCCGAAAACTTTCATATTTCTTCTACCATATTAAGAAACCAATTTTATGCAATAAATGATAGGCATGATGCCCCATGAGGGTGATAAAACCTAACAAATGGTTCTCAATGATCTTGCATGGTGAAGAGTGCAACAAGTTTCAATGAAAAGAAAAGACACTATACATGACTAATACTAAGTGCATGTGAATATATGAAAAGGAAATTACTTTTCAGTCTTCAAAGTCACATGAACCTAGGATCGAGAGCTTTTGTCTTGGCAAGCCCTAATATATGCCTAGTTGTTGGACATACATTTGTCTAGTCTTAATAAGTAAAGAAGCACCTTGTCATAGTGCCAGATATGACCTTAGAATCTAGTAACCACTATGGTAGCAAAATTTAACATTAATTGAAACAAGAAAGATTTGAATGAGTTCTGTCGATATGTGCAAGTCGGCTAGGAGGTCTAAAAAGGAGAAAAAACACGAAGGTATCAATTGCTTTCTAACTATGCAATCAAAAATTAACATCTTGACAACTGTCAGAGGTGACAACTAGATTATAATATCGTGCAAGGGGGATCTGTCAACACCATCCTATTTGTTAGTGATCTACTTTTGCGGGAATACTTTACTCCTTTCAGCAAAAAGGTTTCACATACTGTGTAGAATGCATATTCGATGACCAATGAGAAGGGTTGCCTTAACAGTCATCCTCAAGGCATTTGTTAAAACTTGATGTCCTTTTCCTATATAGTAGGTTGGCTAACTAATACAGGTGTACATATTTAAAGCTCATTAGTACACCACTCAAAATGGGATCTTAGAACTCTATTCCTCTTGTTGTGATGTTATTTTGTTTAAATAGCATTTAGCCTGACATGTGACTTTTAAACCTTCCATACACATTCTCTATTATAGCAGCTACTCATACAGTACTTTCTTATGATAATAGAGTAAATGAGTGTTACACACAGATAGGAAGTGATTGAGAGGACATAACCACTACAAACAAAGCATTTATGTTAGCAAATCCCAAGGCATTCACTAACACTTTCCTACCATGATGGACCAAACCACAATCATATGCAGTGAGGATAAAGAAACATACTAGCCAAGGTTTTCTCTTTCAAGGACAATTAATCACACACACACACCCCCCCCACCGAAGTAATGGGAAAAAAATCATGCATTAGTTAAATTTTTCTCATTACTTCAACTCTATTCGTAAACGTACTAAGAAGGGATCAAGAATGAAAAGGAATCCAAATCACATAATATGCAATAGAATTGAAGCAAATGGAGCAAAATAAGATTGCCTGATAACTAAAGGAACCTCTTAAACAGCCAACTAAAAGAAGAAGATGATCAATTCAAAATCACTCCAAAAATGCATCTGTGAAGTAACTTAGATCAAAACTTAGCATGTAAACGCCTGTTTAAATTCTAAACAAATTCCAATATTTCCTCAACAAAGTAGCTCACATCTTGTGATGATATTACACTTCAATACTGTAGGGAAATCACATTCTTAAAACTGCTCCAACAAATCAGTCTAAAAGGATTTAATGCAGATAACTAAATCACAACTCACAGTTTTCTTTGCAACCCAGAACATACATAACGTTAAGATTTCCATGAACCACAAATATAATCGCCAATAGAGGCAAATCTCAAATCGTCAGTCAACCACTTGTCAATAAGATAAAGCCTAACCACTTACCCAAAAAAAAAAAAAAACACCAATCAAATAGAAAGCAATAAAAACAAAAGAACAGACAGTGAATGCTTTATATGAAACCAACGATACGTTTCACCATGGTAGTTAAAACAAATAAGAAAAATACAAATATTGGCACGAGGAATATCGCTTTCTTCGATCTAGAGCAAGGTGGTTGTTACATCAAATCGAAACTCTACTCTACTCACATCGACCACTAAAAAACATATATAGACACCAAAGAGGGAAACCTTTTACACCGGATCGAAAAGAAGACAACCAAAGCCATGAAAATCGGATCAGAGATCACAATAAACGAAAACACCGGCGTACCTGAGTGGCCACCAGGACCTCCGTCGTGACCGGGATCTTCCTCAGCCGCCGCAGCGCATCCACGCACCGATCCGCCTCCGGCGACGCGCCGTCTCCCTCCTCCTCCGCCGCCGCGTCCGCCGCCCTCTTTGCGGCATCAACGTCTCCAGCAGCTCCTCCTTCATGATTCCCATGTCGCCGGCCAAGAATCAAAGAATAACTAGAAACAAAACAAAACAAAAATCGCGCAAAAAAATAAAATCCGCGCAACGAAATCCAACGTCAAGAAGGCATAGGAAGGAGATCAAAACCCCAAGAACCAGAGAGATCTATAGATAGAGATAAAAACCCTAGCAATCTACGAGGAAGCGAGACGGAGCGGGCTTTGGCTTCCCCTCCGAATCTCGGCTCTCATCCCTAAAGATTTTACCGGAAGAAACATTTATAATTACAAGGGTCTGCGGGTGGAACGAGCTGCCCTGCGAGGAATAGGACTGGAGATCTGACGGCTACGGTGGCGCCACGTGGGAGTGACCGGAATAACGGGAGCGTGGAAATCGGAGAGGATGATGCGGTGACAAAAAAGAAATGACCGAAAATATCTTAAAAAATTTCTTTACTTGGTAAGGAGGGGCCTTGGGTAGTTTTGTCACGTGACAGTTCGGAGATTTTCTCGAAAGAGAGATTGGCGAGGGTCGTCAGTTTTGAGTAGTTTTTTAAAACCGGTGCCTTTTGGCACCGGTTTTAAAACAAAGGAGTGAGAAAAAAAAAAAATTATTAAAATAGTGTTAAAGTAAAAAATATTATTTTAAATAATATTTTTTATTTTATGTCATCATCTTTGGCTCGGCCTCATCAACAGAGGTAACTAGAAATCGCCACTTGAAGTGGTAATTTCACGGTTGAAATCGTCACTTCAAGTGGCAATTTCAGTTCGGTTGAAATCGCCACTTTAAGTGGCGATTTCTACATCGATCAGTGATTACCCACTCATGGCCTTCCAACGATCTAATCCTCTATTGTCTATTATCTTGTTATATCTATTATCAAGATAATAGGTATAACAAGATAATTCTGATTGTTATATCTATTATTTTGTTATAGATAATAAGTATAAGATAACTCTGATTGTTATATCTATTATTTGTTATAGATAATAGATATAACAAGATAATTCTAATTAACAAGATAATAGATATAACAAGATAATTTTGATTAACAAGATAATAGATATAACAAGATAATTCTGATTGATACTGAATCATTAACCACCATCTAACCCCTCTTTTGATTTGCTAGAAGATTATGCGAAGGAAGGGATCCGTAGCGTTTAAGTTCTCATAAGAAAGTAAGTCTAAAGAAAGTCATTATTAGGATCCACTTCAAGTGGCGATTTCAACTCTAATGAAATCGCCACTTGAAGTGACGATTTCTACTCCAATCTTGCTGATGAGGCCAAGCCAAGAAATGAGGCCAAGCCAAGAAATATGAGTAAAAAATATCATTTAAAATAATATTTTTTACTTTAATACTATTTTAATAAAAAAATTTTGTTCTCACTTCTTTGTTTTAAAAATGATGCCAAAAGGCACCGATTTAAAAATTTTGCTATGGGTTTAGATGCGCATAAATGTGGGATAAAAGTCACATAACTTATTGACTTAAATGGATGGTGACATCGTCCCTTGCGTAAAGTTCGTGCAAGGGAGAGGGTTCAGGCCACGTCAACTTACTTTCCTCAGGACGGCGAGGGAGCCTTGAAGGTTTTCTCGTTGGTCCTCCCTGCCATGCCTTCATTCTCTCTCCTTCCTTTTTTTGGTGCACTGTCGGAAAGTAATTATATCACTTCACCGCCATAGCCGATGCAGCATGGGAAATGGATGGTGTTATAGTACGAACTATTATAACAGAGATCCACATTTGCATTTAATAATTATTTATATAAAATAATTATAAAATAATAAAAAATTTTAATAATAAAAAATAAAAATCTTTAATTGATTATAAAAAAATTATAAAGTGACCAAAGAGTAAACTTGATCCGAAGATGTGGTAATCCAAAAACTAATTATCTTACAATGCCTATCAATATTGTGGTTCCTATGAAAAAGTTAAGACCCGGCCAAAAATAAAATAAAAAAAATAGAAACCCTGGTTACTAGAGGTCTTACTAAGAAGAGCCCCATATTATTATTATTTATTATTAGTAGTATTTTATTTTTTATTTTTAACTTTAATTTTTTTGATATATAAAAAATTTATAGAATTATATCTTTGTATGTGTTGCTGCTGAAATCTTATCCTCCGACTCGAGCGCGTTCGGGCTTCGAAATGGGCTTCCTCCTGGACGGACCTACAAAACAGTCCTCATGCGAAAGGCGTTGGGGTGGCCCTCTGCAGAAGATCCTCCGACGCTTAAGTCAGTGGAGATTGATAGTCAACAAAAAATGAGAAGAAGGCTCTCGCTGAAGAGTTTCTCCCAAGGCTCTGAGCAGAGCGATAATGGCGGAAGCAAAGGCAGTGAGCGAGTGTGCGCATAAGAGATGACATACCTGAGGGGATCTGAGGCTGTGGTATTTATAGAGGATCACCTGGTTGCTTGGGAGCGTCATGGGTCCGAAGGCCGTTGAGATCTGAATCCAGTTTGTTATGAGATCGGTAGGATTTGTATCTGGTTAGTTAGAGGATCGACGGCTAGGAGAGCTTGTTGACATCTCGAGATTTGGTGGGGGCATAGGCTCCAGGGCTCTAGACCACTTTCAGATATGATTCCCGTTTGAAATCTTACTATTTAAGCTTTTTCGCACCGAAATCCGCAGAGGTATAGGTATCGCTCAGGCTAGGCCGAGTGATAGAAGAGATCAGCTATAAGGGCTGGGTGATGGGATGGCTTGGTTAGGGTCAGGAGACGATAGACGATAACTCGGCTCAAGGGGCCGAGAGACGATAGCTCGGCTTGAGGGGCCGAGAGACGATAGACGATAGCTCGGCTCGAGGGGCCGAGAGACGATAGCTCGGCTCGAGGGGCCGAGAGACGATAGACGATAGCTCGCGCCTTGGGAACCCTTGGCTCGGTGGGGGCTAGGGCGCTCCGACCTACCGAGGTTGATTTATCACTGGCGGGTGTCGCACAGCGGGTAGGAATCAAGGCTAGCCTTAGCCATGAACACGATTATTGATGCATAGCGATTTTACCCCTCAACACATATCGGGCATAGGGAGTGGGGGGCATGTGTTGAGAGGTAAAATCGCTATGCATCAATAATCGTGTTCATGGCTAAGGCTAGCCTTGATTCCTACTCGCTGTGCGACACCCGCCAGAGATAAATCAACATCGGTAGGTCGGAGCGCCCTAGCCCCCACCGAGCCAAGGGTTCCCAAGGCGCGAGCTTTTGTCTATCGTCTCTCGGCCCCTCGAGCCGAGCTATCGTCTCTCGGTCCCTTCGGCCGAGCTATCGTCTATCGTCTCTCGGCCCCTCGAGCTGAGCTATCGTCTCTCGGCCCCTCGAGCCGAGCTATCGTCTCTCGGCCCCTCGAGTCGAGCTATCGTCCATCGTCTCCTAGCCCTAACCAAGCCATCCCATCATCCAGCCCTTCTAGCCAATCTCTTCTATCACTCGGCCTAGCCCGAGCGATACCTATACCTCCATGGATTTCGGCACGGGAAAGCTTAAAATAGTAAGATTCCAAACGAAAATCATATCTAAAAGTAGCCTAGAGCCCTGGAGCCTATGCCCCACCAAATCTTGAGATGTCAACAAGCTCTCCCAGCCATCGATCCTCTAACTAACCAGATACGAATCCTACCGATCTCATAACAAACTAGATTCAGATCTCAACGGCCTTCGGACCCACGATGCTCCCAAGCAACCAGGTGATCCTCTATAAATACCACAACCTCATATCCCCTTAGGTACGCCATCTCTTATGCGCACACTCGCTCACTGCCTTTGCTTCCGCCATTATCGCTCTGCTCAGAGCCTTGGGAGAGACTCTTCAGCGAGAGCCTTCTCCTCATTTTTTGTTGACTGTTGATCTCCACTGACTTGAGCATCGGAGGGTCTTTCGCAGAGGGCCACCCCCAACGCCTCTCGTATGAGGACTATTTTGCAGGTCCGCCCAGGAGGAAGCCCATCTCGAAACTCGAACGCGTCTGAGTCGGAGGACAAGATTTCAGCAGCAACAATATGGTTGTGCCCATGGTATGGGATTCGGATCAAGCCAGATCGTTGTATCTTAAGGATGAATTGCCTACAACGATGACACTAATCTTAAAGCGATGTCTAACACACCTTGGTCTAGGCATGATCTAAATTTAATTTTATTTTTATATTCTATTCTAAATTTTAATTTATTATGGTTACAATTTCTAGCTATTTCGAGGCACTTGTTCTCATAGAACTAGGACTTATATCTAATAATTTCTGTAAATAGAGGATGAGACTGATTACCTTATGTCATTGAAAAATATGTATGTTCGCTCTATGTAAGGGATAGATCTCTCTTGAAAATTCTTATATTATTGCAAAATAGGTATGTTCCCTTCACATGAGAAATAAAAATCTCTTTCATTAATTTACTTAGCAAACTACATTAGGGTTGCCTTGAGATGTAGATAACCATTAAGGCGAGAAAGACACAATGAGGTTCGTAATACAAACTAAGGATTCTTATATATTTTATTAAAATGTAAAAAATGTATTATGCTTATTGTATTCTTTTATATTTTATCAATAAGAAAAAATAGGTATTTGCTAGTAACTATTTATGGAAACTAAGTATTGTGTCCATTAATTTATTCAAATATCAAGAAATGAACCATTTAACACTTTGATGAGGCAATATTTATTCTAACATTTTATGTCATGATCAGAATTATGTTATTGTAATTTCTTAGCCAACCCACTATGTTCAAAAGAGGGGTTTTGATGAGAGAGGAGAGCAAGAAATAGCATTGAGATATTTCTATTTGGAAGTTTCTTAAATGAAGAATAGAAGTATTTAGAATGGTTTCCAAAGCCCTTCTAAATCCTTCAATAACAATAATTTTTAACCTCTCAAACTTGAGTTTGGAAGAGAAAAGAATAAGGAACCTCATTATTATTATTATTATTATTATTATTATTATTGTTATTATTATTATTATTGTTATTATTATTGTTATTTTTTTTTCTCTAAAGCATTTTAGAATTTATAATTATTTGGTCAAAGAAAAACTCTTTGCCTCCATTGTGTTTCTCCTCCTCTTTCTAGGTATAACCTATTTGCCTCTTTTTTTTTTTTTCTTCTTGCAGTTGCAGACTCCCTTACATGATCTCTTTCTTGCTATGCAATGATTTTTTACTCACTTTATCTCTTTGTTGCCCGAGATCGACATGTATTAATTCTATATTTTAAATTTTAGATTTGAACCTCACTTGTAAAGGTCACTAGAAGTTTGAATAGGACTAAGGTCCTTTGATTCTTATTTGTTATATTTATTCTATTTTTTTCAATTGCTAATACATTTATTCAAGAGAAGTTCATCTTTGGCTTTGCATAGAAAGGAAAACACATGAGAATGTCTTACACATTTATATATTTGCCCACAAGGAACAATGCCCTTGCCTGATTTCAGAAAATAAAATGTTGATCTCTATGTTATATTTAAAATGTAGATCTCTATTTTATATTTCTAGTGACTATCATTTTATTTTAAATTGTGCTAGAGGCCTCTCTCTTTGTTTTTTGGTTGGGGGATGGGTTGAGTAATTAGAAGCTGACCATCTCCTTCTTGGAGATGATTTCAAGCATTATATATATATATATATATATATATATAGAGAGAGAGAGAGAATCAATCTTAGATTTTTAATAATTATAATAGAGTGAAGGAACAAAAGTAATTATTTTCCCTCAAATAAAAGAGGTGTAAGGAAGATTAATATTTTGTCTAATTTTTTAGTTCACTGGACTTGGGCCATTTTTGCACTTGAGTAAAAAATTGATGTCATACTATTATTTTTTTTAATTTAATTTTGATAAAATATGCTTATACTAATAGAATTATTTAGATGTACATTTTAGCTAAGGATGGAGTGAGTGCATGGATTTATTGTGTATTAGAATAATATGTTATAATATATATTTTCAAACTTGAATTGGTGCGGGCATCAGGATCAGAAAGAGAATGCATGCAATTCAACCCAATCCACACTCATTATAGATTTTAGATACTTAAGTTTTGGGTTCTGACAATGTATTTTGATCTTGAGTTACTTTATGTCCTGTATTTAATTTAAGTCAAGTCAAGTCTATTTTTAATTTGATCTTGTTATGTTCAATTAAGTTTGTTGGGTTCAACTCAGTCAATTTTAGTTCAATTTGGTTTGGTAATTAGTTGAGTCTTATAAGTTGGGTTAAGAAGGGTTTAAATTAGGACCATGAAGCTTGAAGATTAAATAGAGCAAACCATCTCAACTACCATAACAAGTTGGAGTGCCACATCACTATGCCCGGATGGAAACCACTTCATCCTCTATTTGGACGCCCTTTGTCTAGATGAAAATCACTTCACCCTTCATTTGGGCATCTTATACTTAAATGAAAACCACCTCACCCTCCATTTTAGCGCCCACCCTCATTTTTTGAACCATCCAAAAAAAGGCCAAACTTCTTTAATGATGCCCCCCTTTGATTTATAATTTTTATCTCTATTTTTCATAATTAACTTCACTAAGACTCGTCTTAAGCTCGGATAAAGGAGGAGGGTTGCGTTAGGTAGCTGACAGTTAGCGTAAAACTTCGTTAGAACTCTTAAACATGAATCTAGTAAATCATACTATATGAAGGGCTAGGACATCTCTGTTAAGAGATGCATTGCATCTGCCTCTGGATGTTTCAAAAAATAGGCAAGGGGCGTTGCATCAGTGCCCAGGTGCGGTGATAAGTGAGCAAGGATTCCTGCACTATGAACGAGTGCGGATAAAGAAGTTAGTTCATGATAATCAACTTAGAGTAGCAACATGGAACATAGGAACACTATCAGGTAAAACTATGAAAATAGTTGACACTATGATTAGAAAAAAATAATATAATATGCTTACAAGAAACTAAATGGATAGGTGAAAGATCTAGAGAAATAGAGAATATAAAATATAAATTATATTATACTAAAAATTATAAAAATAGAAATAGAGTAGAAATAATTATAGATAAGAATTTAAGAAATGTGTTGTTAAGGTAACTAGGAAAGGAGATCGGATTATATTACTATAATTTATAATTAAGAATAATATAATTAATATAATTAGTAAAAGAAGAAGAGATAAAAGAACGATAAAAAAGTTATTTTAAAAAATTATTAAATAAAAATAATTTAGTAAATTTAAGGGTAGAAGGATGCGATAACTTAGGAGTAATAAATGAGCATAAATTTTTTTATAGATTTAGCATGCTTAATGTTAAAAAGGCTGAGTAAAATAAAAATTACAAAGGCATTAGGACCAGATGCGATCTCTATTAAGATTTGAAAAGGTTTAGAAGAAATTGAAGTTATATGGTTAACCAATTTATTTAACAGAATTGTAGCAATTAAAAGAATATCAGATGATTGAAGAAAAAATATATTAATATCCATATACAAAAAATAAAGAAGATATTTAAAATTATGCAAATTATAGAGGGATTAAGCTAATGAGTCATATAATAAAATTATGGAAGAGAGTAATAGAAAATCGAATAAGAGCTAAAACTTTGGTGTCAAATAATCAATTTGAATTTATTTCTGAAAGATTGACTATGGAAGCTATTTATTTATTAAGAAGATTGATGGAGAGATATAGAGAAAAAAAAGACCTCTATATGATCTTTATTGATTTAGAGAAAGCATATGATAGAGTACCTAAAGAAATAATATGATGGGATTTAGAGAAAAAAAGGAGTTGCCAAAAGATACATAGAATTGATGAAAGATATGTATGATAGAGCAACAACTATTGTTAAAATAATAATATAAGAAACTAGTAAGTTTTTAATTACTGTAGGTTTACATCAAAGATCTGTTTTACGTCTGTATCTTTTTGTATTAGTTATGGATGAATTAGCCAAACATATTCAAAATGATATCCCATTGTGTATATTATTTGCAGATGATATAGTGTTGATTGATGAAACTAAATCCCGAGTAAATGCTTAACTAGAGATTTGAAGAGAGGCTTTATAATCTAAAGGTTTTAAGATTAGTAGAACTAAAATTGAACACATTAAATGTAATTTTAGTGGGAGTAGAATACAAATGAAGAAACGGTAAAGATTGTAAGCCAAAAGATATCAATGAGTAAAAAATTTAGGTATTTGGGATCAATTATTCTGCAAGAATGTGATATCGGTAAAGATGTGAATCATTGAGTTAAAGCAGGATGGATTAAATGGAGGAGTACTTCGAAAGTATTGTATGATCGGTGCATCCCATTAAAATTAAAAAAAAAATCTATAAAACTGCTATTAGGCCAGCTATGCCATATGAAACATAGTGTTGGGAAATATTGAAATAATATGTGAATAAATTAAGTGTAACAAAAATGCATATGTTAAGATGAATATGTGATAAAACTTTAAAAGATAGAATTAGAAATAAACATATAAGAGAAATGATAGGAGTAGCCTCAATTGAAGATAAAATGAAAAAAATTGATTACGGTGGTTTGGACATATACAATATAGACTTTTAGATGCTCCAGTTAGAAAGAGTAATCTTTTAACAATTCATAGCAAGAATAGAGGTAGAGATAGACCTAAACTAATATGAACAAAAATAATTAAAAAAGATATAAATATTTATAATTTGAATATCGACTTGATCCTGAATAGAGCAGAGTGAAGAGAGCAGATTCATGTAGCCGACCCCATGTAGTTGGAAAAAGGCTTAGATGAGTTTAGTTTAGTATCTCTATTTTTCGTAATTCTATGCATACAAATTGCTTTGAATTTTTGTTATAATAAAAGATGTATTTATAATTTTTTAAATATGACTTTTTCCCCATTTCTCCTTCCCTTTTATTCTAACAAAATGAATATAAATTACTATCATATCTCCTTCCTATTATGGATTGAGCTTAATTTCATCAAGAGAGAGTTTGAATTCGAATTTTGAATTCGATTTGGCCAACTAAGGAAGCTGATTTTAGGGAGGATTTGTTGCAACTTCCAAATCTGATCTTGGAGAGGATTTGTTGGATATTTTCAAGGCAGCAAAGTCCATGGTTGCCAAAAGTGTGGAGCCAGTTTTGAAAATCAGTCCATGGTTGTCAAAAGTGTGGAGCCAGTTTTGGCATGAGATTAGATTGAAGGAGAGTCTTCGATCCTTTTGTATGTCTTCTTCAACCGGTGAAGTTGAGCAAAAAAAAAAAAAAAAAAAAAAAAAAAAAGAAAAAAAGAGAATATGAGGCTCTGTGAGGACATCCTCCGTGTGCTGTAGATCCTGATTCAACTCTCTGGATCATAAGAGTTTTTGACATAGAGTGTTTTGAGGGTTTGTATCTGATTCAACTCTTAGTGAAGCCTTGCAGATCCTGTGCCGTCGTGGACGTAGCCCAGTTTGGGTGAACCACGTAAAATCCTTGTCTTTCACTATTTTCTTTTGGATTTTGGTTCATATTATTATTCTGTATTTTTTGTTGATTTTATCACAACTTTGTGCTTGGCCGTACTAATAGCGATCTTATTAGAGGAATATTTGTTGTATTCCCTATCAAATTGGTATCAGAGCTTGGTTTTCTTCATATTATTATGGTTGGACAAATTAACAAAGAGATGGCAGAAGACAAGATCAAAATCGAGAAATTCAATTAATGGTCACAATTTCGGATGGTGGAGGATGCAAATTGAGGACTACCTATATCAGAAGGATCTTTACCTTCCATTAGAGGGAAAGAAGCCGGATTCAATGAGCGACTTAGATTGAATGATTCTGGATAGAAAAGCCCTGGCCATGATCAGATTGTCGTTGACACCTCAAGCGGCGTATAATATTGCAAAGGAAAAGACCACCGTGGATATGATGTCCGCTTTAACAAAGCTATATGAAAAACCTTCCACCTTAAATAAGATATTTCTCATGAAAAAGCTCTTCAATTTGAAGATGGCTGAGAATAGTTCAGTGACGCAGCATCTGAATGAGTTCAACACGATGATTAATCAATTGGAGTCGGTCTTTGTTGCTTTTGATGATTCATTCAGGGCTCTTCTTTTCTTATGTTCCTTGCCAGAGAGTTGGGACAATCTTGTGATGACAATCAGCAACTCGGTATCAGGTATCCTTACATTCAATGATGCAGTTAGTTGTATATTGAATGATGAGATAAGAAGAAAGGCTGTGGGTGGGACTTCTACAAGTGCTGCACTCATGGTGGATACCAGAGGAAGATCATAGGAGAGGAAGAAGTCAAAGAAAGGCCGATCCAAGAGCAGAGGAAAGTCCAAAGAAAGATTTCCCATGAAGTGTTGGAACTGCGGGAAGAAAGGTCACATGAGCAAGGATTGTTGGGGTAAGAAGAAGGAAAAAGGTACAGAGAGCAAGATAGAAGGTCAGGAAGCAAATGTTGTGAGTACTATTGAGAGGAATTTTGAGGATGTGTGCCTGTCAGCTGGCGATGGGGCAAACTCAGATCTGTGGTTTGTAGACTCAGGGGATTCTTACCATTGCAGCTCAAAGAGACACCTATTTTTGGATTTTGTCCAAGGAGATTTTGGTCATGCCACAGTTGGCAATGGACAGCAGTGCAGAATTATTGGTAGAGGAATAATTGTACTGAAGCTAGTGATAGACGGAGAATTGAGACTTGCACAAGCCAGATACATCCCAGAGTTAAAGAAAAACCTAATTTCTATTAGTCAGCTTGATGTTGAGGGTTATGTATCCATTTTTGGTAATTCTTAGTGGAAGATTACTAAAAGGGTCTATGGTTGTTGTCAAAGGGAAGCGGATATGCACTCTCTACTTCTTGGCAGACAGTGAGAGTTCAGTTTCAGTGGCAGTAGGAGACACGGGTACAGTGACTACATTATGACACAGGAGGCTTGGTCATCTTAGTGAGAAGAACTTGAATATTCTACACAGGAGAGAGCTTCTACCTAGGCTAAAGAAGGTGAATTTAGAGTTTTGTGAAGAGTGTATCTATGGTAAGCAGAAAGCAGTGAGTTTTCAGTTAGCAAAAACTCAAAAGAAGACTGAAAGGCTGGAGTTGGTTCATTCATATGTCTGGGGTCCAACACAAGTGGCATCATATGCGGGCAATAAGTACTTTGTCACGTTTATAGAGATGATTTTAGCAGGAAAGTTTGGGTGTTTGCTATGAAGGAAAAGTCTGAGGTCTTTGGCATCTTCCAGAGATGGAGAGTCATGTGTGAAAGCCAGATTGGAGCAAGTCTCAAGTGTCTCAAGACAAATAACGGTGGTGAATACTGCAGCATAAAGTTTGATGTCTACTGCGCAGAGCATGGAATCAGAAGGATCAAGACCATCCCAAGGACACCAAAGCAGAATGGTGTGGCAGAAAGAATGAACAGGACCATTCTTGAGAGAGAGAAAGGAGTATAAGGTTTGACTCAGGTCTACCTACATATTTTTGGGCGGCAGCACTAGACACTGCAGTGTATTTGATCAACATGAGTCCATCTAGTGCATTAGATGGTGGGATTCCAGAGGAGGTTTGGACATGAAAACAGGTAAAACTTTCTTTTCTTAAAGTATTTGGATGCATTGCTTATTCTCTGATTGAGAAAGAGAAGAGGAGTAAGTTAGACTCCAAGTCTACAAAGTATGTTTTCATTGGATACGATGGCGATGAGTATGGCTACAAGCTCTAGGATTTCCAGAACAATAAGATCATTTGAAGCAGGAATGTGGTATTTGATGAAGAGCATACTTACAAAGACAGGAAGGATGTAGTGGAAGAAAAGAAACAGGAGTTTATAGAACTCAATCCTGTCATAGATGGAGAAATTCCCCGAGTGCAAACTGAAGATGGAAACTTCGAGGATGTGGAGGAGGAAGATGTTGTTGAAACAGACAACCACATGCATACATCGGTACCTCAGCCGGTGTCCCCACAGTTGAGGAGGACCACGAGGGTTACTAGGCCATCACAGAGGTATTCTGCTAATGATTATGTTTTGTACACAGATTCTGGAGAGCCAGAATGTTTTGTTGAAGCCATGCAGGATGAAGCTAAGGTCAAGTGGGAGTTGGCTATGAAAGAGAAGATTGACTCTTTAAAGCAAAACAAGACTTGGGATCTTATGAAGTTACTCGCTGGCAAGAAAGCTCTGTTCAACAAATGGGTGTACAAGATGAAGAATGAGGTCGATGGTACCAAGAGATACAAGGCAAGGTTAGTTGTCAAGGGGTATGCACAGAAAGAGGGAATTGACTTCCAGGAGATTTTTTTCCCAGTAGTCAAGATGACATCCATTAGGGAAATTCTGAGCATGGTAGCAGTGGAGGATCTTCATCTAGAGCAGCTAGATGTGAAGACAATATTTCTTCATGGAGATTTGGAGGAGGAGCTATACATGCACCAGCCAGAAGGTTTCCAGGTCAGGGGAAAGGATGACATGGTCTACAGATTGAAGAAAAGTTTGTATGGTCTGAAGCAGGCTCCGCGGCAATGGTACCTCAAGTTTGACGGTTTCATGCTAGAGAAAGGCTTCACTAGATGCCAGTCAGATCATTGTGTGTACTTTCAGAGGTACGTTACAAATGAGTTCATTATTTTATCCTTGTATGTGGACGATATACTTGTAGCAGGTTCCAGTATGAGGAAGATAGAAGAGCTCAAGAAACTGATGGCAAAGAAGTTCTCAATGAAGGATTTGGGAGAGGCGAAGCAGATTCTTGGCATGAGGATCAATAGAGATAGAAAGCAACGAAAGCTGTGGCTATCTCAGGAGGACTATGTAGAAAAGGTACTTAAGATGTTCAATATGGAGAATGCAAAGGCAGTGTCAACACCTTTGGTAGCACACTTCAAGCTCAGCAAGCAGTTGTATCCAACAACTCAGAAGGCAAGGGATGAGATGATTAGAATTCATATGCCTCAGCCATGGGAAGTCTAATGTATGCAATGGTTTGCACAAGACCGGATATCGCACAAGCAGTGGGAGCAGTCAATAGGTACATGTAGAATCCAGGCAAGAAGCACTGGAATGCAGTGAAGTGGATCTTGAGATATCTCAGTGGTACGTCAACTTATAGTTTGTGCTATGGAGGTGATAGTCTTCAAGTATAGGGATTTGTAGATGCAGATCACTCTGGTGACAGAGACAGTGGGAGGAGCACCACTGGTTATGTTTTTACTGTCGGTGATACAGCAATGAGCTGGGTATCTCAGTTGCAGAAGATAGTGGTATTGTCAACTACAGAAGCTGAGTATGTGACGATCACTGAAGCTAGTAAAGAGATGATCTAGTTACAGAGGTTGATGGAGGAGCTTGATAGAGAGCACGAGTGTAATACATTATGGAACGACAGCCAGAGCGCAGTTCACTTGGCAAGGAATCCAGCATTTCATGCAAGAACCAAGCACATTCAGCTTAGGTATCATTTCATACACAGTGCGTTGGATAAGGAGCAGTTGAAGCTAGAGAAAATTGATGGAGCTAAGAATCCTGCAGATATGTTCACCAAGGTTGTGAGTAGAGATAAGTTGAGTCTCTGTTGCAACTTGGTGAAGGTTTCCAAGAGATAGATCAGGAGAGCGCGTCACAGAGAAAGAAGGTAGATCTAAGATTGATGTCATTAATCTCCAAGTGGGAGATTGTTATGGATGGAGCTTAATTTTATCAAGAGGAAGTTTGAATTCGAATTTTGAATTCGATTTGGCTAACTAAGGAAGCTGATTTTGTGGAGGATTTGTTGCAACTTTCAAATCTGATCTTGGGGAGGATTTGTTGGAGATTTTCAAGGCAGCAAATCAGTCCATGGTTGCCAAAAGTGTGGAGCCAGTTTTGAAAATTAGTTCATGGTTGCCAAAAGTGTGGAGCTAGTTTTGGGATGAGATTAGATTGGAAGAGAGTCTTCGATCCTTTTGTGTGTCTTCTTCAACCGGTGAAGTTGAGCGAAAAAAAAGAAAAAAAGAGAATAAGAGGCTCTGTGAGGACATCTTCCGTGTGTTGTAGATCCTAATTCAACTCTCTGGATCATAAGAGTTTCTGAGAGAGTGTGTTTTGAGGGCTTGTACCTGATTCAACTCTTAGTGAAGCCTTGCAGATCCTGTGCTACCGTGGACGTAGCCCAGTTTGGGTGAACCACATAAAATCTTCGTCTCTCACTGTTTTCTTTTGGATTTTGGTTCCTATTATTATTCTGTATTTTTTGTTGATTTTATCGCAACTGCGTGCTTGACCGTACTAATAGCGATCTTATTAGAGGAATATTTGTTGTATTTCCTATCACTTCTCTTCTTCTTAGAGAGGGCCATAACCCTCCCTTCCCTTCTTCTCTCTTCTCTTTCTTTTACCCTTCCCTTCCTTCTCCTCCTAAAATCCAAACAGACTCTTAGAGTATTGAAGGTAAACTTTTGTTAGATTTATGAAGAATTTTATAGTGAGTGCAAATTTTTTACTAGATATCATACTAGAAAGTGATTCTATAAAGCATTTATCATGTTAAATAATGGTACAATTCTCCCTACATGTAGGAGGAACTTTTATGATTGTTTCATAGTTTAAATATTCTCAAATATGGTTAGAAGGGGATTCATTAACTATAATATCATGGATTAATAATAGCCCCGCTACTTCAAGTGATAATAATCCTCTTTCTTAGAGATATTTGGTAGATGCTCTTATAATATTCAAGGTTCCACATAATTTTTAAGAAAGGAATCAACCAGCAAATTGGCTAGTTAATTCAAGCTCTAATGCTTCTTTCATAATGACTTCATAAGATATACTTCCATCTAAAATTGAGTACACTAATTGATGCTTATACACATGATTCAGAGTTTTAGAAATTCTAGTTCCTTTTACTATTTTTTTTTCAAACATACCTCCCTATTATGAAAAAAAAATTTTTTAAAAAAAAAAATGATAAATTAGGATGAACTAATGCAAAAAGATCACGGTGAGCACATATTTAAGAGTAAGAGTCAAGTACTTCGATGGTAGGCCATTTATAAACAAAATTTTAATTCTAATCATAATCATTCAAACTCTTCTTACACACTTTCACATTACCTGAGCATTACTTTTATTTATTTTTATTTACTTTGCACTAAAATATTATTTCATTTATTTTTACTTTTTTATTTTTTATTTGAGAATTATTATTATTGGCTAACTCTCTTGGGGAAATAATTAAACTATGAAGGTATGTATAAAATCTAAAGCATGGGTTCATTGGATGCATGTAATTTTAAGTAAAAACTATGTCTTAAATGTCTAGGTCTAGAATAAAATTTAGCTTTAGTTTAATTATATTAAATTTACTCAGTAAGTCCAAATACATTGCCCAGCAAGGAGTATAAATCCATCTAAACTTCCCAAATAACACCAATGTTTAACTAATGAATAAATGAGATAATTAGCTAGTAGACTTTGTTTGCAATGTCTCAAGTTTACAAAAAGAATGATATATATGCATGGTATTTTATAAAACAAAAAAAAAATATTAGAAAATAATACAAGAAAAAGACTTCCATCCATTTCCATCCCTTATGCTCAAGTTGGATAAGTAGCCATGTCTAATTCTATAAAAGAACAAAGATGAAATATAAACAAAGTCTTAATGTAGAGGTTCAAGAAAGCATGAATAGAAACTTTAAGGATTGAGAGCTTGGGATCTTACAAATTTTAAGTCTCCTTATATGTATGATGTATCAATATGTTGGCTATCCTAGTGGAAAGCTTGTATTATTCATTAATTATCGGTGCATTATGGAGCTAATGGACCTCCATTTTTCCTTACACTTGCTGGTAACAATGATGCTTGAAGCCACACATTGACCCTCTCTCATGATTTATTATCATTAACTGATATCTAATGTATTTAAATGTATTGCATATAATCGCCTTGAGCAAAGTAAAATTATTGTTAATTATTGCTAATTATTACAATATGAATACACTAATCATACCAACTATAATTTTACATATTATGTGATAATATGTCCAAATTTCCTCTCTCTCAATATGGAAGAGGCATTATCACCACTTTAGTTGATAATCTTGTACGCAATACTCTACCATGAAATATCATGTCATTTTTTCACGTGGAGATGTATTTTGTAGAAAAATATCATAACCATCCTTGTTCGTTTAATGGCTTCAACTCAATCTATGAAAAAAGTTTTACTTAAAAACATTCACTTTCTTATAGCCACATCAAGCATTCATGAGAATCAATTAGTCTTTGGCAAGCCAAATCTAAGTTCTAACTCTCCTATGTTCTCACTTGGCATCGCCAATTTAAAAGGCTAGAGCTGGGGTAAAGGACCAAATTTCCATACTTTTATCAACAAGTTTAGTTATATGTTCCGATAAATATGATCTTTAAATTTTGTCATGCATCACATTTACCTAACTTCGCTAAGGCCGGTCCCAAGCTTAGATAAAGGAAGAGGATTATGTTAGGTAGTTGATAGTCAATATTGATGGGACCAGTAAGCCCCCTATAGGCCACTAATGACAACACATGGGCTCGACCTTAGTGAATCGGCCTTTTCTCCATGGGCCCAATAGGTCCAGGGCGGTCTCTCCGAGTCTGCCACCTTTTCTCTCTCCTCCGCATGAACAGTGTTCGCTCTCGGCCATGAACAGTGTCGGCCTCCGTGAACAGTGTTTGCTCTCGGCCATGAATAGTATCGGCCTCCGTGAACAGTGTTCGCTCTCGGCCATGAACGTAGAGGACATGTTTGGCAAGCGCCGTAACGATCGGCCATGCCCTGCGACCACCTACTCTGACAGGACACAGCCTGCAGCTTGACACGTCATATGGAGGTGAGCTCCACTGTACTGCCATCAATTAATGTTCTGACAAGTGATCATGCCCTAAGCCCACGGACTCCAGGCATCTATAAAAAGGGTAAGAGGGACCCCGACCAGGTAACACACTCATAACGCTCCTAAACGCTCACAGAAAGAGCTCTTCTTGGAGCCTCTCTCTCTCTCTCTTTCTCTTTCGAGTTTCCTCAAGCTCACGATTGTTGCCCAGAGCGCTGACTTGAGCGTCGGAGGGTCCCCACCGAAATTTCTAGCCCCCGGGACTTGTTTGCAGGCCCGCAGGAGCGAGAAGCTCGCCGGAGGACCCTGGGTTCGCTGGAGGAGGCGACCGGACCGGACGCTCGAGGCCGGTGATCTGGCGTCATCAGATTGGTGCACCAGGAAGGGGAGGGTCAGCGATGCTGGTTTGCAGATCCTCATCCCTTTTTCATCAAAATGGTGGATCGTGAAGAGGGTGAGGACAAGAATACAGGAAGCTTTCACCAGTAACGCTGGGGGGCACCCCTAACAAACTGAGCAACAAGATGTTAGTTCTCTGTTCCACCATCACCACCAGTTCATGCCATTCAAGCAAATCACCGTGCCACCCTCACCCTGAAGATTCAAGCATTAATGGCAGATGTTCAAAGGCTATGGGAGCGATATTCCATGGCCGCGTGGCAACAAGCTCAGGAGCAAGAGCAACCTCAAACTCAAGCTCAACGACAATTTAAGGCTCAGGCTCGTTAGCCAGCAAGAGCGCCACTCCTTGCCACCCAAATCCTAACTCCTAGTCACCTCAAGTATTTATGAGCATTTTAATCTCTTATGGTAGTAAGCCGGGAGGTATTGTTGCAATTAATACAAGGAGGAAGATGAGGGCAAAAATCTTTGACTGTGGACTTCAACTTTCCTCTCTCTCCTTCTCTCTATTGCACCCAAAAGCCAATCCGAGCCCAAGACCTCCTACAGATTCCATTCCAGCTGCCTTCGGATTTCAGCACTGGTATCCTCCGCCTTCAATCAACATAGCTATCTGGGGTGCAGGTCGTCAGCTCAACAGAAGGAGAGAGAGACCGTGGAAGCTAGAGGGCCCCTCGCCTTGAACCAATGTGGAGGCTGCCCGAATCCTGTAACTCCCAGCAACATCCTCTCTTCTAGCCGTCCGTCTACAACGGACTCTCCTGGCCGCTCGTCTTCAACGGCTGCAAGCTGCCCGGGCTTCCCTCGGCGACCTCTAGCTCCCGAGTCTGACTCCGACCCTCGTCCGTGGCTCCGCTCCAGCGTCCCCGGCTCTGGATCCCATCTCTCTCTTCACTGCACTCCAAAGATGGGTCCCCAGCTTCATTTCGGAGAGGAGCTGGTCATCAACCGCCTCCAAGCTCCATCCCAACTAGATTCCCTTGGGGGTAGACCACTAGCGGGCGGAAGTGCTCAAATCCGCAGAAGGAAAACAGGGGTGCTACAAGAGCTAAGTACGCTGCACTTAAGACAATATTCTTTCATTAATACTTAAAAATGACATGTAGGGAAGACCAACCTCGCGTTAGCGTCTCAAAAGCCCAATGTACCATTGGCACCGAAGACCGGTATACCACCGGATCCAAAAAGCCCGACTTCGGTCGGCACTCAAAGCTCGATGTACCATCGGCACTAAAGCTCGAGGCCAGCTCGACACAAAAGGCTCCTGACGACTCTCAACTCTCAGGTCACCCTTCGGGGTTAAAAAGGCTCCTGACGACTCTCAACTCTCAGGTCACCCTTCGGGGTTAAAAAGGCTCTCGACGGCCTCAACTTTGCCTCGGCGGCATTCTTGCAACCTTAGCAGATTTATCTCAGCCTCAGCGGCATTCCTGCAGCCTCAACGGCTTCATTACAGCCTCAGCGGCTTCAATTTTGTATCAACGGCCAATGGCCAATCGAGTAAGACCCTTATCTAAATTATATACTTGCAACACATTGCTGGTTACTTTCAGCCATCAAGAAGCCCCAAGGCAACTCACAGCTGGGAGAGGCCAACTCCTCAGCTCACAGTTGACGGACACCCACCTCCAAATTTCATGACAAGAGAAGAAGACCCAACTAGCTCACCGCCGGGAGAGGTCAACTCCCTACTCACATCTAACGGGCATTCACTTCCGGGCTTTGCATCGGGAGGGGATCACTAGCTGCCAGTCAAAGGTAACCAACTTACCTTCAAACTTTGCTTAAAGTTTTTGAACAGGCAAAAAGCATGGCTCCAAAGAGCGTGAAGATGTCTACACAAGGCATCGCAAAAGGAGAGGAGTTTTTCCACCTGGACGGAATCACAGTTAAAGTTGACATGAAAGGGCAGACACGAAGGTAAAGAGTTCTACACTCCTTTCGCTTAACTGACGCAGGGCACACAAGCTCAAGGAGTGTGGGGGCATCTGATGGGGCCAGTAAGCCCCCCATAGGCCACTAATGACAACACCTGGGCTTGACCTTAGTGAATCGACCTTTTCTCCGCGGGCCCAATAGGTCCAGAGCGGTCTCTTCGAGTCTGTCACCTTTTTTCTCTCCTCCGTATGAACAGTGTTCGCTCTCGGCCATGAACAGTGTCGGCCTCCATGAACAGTGTTTGCTCTCGGCCATGAACAATGTCGGCCTCCGTGAACAGTGTTTGCTCTCGGCCATGAACAGTGTCGGCCTCCGTGAACAGTGTTTGCTCTCGGCCATGAACAGTGTCGGCCTTCGTGAACAGTGTTCGCTCTCGGCCATGAACAGTGTCGGCCTCCATGAACAGTGTTTGCTCTCGGCCATGAACAGTGTCGGCCTCCATGAACAGTGTTCTCTATCGGCAATGAACAGTGTCGGCCTCCATGAACAGTGTCATGCAAGCACTCTATAATCAATTCTCTACAAGGGACAGCTGGCTTCAACTCCAAACTGCATCTTCTGCCCCAATGACTGCACCTTGGGGCCCACATGCCTAACTTTATCACTTATCGTTTTCTGCGCAGGAATGCAAAAAAAAAAGAGAGATGACGTAGGGGGCATGTTTGGCAAGCGCCGTAACGATCGGCCATGCCCTGCGACCACCTACTCTGACAGGACACGGCCTGTAGCTTGACACGTCATATGGAGGTAAGCTCCACTGTGCTGCCATCAATTATTGTTCTAATAAATGATCACGTCCCAAGCCCACGGACTCCAGGAATCTATAAAAGGGTAAGAGGGACCACGACCAGGTAACACACTCATAACGCTCCTAAATGCCCACAGAGAGGGCTCTTCTCGGAGCCTCTCTCTCTCTTTCTCTTTCAAGCTTCCTCAAGCTCACGGCTGTTGCCCAGAGCGCTGACTTGAGCATCGGAGGGTCCCCACCGGACGCTCAAGGCCGGTGATCTGGCATCATCAGATTGGCGCGCCAGGTAGGGGAGGGTCAGCGATGCTGGTTTGCAGATCCTCATCCCTTTTTCATCAAAATGGTGGATCGTGAAGAGGGTGAGGACAAGAATACAGGAAGCTTTCACCAGTAACGCTGGGGGGCACCCCCAACAAACTGAGCAACAAGATGTTAGTTCTCTGTTCCACCATCACCACCAGTTCATGCCATTCAAGCAAATCACCGTGCCACCCTCACCCTGAAGATTCAAGCATTAATGGCAGATGTTCAAAGGCTATGGGAGCGATATTCCATGGCCGCGTGGCAACAAGCTCAGGAGCAAGAGCAACCTCAAACTCAAGCTCAACGGCAATTTAAGGCTCAGGCTCGTTAGCCAGCAAGAGCGCCACTCCTTGCCACCCAAATCCTAACTCCTAGTCACCTCAAATATTTATGAGAATTTTAATCTCTTATGGTAGTAAGCCGGGAGGTATTGTTGCAATTAATACAAGGAGGAAGATGAGGGCAAAAAGCTTTGACTGTGGACTTCAACTTTCCTCTCTCTCCTTCTCTGTTGCACCCAAAATCCAATCCGAGCCCAAGACCTCCTATAGATTCCATTCCAGCTGCCCTCGGATTTCAGCACTGGTACCCTCCGCCTTCAATCAACATAGCTATCTGGGGGGCAGGTCGTCAGCTCAACAGAAGGAGAGAGAGACCGTGGAAGCTAGAGGGCCCCTCGCCTTGAACCAATGTGGAGGCTGCCCGAATCCTGTAACTCCCAACAACATCCTCTCTTCTAGCCGTCCGTCTACAACGGACTCTCCGGCCGCTCGTCTTCAACGGCCGCTAGCTGCCCAGGCTTCCCTCGGCGACCTCTAGCTCCCGAGTCCGACTCCGACCCTCGTCCGTGGCTCCGCTCCAGCGTCCCCAGCTCTAGATCCCATCTCTCTCTTCACTGCACTCCAAAGATGGGTCCCCAGCTTCATTTCGGAGAGGAGCTGGTCATCAACCGACTCCAGGCTCCGTCCCAACTAGATTCCCTGGGGGGTAGACCACCAGCGGGCGAAAGTGCTCAAATTCGCAAAGGAAAACAGGGGTGCTAAAGAGCTAAGTACGATGTACTTAAGACAGTTTTCTTTTATTAATACTTAAAAATGACATGCAGGGAAGACCAACCTCACGTTAGCATCTCAAAAGCCCAATGTACCATTAGCACCGAAGACCGGTGTACCACCGGATCCAAAAAGCCCGACTTCGGTCGGCACTCAAAGCCCGATGTACCATCGGCACTAAAGCCCGAGGCCAGCTCGGCACAAAAGGCTCCTGACGACTCTCAACTCTCAGGTCACCCTTCGGGGTTAAAAAGGCTCCTGACGACTCTCAACTCTCAGGTCACCCTTCGGGGTTAAAAAGGCTCTCGACGGCCTCAACTTTGCCTCGGCGGCATTCTTGCAGCCTCAGCGGCTTTATCTCAGCCTCAGCGGCATTCCTGCAGCCTCAGCGGCTTCAATTCTGTATCAACGACCAATGGCCAATCGAGTAAGACCCTTATCTAAATTATATACTTGCAACACATTGCTTGTTACTTTCAGCCATCAAGAAGCCCCAAGGCAACTCACAGCTGGGATAGGCCAACTCCTCAGCTCAAAGTTGACGGACACCCACCTCCAAATTTCATGACAAGAGAAGAAGACCCAACTAGCTCACCGCCGGGAGAGGTCAACTCCCTACTCATATCTAACGGGCATTCACTTCCGGGCTCTACATCAGGAGGGGATCACTGGCTGCCAGTCAAAGGTAACCAACTTACCTTCAAACTTTGCTTAAAGTTTTTGAACAGGCAAAAAGCATGGCTCCAAAGAGCATGAAGATGTCTATACAAGGCATCGCAAAAGGAGAGGAGTTTTCCCACCTGGACGGAATCACAGTTAAAGTTGACATGAAAGGGCAGACACGAAGGTAAAGAGTTCTACACTCCTTTCGCTTAACTGACGTAGGGCACACAAGCTCAAGGAGTATGGGGGCATCTGATGGGGCCAGTAAGCCCCCCATAGGCCACTAATGACAACACCTGGGCTCGACCTTAGTGAATCGGCCTTTTCTCCGCGGGCCCAATAGGTCCAGGGCGGTCTCTCCGAGTTTGTCACCTTTTCTCTCTCCTCCGCATGAACAGTGTTCGCTCTCGGCCATGAACAGTGTCGGCCTCCGTGAACAGTGTTTGCTCTCGGCCATGAACAGTATCGGCCTCCGTGAACAGTGTTTGCTCTCGGCCATGAACAGTGTCGGCCTCCGTGAACAGTGTTCGCTCTCGACCATGAACAGTGTCGGCCTCCGTGAACAGTGTTTGCTCTCGGCCATGAACAGTGTCGGCCTCCATGAACAGTGTTCTCTATCGGCCATGAACAGTGTCGGCCTCCATGAACAGTGCCATGCAAGCACTCTATAATCAATTCTCTACAAGGGACAGCTGGCTTCAACTCCAAACTGCATCTTCTACCCCAATGGCTGCATCTTGGGGCCCACATGCCTAACTTTATCACTTATCGTTTTCTGCGCAGGAATGCAAAAAAAAAAAAGAGAGATGACGTAGGGGGCATGTTTGGCAAGCGCCGTAACGATCGGCCATGCCCTACGACCACCTACTCTGACAGGACACGGCCTGCAGCTTAACACATCATATGGAGGTAAGCTCCACTGTGCTGCCATCAATTAATGTTCTGACAAATGATCACGCCCCAAGCCCACGGACTCCAGGCATCAATAAAAGGGTAAGAGGGACCACGACCAGGTAACACACTCATAACGCTCCTAAACGCCCATAGAGAGGGCTCTTCTCGGAGCCTCTCTCTCTCTCTCTTTCTCTTTCGAGCTTCCTCAAGCTCACGGTTGTTGCCCAAAGCGCTGACTTGAGCGTCGGAGGGTCCCCACCGGACGCTCGAGGCCGGTGATCTGGCATCATCAGATTGGTGCGCCAGGTAGGGGAGGGTCAGCGATGCTGGTTTGCAGGTCCTCATCCCTTTTTCATCAAAATGGTGGATCGTGAAGAGGGTGAGGACAAGAATCTAGGAAGCTTTCACCAGTAACGCTGGGGGGCACCCCCAACAAACTGATCAACAAGATGTTAGTTCTCTGTTCCACCATCACCACCAGTTCATGCCATTCAAGCAAATCACCGTGCCACCCTCACCCTGAAGATTCAAGCATTAACGGCAGATGTTCAAAGGCTATGGGAGCGATATTCCATGGCCGCGTGGCATCAAGCTCAGGAGCAAGAGCAACCTCAAACTCAAGCTCAACGGCAATTTAAGGCTCAGGCTCGTTAGCCAGCAAGAGCGCCACTCCTTGCCATCCAAATCATAACTCCTAGTCACCTCAAGTATTTATGAGCATTTTAATCTCTTATGGTAGTAAGCCGGGAGGTATTGTTGCAATTAATACAAGGAGGAAGATGAGGGCAAAAAGCTTTGACTGTCGACTTCAACTTTCCTCTCTCTCCTTCTCTCTGTTGCACCCGAAAGCCAATCCGAGCCCAAGACCTCCTACAGATTCCATTCCAGCTGCCCTCGGATTTCAGCACTGGTACCCTCCGCCTTCAATCAACATAGCTATCTGGGGGCAGGTCGTCAGCTCAACATAAGGAGAGAGAGACCGTGGAAGCTAGAGGGCCCCTCGCCTTGAACCAATGTGGAGGCTGCCCGAATCCTGTAACTCCCAGCAACATCCTCTCTTCTAGCCGTCCGTCTACAACGGACTCTCCCGGCCGCTCGTCTTCAATGGCCGCTAGCTGCCTAGGCTTCCCTCGGCGATCTCTAGCTCCCGAGTCCGACTCCGACCCTCGTCTGTGGCTCCGCTCTATCGTCCCCGGCTCTGGATCCCATCTCTCTCTTCACTGCACTCCAAAGATGGGTCCCCAGCTTCATTTCGGAGAGGAGCTGGTGATCAACCGACTCCAGGCTCCGTCCTAACTAGATTCCCTGGGGGGTAGACCACCAGCGGGCGGAAGTGCTCAAATTCGCAGAAGGAAAACAGGGGTACTACAAGAGCTAAGTACGCTGTACTTAAGACAGTTTTCTTTCATTAATACTTAAAAATGACATGCAGGGAAGACCAACCTCGCGTTAGCATCTCAAATGCCCAATGTACCATTGGCACCGAAGACCGGTGTACCACTGGATCCAAAAAGCCCGACTTCGGTCGGCACTCAAAGCCCGATGTACCATCGGCACTAAAGCTCGAGGCCAGCTCGGCACAAAAGGCTCCTGACGACTCTCAACTCTCAGGTCACCCTTCGGGGTTAAAAAGGCTCCTGACGACTCTCAACTCTCAGGTCACCCTTCGGGGTTAAAAAGGCTCTCGACGTCCTCAACTTTGCCTCGGCAGCATTCTTGCAACCTCAGCGGCTTTATCTCAGCCTCAGCGGCATTCCTATAGCCTCAGCAGCTTCATTACAGCCTCAGCGGCTTCAATTCTGTATCAATGGCCAATGGCCAATCGAGTAAGACCCTTATCTAAATTATATACTTGCAACACATTGCTGGTTACTTTCAGCCATCAAGAAGCCCCAAGGCAACTCACAGCTGGGAGAGGCCAACTCCTCAGCTCACAGTTGATGGACACCCACCTCCAAATTTCATGACAAGAGAAGAAGACCCAACTAGCTCACCGCCGGGAGAGGTCAACTCCCTACTCACATCTAACGGGCATTCACTTCCGGGCTCTGCATCGGGAGGGGATCACTGGCTGCCAGTCAAAGGTAACCAACTTACCTTCAAACTTTGCTTAAAGTTTTTGAACAAGCAAAAAGCATGGCTCCAAAGAGCGTGAAGATGTCTACACAAGGCATCACAAAAGGAGAGGAATTTTCCCACCTGGACGGAATCACAGTTAAAGTTGACATGAAAGGGCAGACGCGAAGGTAAAGAGTTCTACACTCCTTTCGCTTAACTGACGCAGGGCACACAAGCTCAAGGAGTGTGGGGGCATCTGATGGGGCCAGTAAGCCCCCCATAGGCCACTAATGACAACACCTGGGCTCGACCTTAGTGAATCGGCCTTTTCTCCGCGGGCCCAATAGGTCCAGGGCGGTCTCTCCGAGTCTGTCACCTTTTCTCTCTCCTCCGCATGAACACTCTTGGCCATGAACAGTGTCGGCCTCCGTGAACAGTGTTTGCTCTCGACCATGAACATGTTTGCAGGCCCGTAGGGCACTTGTTTGCAGGCCCGCAAGCGCGAGGAGCTCGTCGGAGGACCCCGGGTTCGCTGGAGGAGGTGATCGGACGCTCGAGGCCGGTGATCTGGTGTCATGAATCTACTAAATTAAACTATGCGAAGAGCATTTACCTTGGCAGGAGATCTGGTTATTTGTCTTGCATTAGTTGTAGCATTAACAAATAAAACTCTAGGTAAATTATGACTCTTGAGAGGACATTTGGTATAGAATAATCCATCAAAGATGACCATTAATCAAGGTAAAGTTGATGGAATTTGCATTAATTGCAATATAGTGGTCATACTTAATCATAATGACAGATCAACTTTACCTCTAAAACATCCTCCAACCAATCATGGGTAGGTGTGGGTGGGCGGAGCCAATGATAAAAAAGGGCAAACTGAAGCATCGGATCGGATATGAACTAGGGTCAAGTATGGTTGGTCTGAGCTTGATCAATTGGGAATTTCTTAAAGCCCAAGCCTAATCCATACTTATATATATAATAACTATAAGACCTGATGGGTGGCTTACTTGTAGTGTGTGCCCTTCATCTTAAAGATTTTGAGCCATCCCAAAACCTTTTAAAAATTATATATATATATATATATATAACATGTTGAGGGATAAAATCGTCATTGCATTGATATCCGTGCAAGGAGGCTAAGACCGACCTCCTCCTTTCATCTCTCCCAAGCTTCCAGTAGCTCGGCTCTCCCGAGCTCCCATAGCTCGGCTTCCCCGAGCTTCCATAGCTCGGCTCTCCCGAGCTCCCATAGCTCGGCTTCCCCGAGCTTCCATAGCTTGGTTTCCCCGAGCTTCCCTAGCTCGTCTTCCTCGAGCTTCCGTAGCTCGCCTCTCCCGAGCTCCCATAGCTTGGCTTCCCCGAGCTTCCGTAGCTCGCCTCTCTCGAGCTTCCATAGCTCGGCTCTCCCGAGCTTCCATAGCTCGGCTTCCCCGATCTTCCATAGCTCGACTTCCCCTAGCTTCTGTAGCTCGCCTCTCCCGAGCTTCCATAGCTCGTCTTCCCCGAACTTCTATAGCTCGACTCTCCTGAGCTCCCATAGCTCGTCTTCCCTGAGTTTTCATAGCTCGGCTCTCCCGAGCTCCCATAGCTCAGCTCTCTCGAGCTTCCTGTAGCTCGTTTCCCCCGAGCCCCCATGGCCCGGCTTCACTGAACGACCCACGATCCAATACTCACCTCCGCGGAACCTAACGCGGGAGAGCCTAAGCCTACTGTAACAGCACCCTAGGCAAGGAATCATGCTGAGAAGTGGTCTAGAACCTATCAAGGCTACCTGAGACCTATACATCTACCAGATCTCAAGCCATCAAGGAGCTCTCCCAGCCATCGATCCCCTAACAGACAGGATATGGATCCCAACAGCCCCACAACGGCCTGATTCGATCCACCTCCGTATCCTAATAACCTCTGAACCTTCCAGAAGGCGCTCAAGATATAGGTGATAGCCTATAAATACCACGCTGGTAGATTCCCCCAGGTACGCATGCGCTCACACCCTCACTCCCAGTCTCCTGCTCTCCTGCTGCTCGTCGGTGCTCTCACCTCCCAGAGCTTTCGATTGGCCGCCCCCGGAGAGACTCCCCGGAGGGATCCACCTCCTTATTTTCTGATTGATCACCGATTTCCTCCCCACTGACTTGAGCGTCGGAGGGTCTTCCGTGGAGGGCCACCCCCAACGCCTCCCACGCGAGGACTTGAGTGCAGGTCCGCCCCCCTGGAGATCGACCGCGCTCGAGTCGGAGGACGGATCCCGGCGGCAACAGATTGGCGCTAGAGGAAGGGCCTCAAGTCCCATTAAAACTTGAAGAAAGGAGACAAAGATCCTAATCTTGAGTAGAACCTCTCTAATGGCCAATCGGAGAAGATCAACATCTGAAGCCCAAGATCAGGTCGCTTCCCAGAGGCCTGATCCAACGAGCGGTGTAGCGCCGCAACCTCCACCGGTCGAAACCCCATCACCGCCTGCTATCCCGGTGACCCAGGACCAGTTCGCCACGCTGGTCCAGCAAGTCCAGGCCCTGACTCACCTGGTCCAAGAGCGCCTTACGGCTCCTCCTGCTCTGCACTTTCATAAGGGAGCAGCGATTCCTTCTTCGCTGGCAACTTCCTCCTCCGGTCCGTGTCAATCCACGGACCCCCCATGCCAGCCCCGAGGGGACAAATTAGTCCCACGAGGCGGTTATGAATGAGATCCTCCCAGATCTCGGTGAGCCCGATCTCTCTCTCCGATGACCTCCCATCATGATTCGATGCCATCCCTGCGGTCCTCTCGCCCAGCTCCTCCTCTGACCGGTGAGGAGGAGATCCATCGTCAGATCCAGGAGATGCGTCAGGAGCTGGATGCCACCAAGCAGGCCCATCCGCCTCAGCCCAAAGCGGAGCAGGGCATCCCTTTCTCTAAGGGGATCATGGAGGAAGTGATTCCCTCCCATGTCAAGCTACCAGCCGTCGAGCCCTACTATGGCTCTTCTGATCCGGATGACCATCTTAGCAGCTTTCGATCAATAATGATGTTCCATGGAGCATCCGACGCGGTCCTCTGCCGCGCTTTCCCCTCCACCCTCAGGGGATCTGCCCGGACCTGGTTCAATGCTTTAAAACCAGGTTCTGTCGATTCATTTGATGAGCTGAGCCATCTTTTTATTGGTCAGTTTGTCAGCAGCCGCCGCCACCGATGAAGATCTGACTCCCTCTCCGAAGTTAAGCAGAGAGAGGGGGAGTCCCTGAAAATTTCCTTGGCCGTTTTAATAAGGCCATGTTAGAGGTGGACCACCTTAATCATGAGGTGGCTATGTCCGTCCTGACGGGGGGAGTCTCGAAGGAAAGCGACTTCTACCTGGCTATGGAAGTCAGCTACCCCCCCTGCCTCTCTGATATGATGGCTCTGGCGGACAAGTACGCTAGGGTCGAAGAATCGTAGAGAGTTGCCTGCGCCGAGCAGGCAAAGAAGAAGGAGCCCAAAGGCCCCGACAGCATCGTCCCGCCCGTCGGCCAAGTTTGCCTCGCCACCAAAGAGTTCCCCTGCTGCCGCCAAGGAATCGCTCCCCCTCCTAGGCGATTTGACCACTACACTTCGCTGATCGTGCCTCGGGCATAAATCCTCATGGAGATAGAGCGCCAGCTCCCCTGGCCAATACCTCTCCGAGGGAACCCGACCCGAAGAGATCCCACCAAGTACTGCCGTTACCACCGGGAGCACGGCCACGACACTGAAGAATGCTGGCAGCTCAAAAATGAAATCGAAAGGCTGATCCAGCGGGGACGACTGAATCAATTCAGGACGGCGCCCGAGCCACAGCAAGGAGGTGACCGCCAGCCCGAACTTCAACAACCTCCTCCTCCGCCGAATCTGCCCGTGATCGGCCGCATCAACATGATTGAAGAGGCCGGCGGCTCGAGCCCCAGGGGCGATGGTGAAGGATCGGCGCCGAAGAGGGCACGGACGGGCGAGCTCTCCTTCTCCGACGATGATCTCCAAGGGATACAGCTTCCCCATGATGACGCACTAGTTGTATCCCTCAATTTAAATAACTATGATGTAAGCCGAATCCTTGTTGATAGTGGAAGTTCGGTGAATGTTTTGTACCTCGGTGTGTTTGCCATGATAAAATTACTCATGGAAAACCTGCGAACTGTGGATTCCACCCTGATGGGATTCGCAGGCGACATCATCATCCTAGAAGGGGTCGTCACCCTGACAGTCCGTGCGGGAACCTGGCCCCTTGTAGCCATTATCCAGACAGACTTCCTAGTAACCGACCTCAGATCTCCGTACAATGCTATATTCGGCAGGCCGGGCTGATGTCCCTCAAGGCAGTTGTCTCCATCCCACATCTTTCCATGAAATTCTCCACCGAGCGGGGTTGGAGTTATTCGAGGAAGTTAAGCCATGGCTCGGCAGTGCTTCGTTACAAGTCTTCAGTCTAGAATGCCGGAAGTTGATGAGCTAGATGCTCGCGAAGACTTCGCCGAACAACGGGGAGAACCGGCATAGGAATTGGAGGAGGTGCCACTGGATGAGGCTCGTCCCGATCGAACTATAAAAATCAGGTCGCTGCTCAAAGGAGAGTCTCGGCACAGATTGATCAGGTTCCTCCGAAGCAATGCTGACATCTTCGCCTGGTCCGTCTCTGACATGCCAGGGATAGCCCCAAGGTTCTCATCCATCGTCTCAACGTGGACGAGATGCATAGGCCCGTCAAGCAGAAGATGAGGAGCTTCGCCTCGGAGTGACAAAAGGCCATTGAAGAAGAAGTAGACAAACTCATCAAGGCAAATTTCGTCCGGGAGGTAAATTATCCGAGCTGGCTATCAAATGTCATCATGGTGAAGAAGTCAATGGCAAATGAAGGATCTGCATCGACTTTACCGACCTCAACAAGGCCTGCCTGAAGGACAACTTCCCCCTTCCCCGGATCGACCAGCTCGTGGATGCCACCTCAGGCCACCAGATGCTGTCATTCATGGACGCCTATTTAGGCTACAATCAGATCCGGATGGCCCCCGAGGATGAAGAAAAGACCGCCTTCATAACCGACCGAGGTACTTACTGTTACCGTGTCATGCCTTTTGGTCTTAAAAATGTAGGTGCGACCTACCAGAGGCTGGTTAACAAACATTCAAGGAGCAAATCGGCCAGAATATGGAGGTGTACGTGGACGACATGCTGGTCAAAAGCAAGGAAGCATCGCGGCATGTCGAGGACCTCTCAGAGAGCTTTGCAACACTGCGCAAGTATGGGACGAGACTCAATCCGACCAAATGCGCCTTCGGCGTTAACTCTGGGAAGTTTCTCGGCTTCATGGTCTCCCAGCGAGGTATCGAAGCTAACCCCCAAAGATTCAAGCTCTCCAACAAATGGCGCCCCCGGCATCTGTTAAAGAGGTCCAACGCCTAACTGGGAGGATAGCGGCTCTTAACCGCTTTGTGGCGCGGTCAGTCGAGAGATGCCTCCCCTTCTTCAAAACCCTCCAGTCGGCTAAAAACTTTCAGTGGACTCCTGAATGTCAAAAGTCATTTCAAGATCTCAAGAAATACCTTGGCTCGCCCCCACTCCTCAGCAGTCCGGCCCCGGGCGAAACCTTATTCTTGTACCTTGCTGTCTCAGAGGGTGCAGTCTGTTCGGTGCTGGTCAAGGAAGAAGGCAAAGTCCAGAAGCCGATCTACTATGTCAGCAGGCTACTCCGCGATGCGGAGACAAGGTACAGCAGAATTGAGAAGATGGTGTTGGCTTTAATCACCTCAGTTCGGAAGCTGCGGCCATACTTCCAAGCGCATTCCGTGACGGTCCTGACCGACCAACCCATCAAGGCGGTAGTCCACCGTCCCGAGACGTCGGGAAGAATGACCAAGTGGGCCGTCGAGCTAAGCGAGCATGACATACACTTTCAGCCTCACCCAGCCATCAAAGCTTAGGTGCTAGCTGACTTCCTCCTCGAGTGTACCATCCCGAAGGATGGTTCTACCCCAGACTTCCCTGAAGAGCCAAAATCTGGAGCCCGGTGGCTCCTCCATGTCGATGGATCATCTAATGCCCATCGCTCCGGTGCGGGCCTGGTTCTCACCAGTCCGAAGGGGATAACCTTCGAATATGGCGTCCGATTCTCCTTCCCAGCCTCCAACAATGAGGCCGAGTACGAAGCCATGTTAGCCGGCCTCCGAATCGCCCGCAATCTGAAGGTGGAGAAGCTTAATGCCTTCACTGACTCTCAGCTAGTAGCCGGTCATGTAAGAGGAGAGTTTGAAGCCCGGGAGCCGAATATGGTTCGATATCTTAGGAGGTACGGAGCCTGCTTCCCCATTTTACTGAATTTGAAATCATTCAGATTCCCAGATCCGAGAATGCCCGCGCCGACCTACTCTCGATTAGCGACCGCGGAGTCAATGGATGCCGAGCAAAAGTTCCACCTAGAGACTATGGAAAAGCCCAGCCTCGCGGAAGCCGACCGAATAATGCAAGTTGAGGCCGAACCATCATGGTTTGACCCAATCCTTAAATATCTCAGAGAAGGGTCGCTTCCGCCCGATCGGAGAGAGGCTAGAAAGCTGAAGCTGCAGGCCACCCACTACGTGCTAATCGACAATCAGCTTTACAAACGGTCCTTCTCCATGCCGCTGCTCAGGTGCCTTCGCCCGTCCGAAGCAGATTATGCTCTGCACGAGGTACATGAAGGGATTTGCGGCAACCATCTGGGAAGCCGGTCCCTATGCCACAAGGTGCTGCGACAAGGCTACTACTGGCCGACCATGCAGAAGGATGCAGACGATCTAGTCGAGCCTACGATCCCTACCAGAGGCACTCAAGCATCCAAAGGCTCCCCTCCACCGAACTAGTTTCCATATCCTCCGCTTGGCCCTTCGCCAAATGGGGGATGGACATCCTCGGCCCATTCCCGCTCGCCACAGGGCAGCGGAAATTTTTATTTGTCGCCATCGACTACTTCACTAAATGGGTCGAGGCGGAAGCTGTTGCACAAATAACCGAGGCGCGGGCCAGAGATTTTGTATGGAGGTCCATCATCTGCCGATTCGGCCTTCCGCATACCATAATCACCGATAACGGTAAGCAGTTTGACAACTCTAAATTCTGTCATTTCTGCGAGGAGCATGGAATCCGTCACCACCTTACCTCGGTCGGGCACCCACAAGCCAACGGAGCGGCCGAGGTAACCAACAGGACCCTCCTTCAGGGGATCAAAGCTCGCCTTTCCAGAGCCCAAGGCAGGTGGGCGGAGGAGCTGCATCATGTCCTATGGGCCTACCGCACCACCCCGAGAATCTCGACAGGCGAAACCCCATTTCGGATGGCATTCGGCATGGAGGCCGTTATCCCTGTGGAAGTAGGCCTCCCATCGTTGCGGGTGGAAAGCTATTCAGAGGAAGCTAGCAACGAGCAGCTCCGCACCAACCTCGACTTGGTGGAGGAGATTAGAGAGAAGGCCCAGATCAGAATGGCCGCTTATCAACAAAGGGTGGTCCGTTACCACGCTTCCAAGTCAAAGGGAAAGCCTTCCTGCCCAGCGACCTTGTCCTCCGAAAGGCCTCTGTTTCCAAACCGCTGGAACAAGGAAAGCTGGCGCCAAACTGGGAAGGCCCGTACCAAGTGGCGGAGATCATCGGGCCGGGAACCTACAAGCTACAAGATTTGAATGGGAAATCCATCCCCCGGACGTGGAATTCGGACAATCTCCGTAAATATTATCAATAGGTACGTTCTCTCCAAGTCCATTTTTATATGCCTCATTATACCTTCCTGTGGACACATTTTTCGTAATTTGCAACGTAAATCATTATGCACTACATTCTCAAAGATTGCGAAAGAAATAAATGCTGCTTACCAATCCTCAGTACGACCGAGCTACTTGTCTGAACAAGAAATCTCCGAACCTTGGCAGGGCCAAGTAAAATATTCTCCGAACCTCGGCTGGTCCGAGCAACAAATTCTCCGAACCTTGGCAGGGCTAAGTAAATATTCTCCGAACCTCGGCTGGGCCGAGCAACAAATTCTCTGAACCTTGGCAGGGCCAAGTAAAATATTCTCGAACCTCGGCTGGGCCGAGCAACAAATTCTCTGAACCTTGGCAGGGCCAAGTAAAATATTCTCCGAACCTCGGCTGGGCCGAGCAACAAATTCTCCGAACCTTGGCAGGGCCAAGTAAAATATTCTCCGAACCTCGGCTGGGCCGAGCAACAAATTCTCCGAACCTTGGCAGGGCCAAGTAAAATATTCTCCAAATCGGCTAGGCCGAGCAACAAATTCTCCGAACCTTGGCAGGGCCAAGTAAAATATTCTTCGAACCTCAGCTGGGCCGAGCAACAAATTCTCCGAACCTTGGCAGGGCCAAGTAAAATATTCTCCGAACCTCGGCTGGGCCGAGCAACAAATTCTCCGAACCTTGGCAGGGCCAAGTAAAATATTCTTCGAACCTCGGCAAGGCCGAGTAAACAATTCTTCAGGCTAAAACACCGACGGAAAACCGAAGTACGCAGGCCCCGATTAAAGCCGAAGGACTTCCAAATAGTCCCCAAAACTTCCGCCGGTTTGAAAAGAGGCACGCTGAGCAAAACCATCAACGCGCACAAAGAATGTGCCTCCGGCAAACCCTTAAAGGGTTCAATAAGCCCCACGTAATCGGCCAAGAGCCTAAGCAGAGCCAGGGAATTCCCCTCTGCTACTAAAATATTGGGCAACGCCCCTATAACCCGTCGAACAAAGCATCTATCTCAGCGCGTGAACCAGTGGAGCCACCCAGGCTCCCCAACTATTATGCGAATGGATTTTTTGGAGCTAAAAACCCGTGAGACAGGAAGATTATCCAAACAGGACCACTTTCATTGATTGGGGAAAGGGAGTATAGAAAGAAACAGAAAAAACAAAAACAAGAAACAAAGGAGGCCCCAACTATGGTTCGTGTCGCTCCCAGACGCCAGCAGGTCCTCCAGGCATTCGGTGAGGTCAGCGACCTGCTGGCGGAGCGACGCAATCTCCTCCCTCTGCCGGTCCGCCACCCGGCGCAGGGCCTCCGTCTCCCTCGTAGAGACGTCCATGTACTCCTCGACGACCCTCACGAGCCGCTGTTGGCTCGCAAGGGTCGAGGCCAAGCCCAACCCATCAGCAGTAACCGTGGGACGACCACTCGGCGAGCGAAGCAAATCTTTGATCAACACATAACTCCTCGGATGATCGTCCTCCTTGGGAGTCCATGGTCGAATGCTACTTCAAAGCTTAAAACGAGGGATGGCTAAGGCCAACATCCCTCGGTCATATTTATACTTGCCAGGCGGGTATCTCGATCGGTCGCACCGCAGCCACCGACCTACGAGAACTCACCACATATCATCGCTTTATTGCCTACAGAATCTGAAGGGCCGTGCCCCATCCCGAGAGAGATCGGTAAGCACGTACGAATTATTCGGGAACCCCCCTGAACAGGATATTTTCCGATCTGCCGGCCCCCCATGATAAATGCTCCCAACACTTCCCCAAGCTCTTTTAAGGCTGCCCCCTTTTCGGGAAGCGCAAAAAAGAAAGAAATCCGGCGCCTGGCGTGACTCATCCCCTCGGGAGGGATAGCGTCATAAATGAAGAGCGTGACCATGTACCGCCCATCCTGACGCCCCTCACCAGGCACCGCAGGATCTAACACTACGGCTCATAGTGGCAACTAAGTCATTTCTCCGAAGCCCTGAATCTCCGAACCTCGGCTGGGCCGAGCTACAAGTTCTCCGAACCTTGGCAGGGCCAAGTAAAATGTTCTCCGAACCTCGGCTGGGCCGAGCTACAAGTTCTCCGAACCTTGGCAGGGCCAAGTAAAACTTCTTCGAACCTCGGCTGGGCCGAGCTACAAATTCTCCGAACCTTGGCAGGGCCAAGTAAAATGTTCTCCGAACCTCGGCTGGGCCGAGCTACAAGTTCTCCGAACCTTGGCAGGGCCAAGTAAAATGTTCTCCGAACCTCGGCTGGGCCGAGTAACAAACTCTCCGAACCTTGGCAGGGCCAGGTAAAATTTCTCCGAAACTCGGCTAGGCCGAACTATGAAATCTCGAACCTTGGCCGAGCCAAGTATGAATTCTTCGAAACTTGGCTGGGCCGAGCTATGAAATCTTCGAACCTTGCAGGGCCATGTAAAATGTTCTCCGAACCTCGACTGGGCTGAGCTACGAATTCTCTGAACCTCGGCAAGGCCGAGCTGCGAACATTCGAGCGAGACATAAATCACCGAACTTCGAACCGAGA
This sequence comes from Calamus simplicifolius, assembly GCA_900491605.1. NCBI lineage: Eukaryota > Viridiplantae > Streptophyta > Magnoliopsida > Arecales > Arecaceae > Calamus > Calamus simplicifolius. Next base: position 230,068 of record UESW01003907.1, on the reverse strand, counting down.
TAAGGAGCGTGTTCTGCCGAACAATCTCCAGACCGCCGCTCGCGAACCTCGGCTAGTTGGATAGCGCGGGATCCTCACCTGAGAGCGAGCGGGACGCCTTTGTACCCCACTACCAACGACAATAGGCTTGGCACAGAAGAAATAGAGATTGAGAAATAGAATAGAACTCTCTTTATTGCCATCAAAACCGGTTACAAATGCCTGAAAGGCATTACAAGAGTATTGAGATGAATAAAATAAAGACAAGTACAAAGCTCGGGCAACTGCTCCAAAGCAGATCTAGGCAACTGTGGTGCTCCGGCATCCGGACTGCTGAACCAGATAAGCTGCATCCAGTCAGCTCGAGCCGATAATGGCCGGGCGACATGGACCAATAGTTGTGGCCAGCTTCAGTCAATAATGATATCTCGGTGACCCAACCGAGATATCAGGGTGGCCATCCCAGACCACCCAATCGAGGGACCCCCCGGCGAGCAGGCAGGAAGCCAGTGGACCCTGGCGTGGAACGCTCTCCCAAACCGAGTGTGCGCCACCTTGCCTTGCCAAGGCTCAAGGAAAAGGTGTCGGTGGGCGGCATGCTTTCACATCCTCCCCATGTGGAAAAGATTCCCCAGGCGGGCGAGCCCAGGAATCTAAATCAAGGGGGGAGGCAAAATTCACTCAACCATGGGGAGCCCGCATGCACCCCCTACCATACGTCTCCGAAGGGGAACCACAAAGGTCACACTGGAAGAGTATGTGTGCGCTCTCCGTGTGATCTCTGTGCCCTCCCTGTGCGCTCTCCATATGATCTCCGGGACTCATCCCCTAAGGGCGAGCCATCTTCGGCAGCTTCTTTATCACCCCAGCTATCCGGTGGCGAAGGGCTTGTAAGAGGAAAGCTCAGTCCTCCCACTCGCAACAGCAGAGAAACGAGCATGATGAAAGCTCTAGTGGAAAGAAACTTTGGGGATGACTTAACACTACCCCACTTTCCCTTTTTATAGGCCAAAAATGAACCGGAAGCAATCACCAAGGCTACAAGCCCCGAGATTCAAACACCTGGGCCATACCTCCACGTGGCCTCCCAGGATGAAAGCGGCACCCTATTGCGTGCCGAGCCCACCGCCTGAGCTATGACGCATGTGAAGATTTCCTCTTAATCCCGAATTGCGATCATTAAATGCAGAGGATTATCCACTGGCATTACGAAACTGGCAGGTTCAGGAGATCGTCCTACGAAAATAATGTCCTCCAATGGTAAACGGCTGCGTGTCGTACGTCAAAACGACCCACATGGGAAAGGAACACCTTCCGGAAGCGCCAAAATAGCTTTATGTTCCCTGCGGCGCCGTATCATCAATTTTGGTGAAATAAAATTGATTCACCTACAGAACGGCAGGACGCTGACAGGATAGCAAAAAGCACGAAAACCAATCGTTCGATGACTGCTTCGACGAAGTTAGTCGCCCGAGGAACTCGTGCGACAAAATCGGGCGCCCCAAAACAAAATGAGCACGAAGGCTACACAAACTATCCTTTCATTCAACGAAAAATGAGTGACCAAAGGAAACGAAAAATACTTCGGCAACCACACTCATATGTCGGCCCTAGCCGACCTACCTTTGCTCGTCGGCCCTAGCCGACCTACTTTGCTCGTCGGCCCTAGCCGACCTACTTCACTCGTCGCCCTAGCCGACCTACTTTGCCCGTCGGCCCTAACGACCTATTTCATCTGTCGGCCCAGGCCGACCTACCCTGTCCGTCGGTCTTAACCGACTGACCTCATTTCTCAAGTTTTAATTAGACACAAGCCAAACTATATCGTCTATCGGCTCGCCAGCCAGGACTATCACCCCGCTTGGGTCCAAGCCAATGCATTCCCTTGCCCCGAAATAAAGAAGACCGAAAAGCGTCAACAGGCCATAAGTCTCGCGATTGAAGCAAAATTTGGAGCAAAGGGCTATCCAAAGAAAAACACTCAAATAGAAGTTCATTCATTGAAAGACACCAGTCAGATTTTCAGAAAGCAAAATAGAGGTGGCTCTTAAAGGCCGGGGACCACATCAGTTCTGGAGGAACCCTCGGCTACATCGTAGGTGTGACTAGATTCGCCTTTCTCTAATGCCTTTGCCCCTTCAGCGGCAGTTTGCGATCGTCCTTCAGAAGCTGCGGCTTCGCTGGGACCCGGGGCGGCACCAGGATCGGTATCGAGACGTCGACGTATTCATCCTCCTCTTCTCCTTCGGACTCACCGGCATCAGGAGCTTCAGTATCCAAAAAGAGAGATCCCATTCCGGGTGCTCACTGGATATCTTGTCTTTGCACTCTTCCATTCCAAGTTGGAAGGAGTCAACGCCGATCGCGTCCCGTTCTCCCCTTGAGTATGGCGAGCTGCACTTTAGCCTCAGCGACTTGCTTCTCAGCCTCCGCAACTTGAGCCCGCAGAATACGTTTTGCTCCTCGAACTCGCCGGACCGCGCCTCGAGTTCTGAGCTCTTATTGCGGCTAGACGAAGCTCGCCTTGGAGAGCCCGATTCTCCAACCCTAACTCTGCTATCTGCAAAACCAAAATCAGTCGGCATCACAAGAGACCGACTAAAGAGACTAAAAAGGGGGGGGGGAAGACTATACCTCCTCCTCCTCTCGTCTGGCCAACCTTTGGCAGCTCCTCGGCCTCACCCCTGGCCCTTGTTCTGTCAGCTCCGACCAGCTCGACCCTCTCCTGGAGAATTAATCCTTGACTGTTTGGCTTCGACCTCACCTCGGGCTTGGGATAGCTCGTTGCTCACCCGAGCTATCATCCCTTGGTGCCATTTAGCGCCGTCCCTTAAGTCGGCGATTTCGCTATCGCGCCGCTTCAGTCTCTCCTCCATTCGCCAGCATTCTGGTCAGGCGCTTTCTCTCGTCGGCAGCTTCCCTTCCCAGCCGACCCAAACTCACTATGTTCCCGCCGCATCGCCGCCACCTCCGCGAATGTTTCGACTCAACTCTAGCCAGCTCCAGGCACGCATCTTTATTCTTCGCCAGGAGTCCTGCAACTCCTCCACTCTACGCTTTTGCTTGGACACTTCGGCCAGGGCGACCTGGTGTGCCGCCTTCATCCCCTCCAAACCTCTATTACTAATAGCCATAAGTTCCTCGAACTTCTCAGACACCTTCAGTCGCGATCGGAGCTCGGCGTTGTCTTCCTGGCCTGAATGCTGGCCCCCGTCGCCAAACTCAGACGCCAGCATATCGCCCGAGAAAGCAAAACACTCTCAGGGTAAAAAATGAATGAATGAGATTAAGTCAGCCAGAATGTATCCACTACCCAGGAATGGCAACTCACCCGCGAGGCATAGGCCCGTGTCATCCTCATCAGGGTCGTATTGTCGATATCGGGAAGGAGATGGACACTTTCAGCCACGCCTTGCTGCCCGAACGCAGCATCAACCAGCTCCAAATCCGCAAACTTGTCCGCCGAAGGATCTGCACCCGGATACAAGGCCGACCTCATTAAGGCAGAAAACGCCTCCTCAACACCGCGCTCGAGCTACCGGGCTGGTCATCCCGCCTGAGGGACCAACCTGAGGCGACCTCCAACGAGAAGCCTTCAGCTTCCCAGCTTCTTCATCAAAATTTTGGCTTGAGTCTCCTCAGATAACTTCGGCCAACCCAAGCGCCAGCCTCCCAAAATCCTTCTCGAAGGAGTCTCCATCGCGGGACTTTTACCCCTGCTGAGGTCCCTCTTCCCGCCTCCTTCCGTCGCTGTCGCTTGCGCCTCCCCTGCAGGCTCCACCGAGCCTCTATCTGGCCCGCTTCTTGAACTGCCGCGGGCGACCCAGCGTCGCTACCACCGGACTCCCCCGCAGAGAGACCAAGAGGGAGCTCTCCTGAACCTCATCGGCTGCAGCTGTCCCTCTCCCTCTCCTGCTGAGTCAGTTGTCCCGCGGAGGCGGAAGGCCCCCCAGAAACGACCGCTTCCGCCAGATCCGTCGCCGGTTCCTCTTTCATAGGGGATGCGGTCAGACGAACCAACGGAGCTCGTCTGAACTGTCTGATATCTCCAATACGGAGGACAAGGGATCGCGCTGTCCTCCCTGAATCCTCCTTCGCCCCCGGCGCTCCTATCATGACCGCTCCGGCGTCCGGCGAGCTCCTTGAGGAGGTGTGAGCCCTTTTCTCGGGCCTGCCACTATCCACGCCGCTGCTCTCCCCTGGGCGCTTTGCCTCTCTTCCTCTTGGCGAGGCTCGACAATGCCGACCTCTTGGCTGCAAGAATGGAACATATGCGATTAAATCCAAACACATTCGTCGGGTAGCACGCAGAGAAAGTAAAAGGGAGGACTCACCTTGCGGGTCCAGGGGGCTAAGCCCGGCGGCGAAGAGGGCCCCCTCCGATAAAGATCGTTGGCCGAAAACACTTGGCCATTGCGGAGGACGTCCAAATCTCTCTCCTCCTGCTCTGATAAAACCGGATGCGTTCCGCATCCCTAACAAAGCTT